>CM028364.1:29852501-30452501 GCA_016624345.1 Platycodon grandiflorus
AGATGACTTTTGGAAAACACCTCAGCAAGTCAATGCTCTTTGGGTGAGCCCAAAAAAGATTCTTTACACTGTTAGTCAATTCGCAACGTTTATCGTAGAAGGTATAACCATGCTCCTTCAACTTGAACATAAGTTGTTGCATTTCAGATCGACCATCACGCTCATTAACTCTATTCTTTGTCTGAGCATTGTAGATTGTCTTTATTGTTGACTTATTTCCCTCAAATCTTTGTTTCAACCCAAATATTTGTTTCAACCCAAATAATATGTCCTTGGGCTTAGTATTGCCCTTGGAAAAATCAATAACAAAGGTCTCCTCATATTTCTGCAATCGACCTATATATGAGTGACCCTCCATGTGATTAGCGGTTGGATGATTGTGTTTACCACATTCAACCTCTAATGCCCATTCATCAATCGAGACTTGCTTCCCTCTCAAACGGAATGGGCAACCACACTTCTTAGTTCCGATTTCTCTCTTCCTTTTCCCTTTACCCACCACATCATCGACCTTTTCAACATTTTCTACATATTCAACCTTTTCTTCTTTTTCAATTCGTAATGATGATGGCCCAACCTTGACTTTTTCTTTATATACACCACTACGTTCACAAATCAATAACAACCGAGCTCGTTTCTTACCGGCACCACTGTCCGACCTACCGATGATGATCACAACGCCATGTTCCATTCCTCTAGTTTGCACCCATTCAATCAATTTATCCCGAGAAATAAAACATTCTTGAGTTGTGAACACATCCGTGAAATCAACATCGACGGCTTCGTCGTTCACAACATGTTCAAATGCAACAATCTCTTCATTATGAGGACCAAGAACACTAGGATCCGTAGTTAACGTGTTTGAATCCCGTGAAACGTTACAAAAAAAAAATCAAAACAAAAAATCTCTCTTTGGCACTGTGCGGCAAGACCCTGTTGCATATTCTATAGAGTGTGCGGCAGGATCCTGTTGTACATTCTATAGTGTGTGCGGCAGAACCCTGTTGCACATTCTATAGAGTATGCGGCAGGACCCTGTTGCACATCCTATAGAGTGTGCGACAGGTTCAGGTTGCACACTCTTAAGAGTGTGCGGCAGGGTCGTATCGCACATGACGACCCAGCAGCTCGAATTTTTAATTTTTTTTTTTCATTTTTAGCAAAAAGTACTTACACAATTCATCTCTTCCACCTCTGTGTGCTCCTTTTCATCAGTGTGGATTGATTCATTGTTAGGGTTTGAATTTTTTCCCTCCATTTTTGGTGTTGGGTTTTAAGAAATTTTTTTCAAAATGATGAAGGTGAAGGAGGGTGGGAGTAATAGGAGATGGGTATACTTAGTAGTTTTAGGGTTCTCAAAATTAGGAGGGGGGTGTACTTAGTAATGGAATTATTTTAAGGGTAATATAGTCTTTTGAAATTGTGGCATTTTTGTAATAATGGTAAATGGGGTATACTTAGCAATTTTGGGGGTGGGAATAGCAAACACCTTATGTTTAGTTTTAAGTGACATATGTTTAGTGAGAAGCCCATCGACTTCTATATATGTGTAATACAGAGTCGGAATTACAATAATAAGTGGTTTGGCTTCCAAGCATATGCGTTAATTAAAAGATAAACAAGAATTCTTACCAAATATAAAACAGAGAATTTTGTTAAAATTTTTAATTAATGTGACCTAGTCTAGATGAGCTCAGTAAAAACAAAATATCTGTCAGTCATACTAACCTTTCCTATTTATACATGCTAACATAAATCTTCATTAAAATATTTTCAAATTCAAAATTTGAGAGATTAAGCTTGTCATTAGGTTTTCTAATTACTCTTAACGGAGAGGTTGGGTGTTAAAGTCTTACCAGAGATACCCTAGTACTTAAAGGTCGAGTGTTCATGCCTCATCAGAGGCACCGTTGTGATTCAAGCCTCACCCAAGGCCCATTTACTGTTGTTCACTTTTCTTAACTAAGAGGTCGAGTGTTCAAGCTCTATACCAGAGCCACCCGTACTTCACTACTCTTAACGGAAAGGTCATTTAAAGCCTCACCAGAGGCACTAATTGTTATAGCCACTACAAAGGCACCATATATAGCTTAATTGAAACCTTTTAAGACATTAAATATTAATAATAATGGTTGGAGTAAGGTCTATGTCTGGAACCTTTGAAAAAATAACAAAAAAAGTTTTCTGATTATTCTCTAAATTCCTAGAAAATATGTCAATCATACTAATCTTTCGTACTTATTATCGACTTGCATACATAGTCCCACATTTTCTATCTCTATTCCTCATACTCTAAGTGAATTTGTTATCAATCACATGGCTAGAGGACTCAATCAAAAGAAAATAAAAAATTCACTTCCTTTGCTCAACCGAGAAATCACCATAAGAAAATGTTTTGGATTTGAGCGAAGATGCGAAACACGAAAAATCTAGCACCGCGAGGCTTTAACCATTTCTAGTGATTTCAAGTTCCTTTATTGATTAGGGATTCCTGAAAGATCAACTTAGCAAAATTGACGGAGCCAGCCACAAAATTGATACCAGAAGGATGCCACAACAACGCTGACGACCATAAATATTATGCAAATTGAGCCCAAGACGGTGATCAAAGAATGAAAAACGAACACCACATGAACCTTCGCCTCTCCCAAAAAATGCTAACCATGAAAAATCACGGCTGTCAGAATGTCCACGCTACTTCACGTGTCGACAGAGGCTGCTGGACTAGTTACTGCTTTGCCACGCTCCGACGAGGTAGATCTGATACGCCAGTGAAGATGGTTGTTCCAACTCAACAGAACCATGTTCTAGGCAGATGTAATACTAAAGATTGAGGAAAATCGATGAAATCATTAGAGCACCCATCTACCTCGGGCAAAGCTTAAACCCTTGAAATTTTTGGCTAAACAGGAGATGGGATTGAGATTTCAAATTCGGTACCTTTAACACCAGTTGTAGACACCCCAATCTCGTACCCGTACTTCATTCCTACATTTATAATCTTTTTACACATTTTGGACGAACCAAACCTTGTTTAAAATGTTGTAGGAGGGCTAAAATACAAAGAAGGGACGTTTAGGGGGGCCTAAATATAACATAGGATAAGTTAAAAAGAAGCAAAAAAGTCAAAACAAGTGGACAAACAGAATTTGGTGCCGCGCCCATATATAGACGTCGTGCCCAAATTATGTGCTTACAGACTTGGCAGTTTTTGAGCCACGAAATTCATACATTGTTGGCTCATTTTGGTTCATACTTTGTAGTCAACAACAAAGGTGGCCAGGAATTAGGGTATCTCACCTATAAATAGAGCCCTTCTTCCACCATTCTTCAAGGTTAGACAAGGGGAGAGATCATCAAACACATTGAAGACTTTGGAAGCTCATTGACAAGTTTGGGAAACACTTCGAGCTTAATTTGCTGCAAGTTTCTCTCTTGAAGCCTTGTTCTTCCATCTCTCAAGGCAAATCTCTTCTTTTTTGAACCTTAATTCTTGCCTTCCTTCAACCCTTTTTCGTCTCTCAAAGCAAATATTAAACATAAACATCAACCACCAAAGATGGAAAGGTTTAGAAACATTTGTAAAGATTGAGGGATATTCAGAGCTTGAACTAGGCTGCAAATTTCTCTCTTTCTAGCCCTTGTTCATCCACCCAAAACAAGCAATCTTGAACCCCTTCAAACACCATACTAAACCAAACTATTTCACTTTGATTCAAGGTAAGGTTGAGGTGTATAAGATCATGTAATTGACAACATGTAACTCCTTCACCTTTTAACTTTCTCCCCTTGTAACAAATGTAACTTTAAACATGCTAACATGAAGGTTAAATAATTCTCATCTCCTTTCAGAGATGTAAGATTCATGTGGGTGTTTGTATTTTACTTCATTTCAAGAAGACTAAGTGTTAACCCCTAAAATCAAAATGTAAACTTTCTTCTTCATCTCTTTCTTTTTTCTATTTTTTTTTATAAAAATTTCTTAAACCTCTATGGAATTCTACCAAAGGTTTTGTTATAAAAACGAGGATATTCTTTGATTAAGAATTCCATGTTTCTATCTTCAATATAGAAGCGAATCGGTCGAAATAATAGTACCAAGTATTTGGAGAAATAATGGCACGAAAATAAAATATATAAAGGAATCAAACAAAAGGGAACATAGGATTTACGTGGTTTAATCTACTCCAAGCCAAGCAACAAATTCACTATAAACGATGAGGAATTACAATAGAGAGTTTTCAATACTCACCCTACCTAAGACAAGGGTTACAAGGATTTATATGATCCCACAGAGTACCACACCTCTCACAGCCCAAAATAGCCACGCACTATTTTGTCTAATACCGCCAAGACCTCGAGACCCTCGACCACTAATTGTGTCCGTCGTCTGTCTCACCAATGTGTCTTACATCTTCGACACATGCTATTTCTCTCTCTTTCAGCATGTCACTCTTTACACCAAGGAAAACCTTATATATAGATAAAGGTCACCACAGGTAGAAATCCCATGATATTATGGAAAACAAATCCATTGACTTGTGGTACGTTCCAAGTTTGCATCTCTAAATATAATTAGTATTAAAATTCTTTAATACCAAAGTAACTGGGAAATATAAAAACTTACTTTCATATGGTCAAGTCAACAGCTTGCGGGTCAAACTCTTAGTCAAAATTAAATTTGAGATATTTTTTTAACAAGTTTGCTAGGTTTGGAGACTTGCTTGAGTCTTAAAATGTCATCTTAGAATTCACTATTGGACCCCTATTTCCCTCCATGTAATCCCTATATAGATTTCAAGTCTCACAGCCCCTCTTTTTTGAGGTTGTGCAAGAGATTTGAATTCAATATTATTGTCCTCCTTTTTGTGGTGAGTTGGCTTTGCCTTCCTATTCCTTCTTGATGGACTCCCTCTCCCATCTTTATTCTTGTTTTCTCCCTTCCAATAGTGGGTTTAAAGATGACATTTTGAGTCTCAAAGTGAGTCAGCTATCCAACCTTGCCATCCTTATGGGAGAATTTGGAGGTTTTGAGATCATGTTTAGGCTATTTGAAACCTTTTTGTTTTGATCTTCGTGTTAAACTTCTTTCCCTAAAACAATGGTTATTCTTGACATATTACATGACAACTTGGGTAAGACTTTTGTGATTGGAAAGACAACCAAGAGTAAAAGCAATGCAATGTGATGATCTTGACTAAGAGAAGTCATGTTAAGATCCATGATCATGTTAAGATCCATGCTAGGTTGATTTAAACATGTTCTTAATAACATCTTGACTTAGAATTTAGGGTTAAACTTTAGGTTGAGCCTATTTCTTTCATCAAAGGCCTAAGATGTTGGATTGGACTTCCTCTCACCATCTTTAATCAATAGCATATAGGGTTCTTTTTATGACTCAAGTTTATGAAATGAGAATAGCCATGTTTCATTTGTGTTCCCCCTTGAATGACATGAGAACCAAGACCAAAAATAGGCCGACTTGTCATTAAGATTCAAGCATGTTAGCAACCCTCGAGATCGAAAGGGCCAATTGGGTGCCTAACACCTTCCTAATTTATAACTTAGCCCCTGAAACCATGAATCTAGGTTTTTCCTTAGTTTCCCCGATAAATGGAGGTGGCGACTGATTTTGATTATTTAATCGAGAGTTTATTTGAGGCCGACACCTTTGGAGAAAATGAAAAGGGACGGGAGGCGGATCTAACTCATGTGCACACGTCCAGCCCCACTAATGCGCTAGTTACAATTGTGGTCCCTTAATTGCTGGGATGTTACAAACACGATGCCTTAATTATTGGCTAGTTACGAACACGCCCCCTTCATTATCGGGTAGTTACAAACCCAATCTCTTCATTGTTGGGCAGTTACGAACCCATGTCACATTTCATTAAGAATCGTCAAGCACAATTAAGCTCCGTTAGACTCCGTCATACTCCATCAAGTTCCGTTAAAGTTCAATGAGCCTTGTTAAATTTTAAGGTTAATAATCAAACAAACCTCTCAATCGAGGTCAAATCAAACGAACCTCTCACTCGAGGTCAAAATCAAACAAATCTTTAAGTCGAGATCAAATCAAACGAACCTTTAAGTCAAGGTCTAGATCAAACGAACCTCTTAGTCGAGGTCGAGATCAAATAAAACTCTTAGTCGAGGTTAAAATCAAATGAACCTCTCAATTGAGGTCAAAATAAAAAATGAACCACTCAATCGAGGTCAAATTAGATCGTTATTCGATTGATTAAAACGAACCTGGAAGTCCAAGGTCAAAATTCAGGACTTGGTCTTCCCGAGCATTGATTTGAACCCTTTCCATCAAGAGCAAGACATCAAAGCCTCGGCAGGTCCGAGATGGACACGAGAAAATAATACTCCTCACCCTCGAGATGAACCTCGAGGAATAAGGAGTGGAGGGCTACTAATGTACATATTTTGGACTGGCCTGCCGAGCGTATGGGCCTAGGCCCGTGGATCCCAATGAAAGGCGACTCGTTCAACTTAATATAGCCTCTCCTTTTTCCATCCAAAGGTAAGATGTTTTTTACACATTATACGGTTTCTTCTCTCTTTCTCTCATATCCAAGAGATTAACGAACACATCGGAAGGTATTGGTGGGGAACCCTCCTCGCCCCTCTCACAGTGGCTATTTTTGCAGTTGAACTGATGCCAAATATCTGAAATTCACAACTCAGTACCCCCAGTATGCCTTATTCTTTATGCATCATCAAAGTGAATGAAACTACTCGTTACCTTCTAACAACTAGTTTCCACAATCATTCAAAAATCTATATATAGCTCAACTCTCATTACAACAAAGATACACATATGATACTTATAAAGACACTATTACTTCAGTTCAGAAAAAGAATGATATACAAGTTAATCGATTTGATATAATTGATATATTATTCCATATTGAAGAGTCACATATTTTCTCAACGCAAACAAGTTCATAAAGAAGAATCACTTGCTCAAATACGATATCTCTACTTTACATTGAAGAACTAGAAGAAAGCTACAACTGTGATACAAAGCTAGAGTTCCTGATAAGATAACTGTTATTGAAACAATTATCCTCCTGAAAAGCTAGTATCTTCAAAGAACTTCACATAGAGCTTCCATCAGACTACAAGGAATCACTCAAGGAAGCATTACCAACCAACTTTGTGCATCAAATAAACTAGAAGGAATTAGTCTAGTTGGAGAGACAACTAGATGAGGAAAATTAAGATTTTCCTCTCAATAATCTATATATTTTTTGAAATATAGTGGATTACTGTGTCACAAGCTTAGAGGGATGTGAGGGGTGGACGTAGGAAAAAATTACTGTGAACCACCTTGAATATTGCTTGTGTCATTGTCTCTTTTATACCCTTAGCTGTTTATACTTTGCTTAAACGTTTACTTAACATAACAGTCTTACAAACTACAAAACATGCAACTAATCTAACCTCATCTCATAAACAATATCATATCTTGTTTTAATATATAGCTGACTCATATTATTAATTATTCATTGTTTCCGCTGTGCATAACTCTTTTTTTTTTATCAAAACTACTTAGGCTATGTTTGGCTACTCAATGCCATGCTTTGGAATTGGAATTTGATGAACAATTTTAGCTCCACGGAATTCAAATTGTGCTTCAAATTCTAATTCCAAGCTACGGCATTAGGGTTCCCAAACAGACCTTAAGTTTATCCTAAAGACAACTTACCAGTGTATCAAACCTTTCATGGATATTATCAAGACAGACTTAATTTACAATTAGTAACTACTATCTTAAGGGACCTCTCAGCAATCATTCTGATCCCAAAATATAATCATTGCAATTGGAAGAAAAGCCTGAAGTATATATGATTACATTTAATGTTTAAAGTATTTGAATGCTTACAAAATAAATAAACAGATTAAAAAAGTAAAAGTTGTAAGCACATTCATTTTAATATATGTTTGTATACAAACTTGTGGAAGATTTCATCATCTTTTTCGCAGCCTCCTTGTCTTGACATCGAACAACTTAAAATATGATAAAAATTGTCATATTTCATTCTCTGCAAAATGCAAATGAAAAAAAAAAAAGTTTAATAATCAACAAAAGTAAAAAGAAATTAGAAAGTAATTGACATAAGAGAAAAGAACTTATATTATTTTAATATTAAAAACAATGGTAAAAATTTCATTACAATCCAACATTCACCAAAACTAATAAGCCATATGCTCCAACATAAAAACTTTTAGGAATCCAAATTTTTATTGTACTAAGGTAGAGTCAATATGACAACAATATTATTTTATAGAGATGACATAATAATTATAAGTAATCTTTATTATAGGAAAAAAAATATGAATATAAACAAAGTAAAAAGAATAAACAAAGAAGCAAATACATAAAGAAAAGATGTGTGTGTGTAAAAGAGAGAGAGAGAGAGAGAGAGAGAGAGAGAGAGAGAGAGAGAGAGAGAGAGAGAGAGAGAGAGAGAGAGAGAGAGAGAGAGAGAGAGAGAGAGAGAGAGAGAGAGAGAGAATTTGTAATTTTGAATATGAGGAATAGAGATGGAGAAAATGTGGGAATATGTATGAAAGTCAATGTATAAATAGAAAAGATTAGTATGATTGACAGATTTTTTTTTTAGGGATTTAGAGTAATTAGAAAACCTAATGACAAGTGTAATCTCTCAAATTTTGAATTTGAAAAATATTTTAATGAAGATTTATGTTAGCATGTATAAATAGGAAAGGTTAGTGTGAGATCCCTTAAACCATAGGTGTCACTTGGCTTCTCGTTTCATCTAAGCTTTGTTATTAATTGTAACTTGGAGGATCAATATTCCTTTATGCTACAATGATGGCTAATTGTAACACTTAGTCACTGACAAAAACTGTTCTTTCAATATAGAAGACAATTTGATTATAAAATAGTTTAGTTTGAATAAAAGGTTTGCATAGCGAAATTTGTATTTGCAAAGTGATTTAAAAGTTTTCAAAACAAGTTATGATCTTATTTTATGTGTGTTAACTAGGAGTTTGATATAAGAAAGATTAGTTGTTAGTAAGACATTCAAACAAGCATTTACAGATAAACAACTAAGTAATGAGCAGTAAGAATGTTAGGTCCTGTAGGTATGCTAAGAATATAGGCTAGGGGGGGTGTGAATAGCCTATATGACCTTCATTTAAAATTTCATCCTTTTTTGAAATGTCTTAAACTTTTAAGACACAGATGAAATGTTTATCGGGTCTGGTCAATTTCTTTGTAAAGCAACTCTGCTAATCTAAGAATAACATGTTTGCTTCAACAGCCTTTAGCTACTTAGTCATAGAGGACTTAAGCAACTGCTTAGAAATTGATGTTATAATATTTTCTGTTACAAATGAGTTGTGTATCAGAAAGACTTTCAGCAAATATATATATAACATAGAATATCAAAGTAGCTGTAACAAGATATGTACAAGTATAACACAACAACTATCATAAATCTTCATCAGGATGTAACTATCTATTCCATGAACAGATTGCATCGAATACATGAAAGATAATTAAAGGCTTAATATAAGAAGATATATTTTATATTAAAATTTAGCAGAGGTTTACTCAAAGGTAAACATGTTTAGTACATCAACCTAGACTCTCTAACCTAGCAACCCTCTAGGGTTTTCATGGAAAGGAAGACAAGGGGAAGGGGAAGTCAAGGAAAGCTTATTTATCAAGGATACGTAGGAAAAACCAATCAGACAGATGTCTTGAATGTGGTGTCTTCCTGTAGTATCAACTTGATAAATTAGATGTGAGAAGACAATTTTATGGGTTGTTCAATTAGCAATTAATTGAACAATTGAGTAACTAGCACTCGACCAACTATGATGACTCATTATTGTACAACCGACAACTCTTGCAATATAATACAAGTCTGTCGGTATGAATGCAATGTGGATTATTAGTTCATGATCTTCATTGGACATCTTCAAGCAGGTTTCGTCTTCAACGTCAGGCTAGATGCTTAATCTCTTGCAGTAGATCTAGAGACTAGGAGTAGTAGAGACTGAGTTTTTCGAAGGAAGAAAGAACTCAAATCAAGAAGTGACTTCTTGACTAAGCGAAGCTTCTTGCCTTATGAATTTCTGAGCTATCTTTCTCACACAGAGTGTTTATTCTTACACTTGTGTTTTTTCCACCTCATAGTTGTTAGATTTTTTGCCATGCTTTGGAAGAGGGATGAGAGATTTCTTTTATAGGCGACGAGGTGAAGGATCCGTTGAGAATTGAGTAGATTTATAACCGTTGGAGTGTTTGTCTTCTAATGCATCAAAGTGCATCTTGAGGACTGTTGGTTAAAGAAATCATTCTGAAGATCTTGTCTTGAAATCTGTCCGGTGAAATAGACTATCAATGGATGTGACTTGACGTTCTGCCCTGTCTGTACACAGTGCACTGTAGCTTGTCTTTTTGTTGATTTATCTTAAAAATTGGGATCAAGTACAAGAGAGGAAATATCCAAAGGATAGGAGTGAAGACTCAGATATCTGTGCATATCTCAAGCTGAAAAGTAAATTTGTTAGGTCCAAGGTTGCTCAGATAGGCTAGAAGGGGGGTTGAATAGCCTATGTCCAATTTTTGAAATAGATTTGAAAATCTTACTACACTTAAGATTTAAAAAGTTTTGCAGCGGAAGTCTTATAAAATATAGGACAAGTTGGAATGGCCGATCTTCACAGACAAGATCGCAGCTTTCAATAGATTTGAAACTGGAAATTTAAAGCAACACGAATAATTCACAATCACACACAAGTAGACAGAGTATTTAATATGGTTCACACTTATAAATAAGTGCTACGTCCACAACCAAAGTGGTCAACTTTGGATTTGAAAATCGTGTACTAAGTTTTTCCACTAGATATTTTACAAACCGAATCTCTAATGGATTGTGTACAAAAATTTTGTTGACCAAGTGTTTGTGTGGGAGAATTGATATCTATATGATACAATTCTCGTGAGCTATGAAAAGCTAAGTGTTGCAATCAATGAAGAGCTTTTAATGGACTAGACGTCTAAGTATGAAGCTCTTCAATGAATAAGTACAGATAGGACGTTTAAGATTTTAAAAACTTGAAGAAGATGGAGATTCAGTAGTTGAAGTTGTTGAAGAGTTGAGAGGATCTTAAATGCAGCAATGAAGTTTCCTTTTATATGCAGGAGGAAGCTTGGAGCCGTTGGAGATCTTCTAATTTGAATTTAAGAGCAATTAATGCTCTAATCGGTTGTTGATCTCTCGATAGGCCGATCCGCAACTTGCATGTCTCCGACACTTTGTCAAAAATAGGCGTGCTTGCGAAGGAATGTCCTTTATCCGAAATTATGCCAAAAATGGAAACCTTCATTAAATAAGATTTGCAGTTAACGTTGCACCGCAATTAATGAAGTCCTCGAATTAGGACATGTCTTCGGCAGATCTATATCGGACGTTCTTGGGTTTTCAACATTGCTGATGAAGCTTGGCTGATGCGAGCTTGTCCGATATCTAAAGGAAGTATGCTGATTTAAAATTTGCCTATCGTGCGAGGACGTCCGATGTCCTAAAGGCTGATCTTCTTCAAGACGTATATAAAAACAACCCTAAGCTATTCAAGCTATGCCTAAGTACAAGTTGCCACACTACCGTACACGCAGCCCATTAGTCACCTTGTTCTTAGACTTAGGTTATGGATTCAAACAAATCTAAACTAATTACAACAAGATTCTCAAAAGATACTTTTGCGAATCTTCATACACGTGACTGTTTGGAGATTTGACTGTTTTTCCTCTTTGACCTAAGTAGTACTCTTGCAATAGATTTGAAAGAAGCTGAGCTGGACTTCCAAATCTTCATGTCATCAACCTTCTTGATATCCTGGAACTTTCAGACCATAAGGTCTGCTGATCGAAGGTTGCTGATCTGTCGATGAGAGTAACTGCTTGGTGAGTTATTTGCTGATGAGATATCTGGTACTTGAACTTGTAGAGCTAATACATTTGAGAGATCATCATAAGTTGGTAGGACAAAGACTTTAGATATGTACAAAGACTTTCTAGTCGAATCACCTATGCAATATTCAACGAGTTGCCACACTAACCGGTACGTAGCCCTTTTAGTCACTCATTGAATATGCATTGTAATGGTAACAAGCAAATCATAGTTTGGACTAAGCAAACATATATAGCAAATATTGTGTAGGCATATTCCTAACAATCTCCTCCTATTTGCTTGGGAACATTACTACATTTGACATATACATAAAACTTTTAAAGCAAACGTTTAGTCCTTAGTAATAACATTACTAATGAATGATCATTTTATCTCAAGGCATGCCCTAGGATGAACTTACAAGCGATAGCTTTTGTATAGTCACCTATTGTTAAATATTTACAGACTCAAAAAATGAAAGTACAAACACATAGCAATAGTAAAAACATCTTTAGGCAATTATGAGGTATAATTGATGAGCTGGCAAAAAAAAAAAAAAAAGTTTTTGAAAAGATCTTTCTTGCATTATGGTTTAAACAAGTTGAAGAATTTTGGCAAGAAGATTTTTTAGAGAAATTCATTTAAAGAATGGAGTAGAGTATAAGCATATTATGAATTGCTACAAGATACCAATTTTAAAAAGCATTGCATCTTTCTTGTTTAATGTTTTTCAAGAAAATAGTTTAACAGCAGCATCAGAAAGTGTTTTGAAAAGCTTTTTGACAGGTGCTGTTTTGAATTTTACCTAATCAAATGAATTATTTAAGTATCAATGCAAACTATTTTTAAAAAAGTGGTTCTTAATGAAGGTAGTGATATTCTGCTGAAGTCGAAAGAAGATCAGCAGAACTTTGGAAAAATTAGCATCCTTCATTTAAGTAGAGTTTTCTTAATGAAGATATTGATATTCTGTTGAAGTAAAAAGAGGGTCAGTAGAACTTTGAAAGGATTTTGCAATCCTCATTAAGTGTGCCACATAGGCATATTCATTTCCATCAGATAGTCCACAAAAGTTTATCGGTGGTGAAGTGAGGGTGAACTAACATTTCTATTATTTTCTCCTTGTCTTGCTAACAATGCATGTGTCGATCACAACTGTTAAGTAGAATTTCTCCTCCTTAAGTGAAGCTTCTCCACCTTGGGTGTTTATCCTACTTTATGCAAGTGTCACACTACTTCTCCTCCTACTTTATGTGCTCTATGTATGTGTCACACCATTTCTCCTCCTAAATGGTCGCAAGCATACAATATCATCAAGCATTCAGGGGACCAGCCACGAAGGCATTGAAGCAATTTTGGAATGTAAGCCTAATCTACTCTGTAGGGGGAGTTGGCAGATATATGGAAAATATGCATAGAGAAGACTACTGAATAAATTGAAGACAATCTATTCATGATTTTGGAGGGAATAATGACAATTATTGTCATGTTCTTTTCTAAGAGTATCTTAAGTTCTTTCAAATAAAGAAACCAAATGTTAGGATAAGGCTAAGGTAAGGATTTGGCTATGGTTAGGTTTATGTTAAGGCTAGGTTTTGGCTAAGGTAAGGATTTATGGTTAGGTTTAGGTTAAGGCTAAGTTTTGGCTAAGGTAAGGCTTGGGCTAAAGATTAATGACATCGATTGATGAATAGACAAATGATAATCTGATGTCAGTCTGAAGAAGAAAAGGAAATAGACAAATTTCTCCTCTTGAACGAATGCCTTGGGTGAAGACTGATCAAGAGGCTTCTCCTCAGATAATTTCTGGGGGATAGGTGAGAAAGGTTTAGAGGAAAAGGTCTGCTGATAGAGAGACACCAATTGTTAAAGAGGGGGATATAGCGATAGATACCAATTGTTAGGTCCTACTAATTGTTAAATCCTAGGGAAGTGGAGGGGTCAGCAGACTAAAGAGTAGGAGTAAAAGTCTGCTGAGGAGTGGTTGTTAGGTCAGGCTTAGAAGGGATAAGGGTGAGCTGAGAAGTTGGTTGTAAGGTCCCGAATACCAATCTCTAGGTCCCGATAGCTATTGTTAGGTCCCAATAGCTAGGTTCTAAGCAGAAAAAAGGAATGAGAGAGGAAGTCTATTGATATGGGGCTAGAGAAGGATAAGTTTTGACTAGAGAGGGACAAAGGGATAGAGGCAAGGGTTGGTAGGATGGTGTAGATGATTCAGCTACGGTTAAGGTCCTATTATTAGGTCCTTTCCTGTTAGTATGGTCGAGAGAGTGAAGGGGACGTTAGTAGATTTAGGGGTAGGAGTGAAAGTTGCTGAGGTGGTAGAGGTGAGGTATGGATTCACAATCTGAAGAACCAAAGATCATTTTTAAGAAGAATAGAAGAAACATCTAAATGAGATGTAAATACCAATTGTTGATAATGAAGTCGAGGAGTCACATAGACACGAGATACTCATTACTAAACAGGTATTTGGATTTTAAAGATTTGTGATGTTTATTTTAACAATAGTTTAATGATGATGAAAGATCGTCATTCAAGACAAAGTTTTCAAATGAAAGAGTTTAAGAGCTCTTTGTCTTTGGAGGGGGATAAGACAGAGAAGGGTACAAAGTGAGTACTTACCTTTGAAATGCATGCTCTTGTCTGTGTTGAAGCGGTCATATGAACATTCATCAGTGTTGAAGATCTGCTGAAATTTTTCTTTCATACCTGGACCTGTTCTTCAAATTTCTGAAGAGAGAATGAGGCATAATGATGACAACAGGGGTCATATTTGCCAAACATTCCTGAGGAAGGACTAAGTCTTGACAACATAAGTCTTCCTAAGAATCCATAAGTATCTAACTATCTTTGGTGAGTTAAGTCATAATCCTTTAAGATCAACAATTCTCCTTTCATCAATCTTCCACGAGATATAGTGTGACAGAGTGATTTAAATTCAATTTGACACTAATTAGTCTGACACTGAATGTTAATTTCTCCAGTGATATCTACTGAGGTAGATAACTAGGAGAATTAAAATATCATTGATACCAGCTAATTTTGCCCTTCATTTAAATTAGTCTCAGAAGACATTCAAGATTTGAAAGTTATCTGAACTGAAACAAGAATTGTTGTTGCTTTCGAAAAAGAGAGATAAAAACCCTGATATTGAATGGAGGTGCAAGAATTTTAGATTTGAAGCACATAAGTATTTCCATATACTTTTTATCAATAATTCCTTTTCATACTTTGCAAGGTTTATTTCAGACTTTACTCTGAGCAACAAGCAACTTTGTTTACAGCAGATATACTTGAAGTCTTATAGTAGAAATAGAAGTTCAGAGATTAAGTAATGAATTTGCTGCCTCCTTTCAAGTGATTTAGAAGATTATCATAGGAGTACTTAAAAGTAATATATAGACGTAATAAGTCATCTTTTAAGTATTGCAGTCTGCCTTAAGAGCACGTCTGAGAATTCATCTTAGAGTAGTTCAGCAGACTTTAAATTTTGTTGTCCAACCTGATACCAAATGTTGGTTAAAATTTAAAAAGGCAATTTATCCAATAAGTTTAAGAAAATTGATTTTCTCAAGGGTAGACGACAAGTCATTGTACAGTAGATATTTAAGGATAAGTACACCCCCTAATTTGTAAACTCCTCTAAATACTAAGTACACCCCTTAATTTCTCATTTTACCCCTCCCTTCCTCCTCCTTCCCAGCAGCCCCCTTCCTCCCCAAAGAACCCCCTTCCTCCCCTCCTCCTTCCCCGTCATTCCCCCTTCCCCTTCTCCTCTCCTATGAAATCACACACACACACACACACACGCCCCCTCTTCTCCCAACAACAACAAACTCATTAATATTCAAACAAAGTAAACGTGTTTCCCTTCAAATCAAAGAGCTGAAAAAAATAATAAAAATAAAAAAGAGATACTCGGTACGAGCTCCCTCCATGCTTCCTCCGCCGACTTTCTTCCACCGTGCGAGCTCCCTCCAGCCTTTCGAACACTTTAGGGGTGTTTGGAAATCGTTGACCGAACACCTTTAGGGGTGTTCGATCAGCACCAACCGAACACCCCTAAAGGTATTCGGGCAGCAATTACCAAACATTTTAATGACATTTTTGTAATAATCGAATAAAAACAAATATGTTAAGTTTTATAACGACATTTTTGTAATATATGAGGGGGTGTACTTAGTAAATATGGGGGTGTGAATAGCGATTCTCTTACTTTTTTTATAGATTTGGAAAACACAAGTATCACACATGATTTTTACTTTACTTCTATATACAAAAACAAATATACAACAAAATTAGAAAATAAAATGTAAAAAATATAAAGAGGAAAACACACCTTTTGAAGAACTATTGTTCATCCTATCCTTATTGGAGATGATGGTAGTTTGTGACTTCATATTATTTGTACATCAATGAATCTGCCTTTAACCGTCTGTCATGGATTTGATTTTGTGAACAGTTGAACTTTGATTTTTCTCCCTTTACTTAAGTTAGATGTATTATGAAAATAATGTATGCTGATTTTTTAATGTTGTTCATGATTTACTGTGACTCGTCATACGTCGTAAATTTTTACATCAACTATATATTCGAATTAATATCTTTATGTTGTAATTTCAGTTAAGGCTATGTTTGAATACACCAATTCCATGGCATTGAAATCGAATTGGAGTATAATATTTCAATTCTGTTGTTTGGATGCTAAAATAAGCGATAGATTTAGAATTGAATTATAATTTTGTTTGGTCCAATTCCGTAAAATCAATTCTGTACTAGAAGTAGATAATTGCAAAATCAATTCCAAGATTTTAACGCAAAACTCGCGTCGACTTTATCTGCACTATCTTCATCCCACACTTCTAGCATGGCTTCTCAGTGGTCGATCTTCCCATCTTCGTAGCTGCTTCCAATGGATTAGAGCTTTGTGATCTCTCTCCCCCTTCTCTCTTGATTGGGTGAGATCTTGAGATCCCTTGATCCCTCCATCCCTCAATCCCTTGATCTCTCGATCTCTCTTGGGTCCCTCGATCTCTCTCGATCTCTTGATTTGACTGCTAATAAGGTATGATTTCATTGTAGTTGAAACTTGTTTGGTTGTCTCTTTTGTTTCTGATTTTGCATAGTTGTTTGAGTTTCTATTTATTTTTTATTTGAAGTTTACCCAATTTATTAAGTAGGTCATTTGTTTAGTTTTATGGTTTTATTTTTTGTTTGTATAATTTGGTTCGATAATATTATGTTAGTATGTATATACATCTACTTTGGATCATAATTTGGGTTTGAATTATACCATTAACAAGGATTGAGTTGAGGGTTGGATGCATTTCGTGGTAACTTTGTTGCTCAATTTTACTTTGGGTGGTGGTAGAGGTTAGGTGAAAATTGACTAAGGTTTTCGTTTTTGTCTGTTTGATGGGAAAGAGAAATAGTAGATGGAGATTGATGTTTATAAGGAGATAGCATTGAAATTTTTCTTGCTTACACGATTGGCAAAAAACCAAAACTGGAGATGAGATTGCAGAATGAAGGAGGGGAGGGGTAAAATAAACAAGTCTGTCTTGCCTTCATTGTTTAGGGGTAAAAGATGGTTGAGCTTGATGTAATGTAACATATTTTTTGACCAATGAAAAATCTGCATAATGGTTGCATAAAGTTTTTCCAAGATTCTATTATATCATTTTTAGTAAATCAAACCCACAAAATTCAGTTGTTCATCCAACTTATTTACACACACACACAATTGTAGCAAGTGTCCCTTTTTGGCTTTTATGAATGCTGCCTTGCTTGGTTGAGCACCCATCTCTTCATAATGAAAAATGATTTCTATAGTCCAGACAAGCATAATTTTTGAAGGAGTTTGAAAAGCATATTAGAAATTGGAGACTTTATAAAGTAGCACTTGCCTTTACGCAGGTGAAGTTTACATAGAAAAATAGGTGAGTAAAGGCAAGCACTACTTTTCTTTAAATGGAAAGAAGGGAGAGGTGCTGGGAAGAAAAAGCAGGTGAAGTTTCAGAGATACGACTTGTTTAGTCATTCGGATTCGTCAGGAGGCAAGGATAAATTTCTTGACAAAGATGTTTCATGTAGTGGGAGCGAAGTTGAGGGTCCACTCAGTGATGATGATATGGAAGAAAAGGAACAATAACAGATTTTAAAGAGATGGTTGATGCATCTATCCAAGTTTTGGTTTAGATGTTGGAGCAGAACAATCTTGCGATCTTCCCTTTTCAATTCAGTTCACTCTGTGCTTATAGTTTTCAAATCAACAATCAAAATCTAGTCATTTAGAGCCCGTTTGTTCGCGTTTTGGCCAAAACGTAGGGTTAAAACGCAGCTTATTCCTTAATTTAGCGTTTCAATGCTGCGGTAGAAAGCTGCGTTTCAAACGCAGCTGCGTTTTAAAACTGAATTCCTAGCTTTTTCCCAAAACGCGGATTTTAAAACGCAGAGGGAATAAAAAGCATTTTGACATAATATCCCAAACGCATTTATAAAGAAAAAGTCGCGTTTTAAATAATCTGCATTTTAGAAACGCTACGTTTTAAAACACTATGTTTTCAAAACGCTACACCAAACGAGCTCTTAATATGATGCTCATGGTTGAGTTATCTGTAGTTGCTGCATGAAATATCCCCTTTGTATGTAATTGAGAATAACATTGTAGACTTGCAACCATGATTATATTGACTCTTCACTTCAAGCACTACTGTTCAATCGTCTCCAATTTGAAAGCATATTTCTCTTTGGCTACCTGTTACAATTGAGCAATGCACTTTGGGAATGTGTCCATCCATGAAATAGCCCCTTTCTAATAATCATTTCCAAATTGTAAGAAGCTAGAATTTTTATTCTACTTTGCTATCTAAATTATTTAGTGTGTGCGAACCTCTTGATATGACTCTAATTTGTTTCTGATTTCTTATTACAAATGATTTCCTTGATGGGTTTTATGAAATTTTGATTGTGTATCTGTATTGTTTGGTTGGCTTAGTTTGAAGTTTAAATTACCCATGCTGTTGTTCTTTTCGAAGGTTTAGTAGAGTTATGGAGCATGATTCTGTTGGATGTCTAATGATGCTATTGGCTATAAGGTGTGATTTTTATCATGTTCTGTTGTTATTGTTATTTAGCTATATTTACTATTTAGTGTATGTGCGTGGTTGGAGTCTATGTTATTTCTTTATTTCTTACTATCGATGTGATTTATTTGAGGTTTTGTGAAATTTTGGTTTTTGTTGGTTCGGTTTGATATGCCCATCTTGTTTTATAGCTGAAAGGTTGTCATCTTTGTGGATTCAAGGAAGGATTGTTGACTTTAATTGTTTTATGCTGATTCTCTTAATTTCTTAGGTATACACACGTCTAGTAATATTATTGGTGACTTTAATTATTTTTGTTCTTGTTTAGGTTCATCCTGATGATGATCCCTCTTATAGGTCAAGAATTGTTATTGACAATTGAGAAGATATATGCCAATTGTTTGCTCAAGACCGTGCTAATGGCGAGGGTGCTCAAACAACAGCAGGCGCATTAGAAATGGAAGTGAACCACGAGTCCGTTGACTTAGAGGGGACCATTGGGACAACCGAGGAGATGAGAGAGGCTTAGAAGATTGTTGGGCCTACATTTTAGTCAACTTGTTTACAACTTACATATATCATCTTGATACTAACAACTTGAGTTCTCCTACGCATCTTGACTATTTTTGCGGGTTGAATTATTGTTACATTACAACCTATTTTTCAGAAATGTGTCAACGGATAAGAAGACCGATTCAACAACGTTTCTTCATCAACAAGGCCAGAATGGATCCTTATCTCTTCCACCAACATTGTGGCGAGAATATCTCAACAAGTTCAACCGATTTCCTATATTTTAGGCTTATTGTTTTCTATGCCATTCGAGGTATAAAAAGGAGGAACACTTGTATTTGACACACGTTCTTACTAGTTTAAGCTCCCTTACATACGCTCTTAGTCTTGTACTCAACCCGATTAATAGATCATTTGGTCAAGGCAGTTCCTAAACCTCCCGGGTTTTGTGCCGCAACAAGTTGTTCAAGGGCTTTCCTAGTTAACAAAACTCTTCGAGTGCATTTCTATAGTACCTTATAATCATTGTACCCATATTCAAACCATTTTTGTCATCTTTCTAGCCATTTGTATCCCTTGTTGAAATTTGACCAAAACAATTTGGCGCCATCCGTGGGACTACTTTGATTATTTATATAGAATTGGCCAATCCGTCGCCTGGTATTCATGGTGAAAGGAACCACCGCTTCCTAGTTCTCGTACCTCGTGCAATCCATCTTCAAATCCGAAGCCGCCAATATGGAGCTAATGTCTAACATGGTCACAATATTGAAAAAGTGATCGACCGCTTGGATGCTCAAGAGCATAAGAACACTATGATACTCAATGCCATTGATTCCATGCGTAAAGGGAAGCAAACCGAAACTCAAGCATCTACTCCATTTTCACCTTTGCATCCTAGATCTTTGTTTGGTGCAGTACGTGACCAAGCCATGTTGGAGATATCCCTATGTCTAGTACCTTACCAAAGAAAGCACAATCATGACGTCCATTCCAATCTCGCGGCCAAGATTCAGCCTTACAACTAGCCAACCCGTGTTGACGTCTTGCTATACCTATGCCGCACCCTCGATGGGGCAAACAGGAGTTTCTTTAATACTTTTGACACTTCGCATCCCAATTTAATAACAATTCTCTTTTCGAGAAAGTCAACTTATTAAGGAAATGCAAACTATAAAAGAATTGCTTCGAGGCGTGCCTGGAGTCAACTTGCCTCATCACCAAGTTTCCCAACTTGCTACAACGAATCTCGTTTTGTTCCAGCCATAGCTAATGTAGAAATCCCAAAGAAATTTTCAGTCCCTCATATGAAGAAGTATGATGGGAGCACCGATCCAAAGAGCATGTGTTGTTGTACCAGAATCAATGGATATTATAAGTATCCCCCTGTTTTTAAAGAAGCATGTTTTTGCAGGGCTTTGGCTCAACTCGTCAGACCAGCCTTAAAATGGCTAACAGACTTCCTCTAAACTCTATTTCTTCCTATGCTCAACTTGTCGCATGTTCACTAATCAATTTTCATGCAACAGGCATTCGACAAGTTGACCAACGACCTTACGTAATTGTGCAACAGCCTAATGAGAGTCTTAAAGAATATTTGCACAGTTTAATAAAGAAGCAAGAACCATACCCAACTGGATATGTCCACGCTACGGAAGCATTCCGTATTGGCCCGAAAAAGAACTCTATTTTATAATGAGTGGTGATGACACCCGCAAAACAACTTGAAGAAATAAGAACCGAGCCTTACGATTCATCGATTGGAGGAGGACAGTAGCAATGGAAAAGTCAATTGGAAGGACCCTCTATTTGAGCCATCGACGTAAAATCGATTCCCACCATTATAAGTCTAGCAGGGCAAACCCCGTTAAATCCGAATCTTCTAAAGTTCATTTTGTAGATGATGATCAAGATGGAGATGATAATGACTATCCTAAAATTTCGACTATTGCTTTTCGTGGATATTGCAGAGTCCTTTGCGCCATGGAAAATCTTGGAGATAAAGCAAGATGGCCTAAGAAAATGACAAGCCCACAACTTGGAAGGATAAGTCCAAGTGGTGTGCATTTCATGAGGAATTCGGGCATACTACTGAAAATTGTTTCGCCTTGAGGAAGGAGATTGCTCATCTATTGTCAAAGGGACTCCTCAAAGATCTGTTGGGTAAGAAGAGGGTCAGAAATGAATCCAAGGAACCCGATTCGTGGAGCATCTGCACCCGAGAAAGTTGCACCTCCTCCAGCCACCAAGGTAGTAAATGTTATTTCAGGTGGATCCCATATTTGTGGTACAACTTATTCTGCAGCCAAGCGTCATGCCAAAAGTTCTAAGGAGGATCAATCAGAGCTGCCCTCAAGGTGCCGCGACTTCACGGATGGTCAAGTTATCTCCTTCGAAGATGAGGATAAGGATAACACGTTGGACCCTCATCATGATGGTCTAGTTGTCCAGGTGCAGATCGCTAATTGTATGGTCAAGAGAATCCTGATTGATGGTGGTAGCTCCGTTAATATAATCTTTACCCACGCTCTGCAAGAGATGGGCATTCCTTTATCAGAAGTTGTGAGGAATTCGTCCGTACTGGTAGGGTTCAGTGGTGAAGTAAAGCAAACAGTTGGAGAAATCAAGTTGCCTCTCTATTTGGAAGGTATGAATTCTATGGAAAGGTTCTGTGTGATCGAATGTTCTTCTTCGTACAATGTCATTTTAGGAAGACCGTGGATCCACAACATGAAAGCCGTGCCGTCAACTTATCACCAGTGCGTCAAGTTCCCAACACCTTGGGGTGTAGCTAAGTTGAAGGGCAATCAGCAGCTTTCTAAAGAGTGCTACAAGGTCAATATGAAAGCAAGTTCACCCTCGTCCAGATAGCAATTAAAGAAAAAGGCCCGGGATGTTCTTGAAGCCGCGGAGCACGAGACGAAAAGTGTTTCTGTTGATGAATCAAATCCTGAGGCCCAAGTGCAAGTTGGTACAGATCTTCCAACCGAAATTGAGGAAGAGCTGATCGAGTTTTTGAAAAGTCGAAATGCTTGTTTTGCGTGGAAGCATGAAGATATGACAGAATAAGCAAGGATGTCATTACTCACAAGTTAAACATTGATCCAACCATCCGTCCCGTCCACCGTAAAAGGAGAAAGTTTGCCCATGAACGGAACCGATTATAAAGGATGAAGTTGAGAGACTTTTAAAGGCCAAGATGATCAAGGAAGTTCAATATCCAAGGTGGTTGGCCAATGTTGTGGTGGTAGAGAAGAAGAATGGCAAGTGGCGAGTATGCGTGGACTTCACGGACTTGAACAAGGCCTGCCCGAAAGATCCATTTCCTCTTCCTCATATTGATTCTCTAGTTGATGAGACAGCTGGCCACGATATCTTGACATTCATGGATGCATCCTCAGGATTTCAACAAATTCAAATGGAGCCCTCAGACCAAGAGGATACGGCATTCATGACTCCGTAAGGTATATATTGTTATATTGCTATGCCATTTGGTCTTAAAAATGCAGGGCAACTTATCAAAGACTGGTAAACAAGATGTTCAAAGATCAACTTGGCAAGACGATGGAAGTCTACATAGATGATATGGTAGTAAAATCCAAGCATATTGAAGATCATGTGGAGCATCTTGCCGAGGCATTCAACATCTTGAAAGCTTTCAACATGAAACTCAATCCAAAGTGCAACTTTGGTGTTAAAGCAGGAAGTTCTTGGGCTATATGGTGACTAAGAGAGGAATTGAAGCTAGTCCGAACAAATCAAAGCTATTCTCAACTTGGAATCTCCCAAGAATATCAAAGACGTCCAAAGGTTAACGGTAGAGTAGCGCCTTAAATAGATTTATATCTAAATCATCCGATAAGTGCAGTTATTCTATGAAGTGTTAAGAAAGAATAAACTATTCCAATGGACTGATCAACATGAGGCAGCCTTCAAACAACTTAAGGAATACTTGATGACGTCACCCCTACTTGCCAAACCGTAACGTGGTGAGCGCCTCTACTTATATTTAGCCGTATCCGAGAATGCAAGTTAGTGCGGTGTTAGTGAAAGAAATCCAAGGTGAACAGATCCTGTATTATGTAAGTAAGTCTCTACTAGATGCGAAACAAGGTACTCTCATCTTGAAAAGTTAATTTTAGCTTTAACTACCGCCGCTACAAAATTGCGTCATTATTTTGAAACACATCCCATAACCGTAGAACTAACTATCCTGTAAGAAATGTGTTGAGAACTCCGAGATGTCGGAAGATTAGCCAAGTGGTCGGTCAAGTTGAGCACGTATGACATTTCATATGAGCCCGCAACGCTATCAAATCTCAAGCTCTAGCCGATTTCGTAGCGCATTTTAGTCCAAGTCTGCAACCCGAGGTAGAACAAGAGGTACAACAGCTTGAAGGTAAAACAACTCCTAGATTTTGGACACTTTATACAGATGGAGCTTCAAATTCCAAAGGAATTGGCTTGGGAATAGTTCAAGTCCCCCAAGGTGATATCATACCTCAAGCCGTATCTTGTGAATTCAATGCGACGAATAATGAAGCTGAATATGAGGCTTTAATCATGGGTTTAACTACTGCTTTAAGTTTAAATATTACTCATATAAATGTATATGTTGATTCTCAATTGCTCGCTAACCATTTCAATGGCGCTACGTGGCGAAGCATTCCAAAATGACTCTATATCTTCAACATGTTAAAGCTTTGGCTTCAAAATTTCGTCATTCTCTTTGCAACAGTCCCTAGAGAAGAGAATACGAAGCGATGCACTGGCCAACTTGGGATCAACTTGCAAATCTATGTTGCATACTAATATTCCCATTATTTATGTTAAGTACCCGCAATAGACCAAGTGGAGAAACTCAAGAAGTGACTCAATCCAATGGGGCACAAGATACAAGTCCATCTTGGACCCAACCTATAATTGAGTTCCTTCAACTTGGAACTATTCCACCCGATATTAAGAATGCTAGATCTTTTAAAATGCGTACTTCAACTTTTGTTTTAATAGATAATGTCTTGTTCAAGAAATCTTTCGCAGACACTATTTGAGATGTATTGACAATAGACAAGTTGAGCTCGTGCTAAGAGAGATCCATGAAGGAACATGTGGAAATCATTCCGTGGGAAAGCATTGGCATCAAAGGCTCTTAGGACTGGTTATTACCGGCCAACAATGCGTCAAGATGCCATGAGCTACGTGCGAAATGTGATGCTCGCCAAAGGCACAAGAACATCTTGCATCAACTCGCCGAACCTCTACATTCTATTGTTTCATCTTGGCCCTTCATGAAATGGGGCATGGATATTGTGGGCAAGTTGCCTAAGGCTCCTGGAGGCAAAGTGTTCATGTTAGCAATGACCGACTATTTCTCAAAATGGATCGAGGCGAGGCCTATGTGCAAGTAAGAGACAAAGAGGTAGTTTCATTTTTAAAGAAGAATATTATTAGCGGTGTTTGGCGTACCATCGAGATCATATGTGATAATGGATCCCAATTCATAAGTAAAAAGATCGGAGATTTTTGTGCTCGTTGGGGCATCAAGCCGATCACATCCACACCACCATCCTCAAGCCAATGGTCAAGCCGAGTCAAGCAACAAGTTGATTGTCAACAACTTGAAGAAACGCCTAGATCAAAAGAAAGGAAAGTGGGCTGAAGAATTACCACTTGTACTTTGGGCGGACGTAACAACTACAAAAGGGGCCACAGTAGAACTCCATATTCTTTGGTGTTTGGAGCGAAGTAATTCCGAGGTAACAATCCCAACAGGTATGGTTTATTAACTCAAGATGAAAATAACCTCTTGTTAACCCAAGATCTAGATACAATTGATGAGATCGGGATTTAGCCAAGATAAGGATGGCACCTATCAACAAAGGATTGCTAGATCCTACAACAAGAATGTCGAATAAGAAGATTCCAGGTTGGTGATTTAGTTTTAAGAAAAGTATTTCAAAATACCGAGAATTGAATGCGTGAAAATTGGCTCCAAGTGGGAGGGACCATATCTCATTGATGCCGGCCGGCAAAGGGGCATACCGGTTGTCAACCCCAAGTGGAGACAGGATCCCTAGGAGTTGGAATGCCATTCATTTAAAGCTCTATTTTATGTAAGTCAAGTAGTTAACAACTAGACTTGTCGTATGAGTTAATTTATGTCAAGTTCATTTATGTATTTCAATTCTCAATTTTATTGGAAACCCTTACTAACTTAAGCATCGGAGGGGTGTTGGCTATGCTAACACCCAATCCTAACATGAATTTGTTTTGCAAGGTATACAAGGGAGTAGGCTCAACATGTTAACACGCCGACGGCCCGACATGTTGAGACCTAACCGGGCAGGTTGAACATGTTAACACGCCGTACGGCTCCAACATGTTCAGACCTGAGATGAAGAAGTTCAACATGTTAACACGCCGACGGCTCCAACATGTTGAGACTTTAGCTGGAGAGGATGGAACATGTTGACACGCCAGACGGCCGATACTTGTTCTATCTCTTCAAACGACTTACCTCGATCAAAGGTACATTTCGGTTAAAAGATTTACATCTTTTCTAAAGATTAAGGTTTTTACACCTTCGCCCGTGCGCACGATTTCACATCTGTTCAAGATGTGACTATTGGTTGTAACATTAACATGTTACCTATTGCTTAAATCATTAATGTTTTATCTGCTAAAACAAGCAAGTGTTTCTAAGAGAACCTGGATTACTTCAAAGAAAACTTCAAAATGTTCCCAAGATTAGTGGATAAGTTGGTTAAGCCAACAAATCCTATTAACCTATGAAAAGCATGGAGTACTAGACCAACCTAGTACCCCTAAATAGATTGTTTGCGCTCTTATGAGCTGATTACATGACCAAATGAATAAAAACGAAATTGTTTGTGTTACCCTCCAAATCTCCTAAAACATTCAAACTTTCCCAACATCTTGGCTTACCGTCGTGTTACGTCTACTTCCTTTTCTTGATTATCACCCTCGACTTGGGTCCCCACCATGCTGCTCAACACTTTATTTGCATCCTCAATCAATTCCTCCAGGGCTGGAGAATTTACCTCTTCTGCATCCACTGGTTCACCGATAAAATCTTCCAGGGTCCTTCTTTCTTCTTCAAGGTCCCAGTGTGCCTTGTCCACTCTTCAATTCCTCCATCATTTGGATCCCGGTCTCAAGCAAGGCTTTAGTGGCGTTGAACTTGAAGTCCTCTCTAGCAGCCTTCAAGTTCCTTGATGTGGGCTTCGTTCTCCTTCATTCTTTCGGCACGCACATCCGCGCTTTCCTTAGCTTCACTACTTCACCACTGTGCACTTTGACTTCTTTCTTCAGTTTACTTATTTCCCCAGCACTCACTTTTGCAGCTTTTCTTGCTTCTTCGGCCTCAATACTGCATCTAGTCGCCTTGATTTTTAAAACGGCAACTTGATCCAGGATAGGACTCATTATATCCGAGAGCTGTGTAAGAGAGAGTATTAGTACTTTATAAAATTCTTTGGTACATAGATCAAGGTGTACTCATTTTTACCTTATCTGCGAAGTCCTTCATCACAACAACAAACTTTTCCCTTGTTTTTCGCCATCCGTAACATCACTTGCATCGTATCCTCGACTCCACTAGCTTCCTTTTCTTCGATTCATCTTTGTTCTTTGAGACAGCTAGAAGCCATAGACACTGGAGGTGGGAGCTTGTTGTCCTTCCTTAGGACCTCCTTGCCTTTGCCCCAAAGCGATCGCGGTACTAACAAGAGCTTTGGAGCGGGTGGTTGCTGCAATGTAGGACAAGGAGTTAGGAAAACTTGGAAAACAGAACAAATTGCGATGGGCAAGAATGTGGACCAAACCCGTGGACATCTTGACAGTTTAGATGGAGACTCGTCTTCAATCCTTTCCGGGAAAACAAACCGGGAACGCCTTGAAAGATCGATCACGGGTCTAATTCAAAAATTCTCTTCACATTTGCCTCGTGTCCGCCCGGGAATAGAACGCTAAGTTTGGCGACTTCTACAAAGGAAATTCAAGATTGTTAAGGATTAAGATGTACAAAAAACTTTTGTAAATGAGTAAAGTCAGAGGAAAAATCTCCTCTACCTTGAGACCTCCATTTTGAGACTACACCAGCCTCTTGACTCAGCCGTCTTTCCTAACAAAGAAGAATCGATTTCTCCACCCCTGGTCACAGGTCATTGTTAGAGATCGAATGGGCTCACCTCCACTTTTTACCCTAAAACAAAATCTTCCTGCACCGAAACCCCTTATCTCGTAGTGTAAGCAAATTCCTCTAGGTCTACACCAAACCTATTTCATCCCGCAATCTAACTAGGGTTTGAAGGCATCTCCAACCCCGTGGCATGAGTTGGGCGTAGTTCAACTTTGTGGAAGCAAAAACCTAGTGATTAAGACAGGGAATGGGAATTTAAGGCCGATAGTGAAAGGGTATTCGGGAAAACATACCCACTCGGGAATAGCATTCGAGGTGAGGGAAGGATGGGTGAAGAAAACGGTTTCAAGAGCAATGCGTGGTTTTTCTTAACAACTTCCGATCCGCTCGAAAATCGAACATTTTTCTTTCTCGAGTTCTTTTAATAGATTCGGGTTAAAACCCTCCGGTAAACCCTCTTCACTTTCGATTATGCATATCTTCTTTTTCCCATCTTTTGCAACTTGAGAAAAATAGCAAACAAGGAATTGAGAAGAGGACGAGAAACTCACCGGAATTGTTACTTGGTTTTTCTTCTCCACACGGTCTTCACCGGTATCTCTCCGAAGGAAACCTTTTGGTAAGCGACTCGAGAGAGGAAGAGTTGAGGAAGGTTCGGTTTGTCCACGAAGGAAGTTGTGAGCAGTTGTACATTAGAAAACGCAAGAGTAACCTTTTGCCTTGGGAAGTCTCAAAAACCGTCCCATCGCACCTTTAGCATTAATAACCGCCGTACGTTGTCAATTTTTGGCAAACTTTTTAAATTTTTGTCTCTTTATATTCTTTTGAAATTTAAAAGTTTGGGGGCAATTGTTGGGCCTACATTTTAGTCAACTTGTTTACAACTTACATATATCATCTTGATACTAACAACTTGAGTTCTCCTACGCATCTTGACTATTTTTGCAGGTTGAATTATTGTTACATTACAACCTATTTTTCAGAAATGTGTCAATGGATAAGAAGACCGATTCAACAACGTTTCTTCATCAACAAGGCCGAATGGATCCTTATCTCTTCCACCAACATTGTGGCGAGAATATCTCAACAAGTTCAACCGATTTCCTATATTTTAGGCTTATTGTTTTCTATGCCATTCGAGGTATAAAAAGGGAGGAACACTTGTATTTGACACACGTTCTTACTAGTTTAAGCTCCCTTACATACGCTCTTAGTCTTGTACTCAACCCGATTAATAGATCATTTGGTCAAGGCAGTTCCTAAACCTCCCGGGTTTTGTGCCGGCGAACAAGTTGTTCAAGGGCTTTCCTAGTTAACAAAACTCTTCGAGTGCATTTCTATAGTACCTTATAATCATTGTACCCATATTCAAACCATTTTTGTCATCTTTCTAGCCATTTGTATCCCTTGTTGAAATTTGACCAAAACAAAGATGATGTTATGCATCCACTCGAGGGGAAAGTAGACAAGGAAAGTCTAATGCCTCATCTTCATCTATTTCTCATCCCAAAAGAAAATTTGAAACATTGGCATGCCTTCCAAATGAGTTGAGGAGAGTATGTTTTGATGCAACTTGGTTTTCTGTAGTGGTGTTGCATGGTTCCTTAAAATTACGTGTTACTTTATTTTCAAGGTTGCTTAAACTTGTTAAATGTAGTAACTTTAATTGTTTTAAGGATGATTTAGTGTTAAGTGTTGCTTTATTTTCATGATTGCTTAAACCTATTAAATGTAGTAACTTTAGTTATTCGAAGATGATTTAGTATTAAATCTCGTTGATTTTTCATTTTCATTGTCGTTGAAACTTGTTTGGTCCATGTCTTATTATTTGCAAATGGAATACAAGTGGAAAAGTATATAAAAGTCGCAAATCCATTTCCATGAAACTAGTTGAGTATCCAAACAAAAGAATTGAAATTATGAATCAAATCTAATAAAATTCCACAGATTAGCCAAACAATAGTATTGAAGCTTCATAGAATTCGAATATGTTGAAATCTAATTCTTATAATTGTGATTCTAATTCAATTCCAATTTGGTGTATCCAAACGGTCCTAAATATAGATGCAAAATTAATAGTATTATTTAATGTTTATCAAAGGTTTCAAGGTCGTGTGTGTATGTCTACCATACCTGTCCTCGTTAAGTACTGCAAGAATTCGCTTCTGGAAAGCTAATACTTCTACCGCTACTCTTTTTCCAGCTTTATCTACTAATACAACATTATTATTATTTATAAGAGTGCATTAAAAAAGATTAGGAAAAAAGAAAACATCTACCAAAGTGTTTATTTCGTAAATAATTTTAGTTTTGACTCGATAGCTTATCAAAAAGACCTTAGAAACAACTTATTTGTGTTATGAAATACAGACACAACTCCATTTAGAAGGGAAAGAGAAAAGTCAGTGACGACTTGATTTGGCCTCAGTACGAATTGATGATAAAGTCGCTCGAGATATTCTAAATCGATTAGCTTGCTTGCACCTGAGCCAAAGGATGAAATGAAGGAAAGATAGACAGAATTACTTCGTTATTTGAAGAGGGACGCTAAACATCACACCCATTTATGCTAAGTGTTACACCAACTTATGCCACATTTACTAAAATACCATTCATCTTTTTTTTAAAAAAAAACAAAACCTGCACTAATCTCTCCTTCTCTCTATAGCCGTGCCGACATTTTAAAAAGTCGCCCGACTCTATTAAATAATGCTGGACCGGTCTTATTTAATAGAACCGGCCGACTCTTTTTAAAATGCTAGACCGGCCATGTTTTTTTTTTAAACATTGTTAATTTGTAATTGTTATTGTCATTTATAATATGTGGTCACGCAAAATATGAGACACATCAAACATTTGATCAATTGCAAAAATATGAAACACATCGTGAATGTTTCGTGTCATCATAAATGATGTGAACATCTTGTAAAAATGTAACATAAAAAAAATCAGATATATATTGAATTAAAGTGTGTAGTATCATTTGTATTTTGAATACAAATAATACTCCCTCCGTCCCTAAATTATTGTCTTTCTTTCCTTTTTGTCTATCCCAAAATAATTGTCTTGTTTGAAAACTTTTCTTTGAGGACATTACTTTTACCATTTTACCCTTACTTTTTTTCCTACTTTAATTATGGGCTACATACACATGTGCATTAAAGAAAATTACACATAATACCAATATTAATAATCAAGTCAATTATTTTTTCTTAATCCGTGTGCCGGGTCAAACAAGACAATAATTAAGGGACGGAGGGAGTATAACATAAAAAATTTAGCAAAAAAAAGGAATAGGGCCAAGACAATTTTATTTAAAAAAAAAACAAGATTGACATTTGGGAGGGAGCCAGGCCGCACTATTGGATATAGGCTGGCTATATAACAAATGGCCGGACCAACATTTTGTTATATAGCCGACCCGGCTATATCCTATAAGGCCGACGGCTCTACTTTGGGTGAATTACGAACCGGTCCATTTTTCAACATTTGTAATCGCTCCAATCCACCATACTTTTTTTTAAAATCTAAAAAAGATACTTTTGGGCAAAAGACTATGATACCCTTAATGAAACCAAAACACGTGTGCATTAGGCATCAAGTATCGGGATGCGGTGCCACTTTCTCAAATTAATTTAGGCATCGGGATACAAGAATTGGGCATCGGAATGCAACAATTGAGCATCGGGATGCGCGCCGCTGATTAATTTGGGCATCGGGATGCAAGAATTGGGCATCGGGATTCAATTTGAGATGTAAATAATTGGGTATTGGGATGCGGTGTCATTTTCTCGATTAATTTGGACATCGAGATGCAAGAATTGGGCATCGAGATTCAATTTGAGATGCAAATAATTGGGCATCGGGATGCGTACTTTCTCGATTAATTTGGACATCGAGATGCAAGAATTGGGTATCGAAATTCAATTTGAGATACAACAATTGAGCATCGGGATGCCACTAGTTTAAAGTAAATTGGTAAGGCTTTGTTCGCTTGATAATACAAAGTATAAACCATTAATATATGAAATCGAAGCCAACCGAAGATGAGACAAAACAAAAATAGATTGAGCCAATGATATAATCATTTTGTCATATTTGAATTGCTTTTGATTACACAATAGAAAAAATTAACAAAAATCGCAACAAACAGAATGGTCCGCCATCGATGGAAAAGTCTATGTACGTATTCACATTTTTTATCGAAAAAATCAATTCACACACCGATTAGCACAAGAAAATCTTTTAATAATTTAGAGTTTAGAATACATTTTAACATACCAATATCTTAGCTACGGATTAAAGTTAAAATGTTAGAAAGATTATAAAAAGTTAGAGAGTGTTTTACAGAAGCTATAGTTGGTTTGGATGAAAGAGACGGGGCATTTTAGGAAAAAATTTCTCAAAGTGCCTTTTTTCCGGTTTAAAAAAGGTAAACCGGCGAGAATAAAAAATTTCTAAAGTGTACCGGACGGTAATTTTTCGCTCTACCTTTCAAAAAAAAAAATTCTTAATTAAATGAAAAAATGAAAAAAAAACGTACCGTGAAATAGTCATTAACATTTATATGAACTCTAATCTTAATTATAATTAATAAAAATAAATGGCACTTTCGTCATATTTAAAAAAATCATTAAATGAGTTAGCATGCTTGGGTGCGTCATTTAGCGCATATGTATTTGAATGAAACCGGTGCTTTCCTCTTTCTTGCCCTCTATCTTGTTAGAGGAGAGGAATAGGCACCGCTTCTTCTATGACTGGTGTGAGCAATTCGATTTCCAGCCTCACATCTTTCTTCCATTGCAACTGGAATCGAGCATGAAAGTGCTTTCTATGCGCTGAAGGAGAAAGCTTACTTTGAACATGTTCTATCCTATACACTGATATTGGATTGATGTCTGGCTGCTATACTTACACTAACGATACTTAACTTCTAATGGGAGGATTTTGGAAGGCATGCACTTATACCGGTGTCTTAAACAAAAGGAAATACTCGGGCTTCAAAAACAAATCTGTATCTACTCCCTATTACTGAGTATTAATTGAAGTAAGTCGCATGTGTATTTCTGTAATACCCCATTATTTATTTTATTATTTAAATAAATTGTGATAATAATGATTTTTTTCGACACAAGTTCGTTTGGGCCGATTATATCTGTTTTTGGGCTTCGTAATCAAGATGTCAATTTGATTCGATATATTTTGATATTGTTGTGTTGGGTTTAGCCCGTAAATTAGTCCCATTAGTTTAAGCCCGAGATAGTTATAAAAAATAAAAAATAAAAAAAAGAGAGAAAATTTAGGCGTGAGTGGGAAGGAGATGTACCAATTCGTCATCCAGGTGGTTTGTTGGGGGGATAAGAATTGGAATTTCAAAAGAGGGAGAGCAATCTTGGAGTCTCCGGATAGAATTAATAGCTGGTTAGGTTCTATTAGGAGAGTTAGAAGAAAAATATTACTGACGAAAATTAGAGAGAGAGAAAGAAATATTGAGGGAGAAAAGAAGCTGCAGTGCAAGAGAGGAAGAGGGACGGCTGGGAGAGTTTTGGGCGCATCACACCACAAAGAAATCCAATCGAGGTAAGCTAATTACGTTCTCCTTTCAATTAGATGTTCTTGTTAGTCTGGTTATAAAAAAAAAGGAAATTTATGGGACAAAATTTCTTGCTGTATGAAGGAAGTTTAAGATGTTGTTCATGGGGTATTTTCCTTGTGTTGCTTGGTGTGTGTGTGTGCACTGGAGATTGAAAGAAAGGAAAATAGAGGAAGGGTGGTTGTGTTAATGGTGAGTGGTGTGTGCTGTTGATGGAGAGAGGGAGAGAGTGACGGTGGGAAGGGGGAGACGCTACAGAGGAGTATTGAGTGTATGCGTGTGTTGGTGTGTGTGCATGACAGTGTGTGTAGTGTGTGTATGTATGGATGTGTGTGTTACTGTGAGTGTGGGTGTGTATGGGGTGTTTAAGAATAAACATTACAGAGGGGTAATTTGTGTATACATGTGTTGAGTGTGTGTGTGACAGCGTGTGTTAGTGTGTGCATGATGGTGTGTGTGTGGGATGTTAAGAGTCAACATTATATGAGTTTTGGTGGCCATGGATTCCAAATTTTTATGGAGCTGGAAGTGTTTGAAAGAGGAAAAAAAAAGAAACAGAACAGAACGAGGGGTGAAATTCGTTGGAGAAGAAGACAATTTTACGAGTGACCCCTGGTCTTTTGAACTTATATTAATAGTTTCCAAACTTTCGATTAGACCCCAAGTTGCGTGAATGTCAAACAGACCCTATCCTGTTTCTCTAAGTAACTATTGTTGGGATTTTTAATTATCTTTAAGTTCTGAAAATAGAAAACAGGACCCTAAATTCTGAAATTTATTATATTTGTGTTATGTTTAGATTTGAGCAAGAGGAGTTAGAATTTCGATCGCGAGTAGGAGACTTTTGTTGGGAACACACATTATAAAGGTAAGGATTTCGCCTCTATTTATGTTATTTTATAATATATGTCGATGATAGGTTTCTCGTACATATTTTTATAATACCGTTTTGACACCATGCCCGACCTTGTGTCGGTATTTGTTTTGACTCCGTTGTATGCATTTCTTCGTACATTCGAAATTGTTTATTTTCGTAAATCTCATGTGTTAGTTTTGATAATGCATGCGATCCTTTTGTTTTGAAAAGTTTGTTTTGATTCATAAAATTGTACCGTGTTCGGTACCATTCTCGTTTTGAATTCGTATGATCACTAAGTATGAATTACTTGTCACTAGAAATCTAGTGACTCTCGACTTTATTAGAAAATTTGCACCACTTGGCATGTGTGTACGGTAATCCGGATTTACCATTTAGAACTCGAATTCAACCCCGTTAGGGCCAATTGTTAGAACTTTGAATTATTTGAACATATCTACGTGATCATATTTCTTGTGAATATTTTGTCGTAATTGACGGTATGGGACGGTCGGGGCGATTGGAATATTCCGTTTCCTTGGTTGTCTAATATCGTCCTTGAAATTCCCTCTTTGGAAAACTTTTGAAAATTATTCGTTTTGTATTTGAAATGTTGATGCTAAACTTCAATGATATACGTCGGCAATTATATTTGTTCATACTCTCATTTGAACTTCTTTGTGTGTCCACCCTCCTTAGTAACCGGAGGGGTGGCGTTTGATCTTCTTGGGCATTGTTCGCTCATCCTTTCACATTTTCTTCTCTCCAGTCACAAAGAGAGAATTAAGGTTTATAGTTGAAAGTCGTATTTTCGAGGATGGTCTAGAATGGATTGTGATTTATTTTCGTTACAATGAACTGTGTAGAGGATTTTAAGGATTTATTATTATTTTTGACTAGTCTGCAAGACTATTTTATTATTTGTTTGGAGTTACAAAGGTTGTAAGACTTGGGATTTTATTTTCGGTATGAGTCGTGGTTTGAATTAAGTTAAATTGTTGGTACACATTGTTGAGTTAAGTTAGATTTTGTAGTAATGTGGTTGGGCTTGGGCCATATGGTTGGGCCCAAGTCCGGGCGTTACAAAGTTGGTATCAAAGCTTAGGCTTTAGGTCCTGAAGGTTTAGAAACTCAGAAATCGTTAGATTTAAGAAATGATTGCATTATTAAGACTATGATTTTAGTTATAAGTATGTGTATCCCTATAATTCATCGAGACTGACAAAAGTTATTGTTTACCTGTAGGAAATGGTGAGAACCAAACAGACTGCAAGGAAATCTTCTTTTCACCTTTATGTACCTAGGTGGAAATGACTAGCAACCCATAGAGAAATGGTACTAGCTAAACAGGAGATCCAACGTAGGAAGAAGTGTGAGAATATACTGATCGAACAATTAAGAACCCAGCTCAAGGCAATAAAGAAGGCCTTGGCACAGCCGAGGAAGCGAGAGAAATCTAGCGTAGTAGTATCTAAAGCACCGGGCCAAGAGTTGGGAGTAGTGTTAAATCATGTACTCTTAGAAGATTAGGCTAGAGAAAAATTTCAGCAAATTAGTTGTAGTGGGGAAAACCCTAGGAAGTTTCAGTTAGTATTTATTTCTTTGTAATGGAGTGGTTTTGAATTTTGGAAAAAATTTGAATTGTCAGTTAGTAATAAAATCTTCGTTTTGATTGTTTTATGAAATTTCATTTCGTATATAAGTTCTTAGAATTTGATTTGATCTAAATACTCACGAATTATTTCCTAAGATTTTGGAACTTGTGAATGAGCTCGTTTGGGTCGGTCTATATGTATCATTCTTTGTGAATTTAGACATGGATTTCGTCCCTTATATTGTGGTGTAATGTTTCTTGGAATTGTCTCGTAACACAATGGCCGAGGTAGTCGTCGGTGTTCGTGGCCGTGGGCGCGGTCGAGGTAGGAGAGGGGATAGGCCAAATGAGGTGGCCGAGGACTCTACTTCGGGGGTTGCAGTAAACCAGAATGGTCCCCAACCTAACCTCAACACCAACGCAAACGTGAACGCCAATGTTAATGTCCCTCCGCAAACGGACCCTGCATTGGTTGCGCTCTTGCAAACTTTGACACAAACTGTTGCTACCTTGGGTCAAATTACTCAGGGACTCGCTGCTCAGGCACAAGCTAGACCTGAACCTCAACCTCAACCCCAACCCCAACCTGTTGCTCAGCCACAAGTGGTGACTAAAGATCCGCTAGAGAGTTTTCAGAAGCGGAATCCTGGTAAGTTCACGGGTGCACCAGGCACAGAGAAGCCGGAAGATTGGCTGGATAACATTGAAAAGATTTTTGAGACTATGACATGCTCCAGTGAGCTGAAGGTTAAGCTCGCCACTTTTGTACTTCAGGGCGAGGCAAGCCAGTGGTGGAAGGCAGAGAAAAGGGCCATAGAATCAAGAGGTATTCAGGTGATAACTTGGGAGATATTTTTGGAAGCCTTTAATAAGAAGTTCTTTCCTCCCAGTGTTCGTGAAAAAGGGTGGCAGACTTTCTTGACCTGAAACAAGGAACGATGACAGTGAATGAATATGATGCCAAATTTACAGAACTGTCAAAGTATGCCCCAAATTTTTTACAATGAGGAGCAGAAGCCCGGAAGTTCGAGAGGGGTTTAATGATAGAATCAGTTACAGGCTGAAACCTTTGAAATTGCCCTCGTATGCTGAAGTGTTGGATCGAGCAAGGATTATTGAGGAGGATTTGACAGACTATCGGAATAGAAAGGAGGAAAGGAAAAGAGGTGCTGATGACCAAGGGGGACGTTATCGGGGACAGTCTAGTGGTCAAGGTGGGACCCACAGTGATAGTAAGAGGAGAAATACAGAGGAAAATCATCCAAAAGGGACAACTCAGTGGGGTCGAAATCAGAACCAAGGTCAGAATCAGAACCAGGGTCAACATCAGAATCAGGGCCGAAACCAGAACCAAAGCCGAAATTATAACCAAGGTGGAACCGAATCGGGGTTGAGGTTAAAATCGGGGTTAGTACTAACGCAAAACTTGTGGGGAAAGCATCGACGAATTGTGCTATTGGGAAAAAGGTGCATGTTTTAACTGTGGCAAGACTGGGCATCGCGTTAAGGATTGTCCGGACCCACTCAAGAAGTCTTTCACTAATAAGGCTGGTGGTGAAGATAAAGAAAAACCTAGAGAGCAGGGAAGGGTCTATGCAATGACTGCAAGAGATGCCCGAGCTACCAATGATGTTGTGGCAGGTACGGTTCAACTATTCTCTCGTAATGTATATGCTTTGATCGATCCGGGTGCAACACATTCCTTTATATCTGAAACATTAGCGCGTCGTTTGAAATTGTCACCTCAGAACTTAGACACTGAATTAGTGATTGATACGCCGACCAAGGAGTCTATCCCAGTGACCTCGGTATTTAGATCTTGTTGTTTAAGTTTGGAAGGTAGGGATATGCCGATAGACTTGATTCCGTTAGACATTCAGGATTTTGATGTGATTTTGGGTATGGATTGGCTGGCTGCCTTCCATGCTAAAGTTGACTGTTTTCGAAAGGAAGTAGTCTTTGGTGGTTCAGGTAAACCTGAATTTCAATTTAAGGGGTCTAAGCCGGTGGCTTTGTGTTAGGAATATGCAAAAGTGATATATATGTATGCATATTCCAAATACGGTGATTTGCTTGTTCCCAATACAACGCATGTTTCACAAGTGACTAAAAGGGCTGCGACCGGTTAGTGTGGCAACTTGTTGAAACAATGCATAGGTCATTAGACTAGGAAGTCTTTGTACATATCCGAGTCTTTGTCCTACCAAGGTGATGACAACTTTAAAATGGATTAACTCTCTTCATGCACCACCAGACATGCTCATCAGCAATATCCCACCAGTGCAGACATTCCTTTCAGCAATGTCCCATCAGCAAACTCCACTTCAGCAGTTATTACATCGACAGATCTCTATATCGGCCAAGATCCTTATATGAACGAACTAGAAAGCCGATTATTCAAGAGGAACATCGATCGTTGATCGAGAACGCTACATGTCAAAATAGATCGGTTACAAGATCTTTATGACAAAGCCAAAGATACGCATCGATAACTGCGCCTTCACTATTATCCAACGACATTTCCTCTTCAGTGTTTAAAGTCCAGACTTCAAGACAAGATTCTTTCAAAAGGACGAACACAGTGCGCTATGTCCCAGGCTAAGCAATGACAAGTCAAATCTGTCAGCCTAAATCACGGACCTAATTCAAAGCAAAAAGCTTAACGGACGGTCTTTGCCCAACAGTTTGAAAGACGCACTCCTGTGCATTTAATGTCTCAGATTTCCAACGGCAAACCCATTTAATGCTTCAACAAATTCTTCATCTTCTCCAACCTATTTAAGAAGACTCTCATTCTCACAATAAACACAAGGGAACGTATGCAAATACTTGTGAGGTTGTGGTATTAAAAGCTTTCTTCATTCTTTCAATCTAAATTCCACACCTCAAAAGAGTGAGAAATTCAAGTGTAAGAACAAACACTTGAAAAGAGAGAAAACAAACTCCAAAGGCCGAGAAGTTTAGCTTGATCAAAACCCAGCTTTTGATTTGAGTTCTTTCTCCCTTCGAAAGACTCGCTCTTCTGCCGCAATTCAAACCTTCAAAAGAGACCAAGCCTTCCCGCAATTTGTTGAAGACTAATCCAGCTTGAAGATGTCCGATGAAGAGCCGAGCCTAAAAATTCACATTGCATTTATATCCAGACTTATACTTTATTATAAGTCGTGCCGATTGTGCAATAAATTGTCATCACTTTTGGCCGAGTGCTTAGCACTCGCTTGTTCAAATACTTGCTATTTGAACAATGCCTAATATTCTCTTCTCACATCACTCTAACACTAGCACTTCTCTTGCCCAACCTCCAAGGGTATTAGGAACTGCTAGGTTAGAGTTCTAATAATGAGTCTTCCGGCATCCCAATTGACTTTCCTTCTACCCCTGGGAGATTGCTAGGTTAGAGAGTCTAGGTTGATGTACTAAGCATGTTTGTCTTTGAGCAAACCTCTGAATTTTAATATAATATATATTTTAATACATTCAGCCTTTATTTCTCTTTCTGTATAATTTCTTTTATCTTGTGCAATCGGTTGTAGAAAGTAATTGATGCATCTAATATAAGATTTTAGTTAACTGTTATGCTTAAATTGTACTTAAACATTTACGCTTACTTCAATCTTGTCTGTTATACTTAAGCGCATATTCTTCCGCCGCTCAAACTCTAATTCATCGCCCAAGTATAACAACATCTTCCTTCGCATGCTCTTCAAATCTGCCGATCCCAGTTGTCTGACTTAACCAATATCGGCAAAGCTGTTAGAACTAGGAAGATGACCTATCTATATTAATTATTTCATCTTTACTTTCAACTCAAATATTAAAATAGGATGAAATTTTTAATATACATAGTATAGGCTATTCACCCCCCCTCTAGCCTATACACTGAGCATTCTACCATGGACCTAACAACTGGTATCAGAGCGGGTTCTCTGAGATTTTCATTCCAGGCTTAACAACCTGAGAGTTTAGATCCTATTGCTCAGATTAGATGCATAGTCAAAAAGAACCTTTTCAAAATCTTTCATTTCAAAAATCTTTTGACCGAGATACCGGAAGCCATTTGAAAACGCCTTTTCAAATCAAAATCAATTTTGTTTTCAAAAACATGTGAGAAAGAATATTGTGATGATTATGTGATTACTATAAGAAAATCTATCATATATCGAACTATATTGATATCATGAAGAGAAGTACTATAGTTAAGTAGACTGACTTGCTAAGGATTATATATATATATATATATATATATATATCTCAAAACTACTCTTTGTCAAAATCATGATATATCTTATAGCAAATATGTCAACTTCATATATGATGGATGAATTACTTAGATTCACTTCTAAAGATTTGCCATCTTGATATAAGGCTAACGATTGTATCAATCTAACACCTTTTCAAGAAAACTTTTTATAAAAGTTTAGAGCAAATGGAATAAGAAGAGTTTCAAAGGTAATTCAAAGGAAATCAAAGTTATGTCATCTCCAAAATCACCGAGATTAGTAGCTCTTGGCCTAAGGACATCAATGATAAAGTCATTCTTCTTCAACGGGAAGCTTCGCCTAAAAGGATACACTCAATGAACTTCACTCAACATCGAACAAGTTCCTCGGCTACCATGAGCGATCAGTTCAAAAAGTATAGTGAGAAAGTAACTCCTTTCATCAACCTCTTAATATCTTGAGTTACACTTATAAGCAATAGACTGAGTAATTACTCTAATCTTGTGCTTATCAAGTCTCACTTGTATTATTGGATTTCTGGAGCTATTTTCAGCTCATAAATGTTGCTAACCATTTCTCTATGAGTATAAAAGACAGGAACTCATACGACAAAAGGACCAAAGATGCAACATTGCTCTCCATCGGCAGACATTAACCCGATCGTTGATTTATGAAGGATTGCTAGCCACTCAAGTCATCTATATCCTTCATTCACTCAAGGTCTAATCAATACCGCTGGACTCCAAATGCCACTATATGAGAAATCTACCGATGAGTCCTCAATATTGATCAAGACCTACTCTCCTGCATACTAAAAACAGGTTAGCCACTGTCCCTTAAATGACCTGTGTTCATGTCTGCTGAATTAATTTGTTAATATAAATTATCAGACATGCTGCATAATATCTTATCATACTGTGCTTAAATTGACATATCTGTATGATTGTGTGATTCGACTTATGCAAACGGTTTTCAAAAACTTATCAGCACTTTTCATATCGGCTGATCTAAATTGTTTTTAAAACCTATGATTGGCTGAATTTCCATATCTGCCATTCAACACTTCATAAGCTCAGTTTTATGTGCTGACTTATAGGAGTAAAAACCTTTAAATGACTTACTCTCTCAAGTCTATTAAAGGTGGAGGCACACTTTTCGAAGACTGACTACTTCGATTAAAGTTAAGACTATTTTCAAAACCTTGGAAAACGACAAAACTTTCATTATCAAAATCTTTTCCAAGAATCTTGAGAAAATCTAGACTTCACAGCCTATCCCTGCCAAGGCGTGTTTAGAAGGACAACCCAACAGTAAAGCTCCATTATTGAGCGTCCTTCAGTCTAACCTCCATGAGTTTAAGTAGAGCTCCTTCTTCATCCAATCTCTACTATGAATAAACTCACAAGCCGCAGAGTACACTAGATACAAAACGATGATTCAAAATTTTCTCAAAATGTTACTAAGTTCAAGTCCTAAGAATCGATCAAGTCAATTCCTCAACAACGGGGTATGATTTCTTCATATTCATTCAAAGTTGTTTTGATTTTATTTCTGTTACTCCACATGAGCTGATCTAAAATATTCTCAACGACGTATTTTCAAAACCATTCATAAACTGTGAAAACCATTTTCAAAATCTTTCTAATACACGTTACCAAGTCGAGAGAAATTTTATCAACTCATTTGTACCGTAAATCATTAATTATGTATCTTCAATCTTGTCGTGAAAATAATTGATAAAAGAATTTTCTTTTGTCTTGTCCGATAATCATAAAAGTTTGCTAACAAGCATGATTTATATGCCGCAAACCTTGATTATCGAACACTTAAGAACATCTTCAATCAATTATTTTAAAAGATAAGATGGAAAGCTATTAATTAATGCCAAAAAAGTGATTTCAATTCTCTTCTAACTTTTAGTTATCAATCTCATTGATACTCTAAAATGTTTTCAGATGAATCACTGTGAAAATCAATTAGCATATACCTATCCGACCATCGAAATTCTGCTTGCATACATGAACTTCACAGAGAAGATCCCAGAAAAGAGTTATCAAATGTTTGGAAAGCATTTGATAAATTTCGTGTGCAACAACTCTTCTGGTTATATGTAGGTATGCGGGCCATCACCTCAAAGATGGCTGATGCAGATAATTCAGTTCAACTGAATTAGGTAGCTAACAAGGCATTGACAAGGATGACGAATCGCTAACAACGACCATAAGTCCTGTGAATATCAAAGGGGATTCATGGGCCAAGCAAGACATCTTTGACGGCCATCACCCTTCGGTGCTCTCATAATGACCCGAAGAAGTGAACGTGTTCTGCCTCCGCCGAGAGCTGGAGGAAATCAAAAACGGACACTGCCATCTTGATCTTCTCCAAAATCCTTGACTGATGACCTCTCATTAAGTACATAGGATTAGGACATCTTGGACAACACTTTGTAACATATTTTTTTACTCAAAATTGAATCATTATGTATCTCTATCCTGTAATCTGCAGTTTTAGTCAGAATTCCAGTTGTATTGTTCTTGTAATCAGCTGATCCCCACTTTGTACTGTTCAAAACTACTTGGACTATTGAATACAAGTTCTGCAACTTTCCTTCATGTCTATCTACTTGTCCGAATTCCTTGATAGCATGAATTAATGTGTTTTAACGTGATTGATCTACATATCATTCTTCTTCATCATAGTACTTACTTTCCTTTGATAAGATGAAGAAATTGACCTTAATGAAATGATCACACATTTATTACATAAACTCTGCTGAAACCCCATCAGCTAACTCGTCCTATAAAATCGGCTATATTGAGTTTTAGTCAATTACCAAAAAGTTAAAATCTCTGCCTTACACTATCTGATAATTGCCTTTTTGAATTAGCACATCTCATCATGACCTAATTCAAGATCTACCGAACTCTATTAGTTCACACATAGGTAGACTGCAGTTACCTAAAGGATGACCTTATATGTCTATATCTCACCTTTAAGTCACTGCCAATCCATTGCTAAATCTCCGACATTCCTATTCTACACACAAGATTACTAGTGAATTTACTGTGAACCAAATTGTTTGCTAAAAACTGTAAGCTTTTGGACTTATAAAGGATTTATCTCATCAAAGTTTATGAAAGAACTTTCATTATTCAAATCACTAAAATCCAAGCTTTTTAACTTCTGAAAATCAAAGGCTTACACTTTCTCTCAAAATAGCTCAACAAGCAATTTGTGTTCTCAGTCATGACTACAATCAAATCTAGTGTGATCCTTGAGATTAGTAATGAGAAGGCAAGGTTAGCAGTTTCTCCTGATGATACACCTTCCCAGCTAACCAGCAGACAGACTGAATTCAAAACACTCTGTCATACATTATCACATTCCCAAATTTCAAAAAGGCTGAGAAAAACTTAGGTAACTTGACCTATTTCAAAAGATAGCTAGAAATTTTAGGATTCTTAGGAAGACTGTTTCTCCCAAAGACTAGTCCTTCCTCAGGAGTGAATGGCAAATATAACCCCTGTTGTTTATATTTCATGCCTCACTCTCATCTACAGGCTTGTATGTAAACACTCTTTAGCAAAACCCTTTCCTTGCTAAAGGTTAATACAACCTGTTGCACAGAAGAAGCTCGACATCATTTCGTACACTTTCAATTTTTCTCTTCTCGACTTCTCCGATTGAATATTCTTAGAAATGTTCTTATAAATTCATATTGTTAATAGATCATTGCTTATCGTATATTCTATCATCTGCTAAAACACCTCTCTAAATAAATGAGGACATTAACTCCATAACTCAAGAAACTCATTTAAATGGTATCAAGAAAAACATCAGACAACCTCCCTATCAGCAGTTCATACCTCAGCAGATAATCCATAATAACTGCTGATAAAATCTCAAATCCATAAAACTATGATATCCTAACCAAGTCTTCATAAACAAAGCTCTAAGAGTGTAACCACTGACTTTATACTTAAGCACTTCTCATAAAACACTCTAAAGCCAGTCCCCTGCTGTAAAATTGATGTCAACCCCTCAAACAATTGGTATCAACCCTTCTGAAATTGGTATCATTTCTTCTAACAAATTGGTATCATCTAGTATTATTTCTAATAATTGGTATCATCCCTTCCAACCATTGGTATCAGCCAGTATTCTTCTAACAATATTTCTTCTAATAATTGGTGTCAACTAGTATCAATACTAATCCCTGTAAAAATTACACCACTCCAAAAACAGCTGATATCCCAAACTCAGCAATTTCACCTAGTAAAATCTCAATAAAAGCAAACAAATAAATTTGTTGGAATATACATTTAAACTTCTTGTTTAAAAATTATGTGTGTATATATTTTTCATAGACTACCCATGTCATAGCTATAAACACACTCTGCATAATGACATAATCCTATATCATAACATCATTACCATGTCATTAAATACATTCACTCCCTTAAGCCCCCAAAACGTTCAATCACATTCCTCTAATCAAGAAACCCCTTCATCTTCTCAAAACCTCGAAAAGATGTATAAAATAATAACCTACATTCAAAGCACTCTAAATATATTCATCATCTCTTCAGTTTTTCTTCATTTTCCTATCCAACTCTTCATCACAAAACATACCAATATTCATCATGTGTTCGCCAAAACCGCTCAATTCTGTACATAGACCCATTTCCTATAATGAAATGCGACAACGAATCATGATCTTCCTAGCCACTCCTCAAGCTACTCCTCAACCAGTGATCCGTCGACCTCGCTCAATCAGTCGACGAGTAAGAAATCGCTTGCGAGATCCAAGGAACAATGTGTCAAATTTCATTCCATGGATTCCTTCACCAAATCCTGCCTCACCCAATGCAACAAACAGTCCCCTCACCACTCACTCCTCTAATGCCTCACCTGAATCATCCTCAACTCAAGAAGAGTCTCAATCTGCAAATGTCAACACTGTTTCTGACCCAGCTATCAATGCTCCCTCCAACCAGCACTAAAAACTTTCATCTTCTACCCTATTGTAATGAAATGTCTATTGTTAATTTTCTTTTGTACTATGTTTGTAATATATTTTGTTGAAGAATATGTTTGCTACTTTCATTCTGCTTTACTCACTGTCATCTGTTCAGTACATATTTTTAACTGCCACTCTCAACATATATATCTATACATATGCATATACTCTTATTCCACCTTAAAAATTGACAAAATGACAGAAGAAAAATGCTCCATAAAACATTCTTAAGATGCATATCTCATGCTTCAGACCCCTGTTAACATGCTTGTCATACACACACATCTTATCAAAATAGATAATTTATCTGCTCTTCATAACTCATGAAGTGACAACTTACAGTCATTATACCTCATTTGCATTACATTTACTCTCTGTACACTTACATAGCATATGGCTCTGCACCATACTAATTGGGATGTAAAATTCACCTCTAAGCCTTGCACTATAACTTACCTAACTTCCTAAAGAGGAGAGTTCGTACAACAAAAACTCATACCTTATGAGTTGTTCTTATTAAGTCGTCAAACTTGTCCGATAACACACAAAGATAACCATGAGCATATAATCAGGAGGAGATATACTACATACCTCCTTGCTACTCAGAAGAAAAGATAATAAATCAAGACAGAAAATTCATACCTGCAGAATTCATATTGGTACACCCATTGTGACCAAGGCCAAAAGAAAACATACTGATAAATCTACTATGGCCATCAAGACACAAGATTCATTCCAACTACATGTCGTGCCCATAATTCATACCTCATGAATCATATGAGTACACTTCTTACACTTTGTCCTCTTCCCACCTCAACAGATTCCATAGTTGGTCGTTCTCATCTCTATACATATATGATCTACTGTGACCACTAAATAGAATGACATTAGAAGATTAGTAATAAGAGGAGATTATCCAACCAAAAAGATCTTATAGTCAAACAAACAGGAGGAGATTATTGTAATAACCAAAGCGATATGACACTCATCACTAACCAAATCGCCACTTCTTAAAAATCCAATATGCCACTAAGGTAATGACTTTTCGGTCATGGACACAAGCATATAGGAGGAGATATTGTTGTAATTCTTATAAGATTTGCTTGTATCCATAACCCTATATAAAATTTACTTCTCGTCCTTGTAATTCATAACCTTATATAAGATTTGCTTGCATTCATAACTCATATTTATTCTATCCATAATCATGCATAAGCTAATAAAAAGTGATTGATATCAACATTATTATAATTGGTATCGTATTGCTGCAATTCACATTATCATAATCGGTATCGCATTACGTAATTCACAATATTTATAATTGGTATTAGCATTGCGCGATTCAATTGGTATCGCATTCTTGTAATTCACTTTGCTCAACTTTTGAAAATGACCGATACTTAATCAATTCGATTAAGTACACTATTTCACAACTTTTTCTTGTTTAAAGCCAATTCAAATCATACTTATTACACCACAAGAAAGACATCTTTTATGGCAACATTATATCTCATAATTGCTCGAACATTGTTCTACTCATTGCTCCGTATATGTATCCTCATTTATCGAGTCGTAAATACGTAGCAATAGGTGACCATACATACACTATCGCTTGTAAGTTCAACCTAGGGCATGCCTTGATAAAAATTGATTATTCAATAATGGCATGTTATTACTAAGGATTGAACATCTCGCTTTAGAGAGCTGTATGTATAAGTCAATAGTAGTAATGATCTCAAGCAAATAGGAGGAGATTGTTAGGAATATGCCTATAAAACAGATATATATGTATGCATATTTCAAATACGGTGATTTGCTTGTTCCCATTACAACGCATGTTTCACAAGTGACTAAAAGGGTTGCGTACCGGTTAGTGTGGCAACTTGTTGAAACAATGCATAGGTCATTAGACTAGGAAGTCTTTGTACATATCCGAGTCTTTGTCCTACCAAGGTGATGACAACTTTAAAATGGATTAGCTCTCTTCATGCGCCACCGACATGCTCATCGGCAATATCCCACCGAGACATTCCTTTCAAAGAATGTCCCATCAACAAACTCCACTTCAGAGTTATTACATCGGCAGATCTCTATATCGGCCAAGATCCTTATATGAACGAACTGCAGAAAGCGATTATTCAAGAGGAACATCGATCGTTGATCGGAACACTACATGTCAAAATAGATCCGTTACAAGATCTTTATGACAAAGCCAAAGATATGCATCGATAATCGCGCCTTCACTATTATCCAACGACATTTCCTCTTCGTGTTTAAAGTCCAGACTTCAAGACAAGATTCTTTCAAAAGGACGAACACAGTGCGCTATGTCCCAGGCTAAGCAATGACAAGTCAAATCTGTCAGCCTAAATCACGGACCTAATTCAAAGCAAAAAGCTTAACGGACGGTCTTTGCCCAACAGTTTGAAAGAAGCACTCCTGTGCATTTAATGTCTCAGATTTCCAACGGGCAAACCCATTTAATGCTTCAACAAATTCTTCATCTTCTCCAACCTATTTAAGAAGACTCTCATTCTCACAATAAACACAGTGGAACGTATGCAAATACTTGTGAGGTTGTGGTATTAAAGCTTTCTTCATTCTTTCAATCGAATTCCACACCTCAAAAGAGTGAGAAATTCAAGTGTAAGAACAAACACTTGAAAAGAGAGAAAAACAGAAACTCCAAAGGCTGAGAAGTTTAGCTTGATCAAAAACCCAATTTTTGATTTGAGTTCTTTCTCCCTTCGAAAGACTCAGTCTCTTCAGTGCTGCAATTCAAACCTTCAGCAAGAGACCAAGCCTTCCTGCAATTTGTTGAAGATTAATCCAGCTTGAAGATGTCCGATGAAGAGCCGAGCCTAAAAATCCACATTGCATTTATATCTGCAGACTTATACTTTATTATAAGTCGTGCCGATTGTGCAATAAATTTTTATCACTTTTGGCCGAGTGCTTAACACTCAGTTGTTCAAATACTTGCTATTTGAACAACGCCTAATATTCTCTTCTCACATCACTCTAACACTAGCACTTCTCTTGCCCAACCTCCAAGGGTATTAGGAACTGTTAGGGTTAGAGTTCTAATAATGAGTCTTCCGGGCATCCCAATTGACTTTCCTTCTACCCCCGGGGAGATTGCTAGGTTAGAGAGTCTAGGTTGATGTACTAAGCATGTTTGTCTTTGAGCAAACCTCTGCTGAATTTTAATATAATATATATTTTAACACATTCAGCCTTTATTTCTCTTAACTGTATAATTTCTTTTATCTTGTGCAATCTGGTTGTAGAAAGTAATTGATGCATCTAATATAAGATTTTAGTTAACTGTTATGCTTAAATTGTACTCAAACATTTACAGCTTCAATCTTGTCTCGTTATACTCTTGCATATTCTTCCGTTGCTCAAACTCTAATTCATCGCCCAAGTATAACGACATCTTCCTTCCGCATGATCTTCAAATCTGTCGATCCCAGTTGTCCGACTTAACCAATATCGGCAAAGCTGTTAGAACTAGGAAGATGACCTATCTATATTAATTATTTCATCTTTACTTTCAACTCAAATATTAAAATAGGATGAAAATTTTAATATACATAGTATAGGCTATTCACCCCCTCTAGCCTATACACGAGCATTCTACCATGGACCTAACACTGTCGGGTTCATTTCATCTTTAAGAGCTCGGCGATTGTTGAAGAAGGGTTGTTGTGGTTATTTGGCATACATTAATGATACTCAGAAGGAGGAGGTTAGCATAGAGTCACTTCCTGTAGTGAAGGAGTTCATTGATGTTTTTCCCGAGGATTTGCCGGGACTTCCACCTGAAAGGGAGGTAGATTTTTCCATTGATTTAGCACCAGGGACAGCACCAATTTCGAAAGCACCATATAGGATGGCTCCGGCAGAACTTAAGGAGTTAAAAGAGCAGTTGCAGGAACTATTAGAGAAACAATTGATTAGGCCTAGCGTGTCACCTTGGGGCGCTCCTATGTTGTTTATGAAGAAAAAGGATAGAACGATGAGGTTGTGTATCGACTATCGTGAATTGAATCGGGTTACGGTGAAGAATAGATACCCATTGCCCAGGATCGACGATTTGTTTGACCAGTTGCAAGGTGCGTGTTATTTCTCTAAGATTGACCTTCGCTCGGGGTACCATCAACTGAGGGTCAAGAAGGAGGACATCCCTAAGACTGCTTTTAGAACTCGATATGGTCATTATGAATTTCTGGTGATGCCGTTTGGTTTGACAAATGCCCCAGCTGCATTCATGGACTTAATGAATAGGGTCTTCCGGAAATTTTTAGATCGGTGTGTAATTGTTTTTATTGATGACATATTGATTTACTCCAAAACTCGTGAGGAGCACGAACAACATTTGAGGGCGGTGCTTCAGATTTTGAGGGAGGAGAAGTTGTATGCCAAGTTTAAGAAATGTGAGTTTTGGTTGGAGGAAGTAGCCTTCTTGGGACATGTGGTATCTAAGGATGGAATCTCGGTAGATCCAGCTAAGATTGAGGCGGTAGTAAATTGGGAGAGACCAACCACCGTCACTGAGGTTCGAAGTTTTTGGGGTTAGCAGGGTATTATCGCCGTTTTGTTGAGGGATTCTCAAAGATAGCAGTGCCCCTAACTCGGTTGACTCAAAAAGACGTGAAGTTTGTTTGGACAGCAGAATGTGAGGATAGTTTTCAGGAACTGAAAAGAGATATCGCCCCAATCTTACCTTACCAACCAAGCGGGAGGATTTGTGGTTTATCGTGACGCCGCAGAAGGCTTGGGTTGTGTATTGATGCAGAATGGTAAGGTGATTGCTTATGCTTCGCGACAGTTGAAGAATTTTGAGAGGAATTACCCGACTCATGATTTGGAGTTGGCGGCTGTGGTGTTTGCTTTGAAAATTTGGAGACACTACTTGTATGGAGAAACGTGCAAAATATACACTGATCACAAGAGCCTGAAATACATCTTCACACAGAAGGAGTTAAACATGAGGCAGAGGAGATGGTTAGAACTGTTAAAGGACTATGACTGCACAATTTTGTATCATCCTGGTAAGGCCAATGTGGTGGCTGATGCATTAAGCCGTAAAAGCAGGGGGAAGTTGGCCACGATGTTAACTAAGGAGAAGAGGATTTTAGATGATCTCGAATCCTTGGGTTTAGAGGTTAGAATAACAGGTGGTAGAGGTTATTTGGCACACATGAGTTTTCAACCGTCCCTATTAGAAAGAGTTAAAGCAGCACAGAAGGATGATCCAGAGTTAAACAAGATTTGTGAAAGGTTGAAAGACGGTGGACAAACTGATTTTCGAGTGGGCGATGATGGAATTTTGCGATTTGGGACTAGAATTTGCATTCCTGCTAATCCGGAGTTAAAAAGGGAAGTATTAGAAGAAGCCCATAGTTCAAGGTTCTGTATCCAGGAAGTACGAAGATGTATCGGGATATGCGAGATACCTTTTGGTGGGAGAATATGAAACGAGAGATTGCGGGGTTTGTTTCAAATGTCTTGCCTGTCGAGGTTAAGTGTGAACATCAGAAACCAGGCGGTTTGCTTCAATCGATGCCCATTCCCGAGTGGAAGTGGGAACATATTACCATGGACTTTGTAGTTGGGCTGCCTAGAACACTTAAGAAAAGTGATGCGATTTGGGTGATTGTGGATCGGCTGACTAAATCTGCACACTTTTGGCTTTTCGAATAAATGACTCCTTGGAAAGGTTAGCGAAAATGTATGTAGATGAGATTGTTAGACTCCATGGGGTACCGGTTTCAATAGTGTCGGATCGCGATACTAGGTTCACATCAAAGTTTTGGGGTAGTTTGCAGAAAGCTTTGGGTACAAACTTGAGTATGAGTACGGCTTTCCATCCGCAGACTGACGGCCGGGAACGGACCATCCAGACATTGGAGGACATGCTTCGCTCGTGCACATTAGATTTTCGTGGTAACTGGGATGAGCACTTGCCATTAGTAAAGTTCACCTACAAACAGCTACCATGCGATCATTGGTATGGCCCCGTATGAAGCACTCGTACGGAGGAGGTGTCGCCGCCAACTTGTTGGGATGAAGTGGGAGAACGAAAGTTGTTGGGACCGGAGTTGGTTCAGATCACCGCAGAAAAGGTACAACAGATTAAGAAGAGACTCTTGATGGCCCAGAGTAGACAGAAATCATATGCAGACAATCGTCGTCGCGAGCTCGGTTTTGATGTGGGGGACCACGTATTTCTCAAGATTTCGCCTACACGTGGAGTTATGAGGTTTGGTGTTAAGGGAAAACTTAGCCCTCGATTTGTTGGACCATTTGAGATACTTGAGAAGGTGGGAGAGGTCGCGTATCGACTTGCCTTGCCGCCTGTGCTTTCGGGGGTTCATAATGTGTTTCATGTATCGATGTTGAGGAAATATGTCCCTGACCCGAGCCACGTTGTTGAGTATAGACAGTTACGCCTAAGAGAAGATCTTACCTATTCAGAGCAGCCTATTAGAATTGTGGATCGCAAGGATCAGGTTCTTAGAAGACGAACCATTCCATACGTCAAGGTGCAGTGGAGCAATCATACGGAAAGGGAAGCTACTTGGGAACTCGAGGAGGAGATGCGAGAGAGACATCCTGAACTTTTTGTATGACTTAGTACCTTAAGTTTAGAGGACTAAACTTCTTTTTAGGGGGTGAGAGTGTAATACCCCATTATTTATTTTATTATTTAAATAAATTGTGATAATAATGATTTTTTCGACACAAGTTCGTTTGGGCCGATTATATCTGTTTTGGGCTTCGTAATAAAAATGTCAATTTGATTCGATATATTTTGATATTGTTGTGTTGGGTTTAGCCCATAAATTAGTCCCATTAGTTTAAGCCCGAGATAGTTATAAAAAAAAAAAAGAGAAAATTTAGGCGTGAGTGGAAGGAGATCGGGCGTTCCAATTCGTCATCCGTGGTTTGTTGGGGGGATAAGAATTGGAATTTCAAAAGAGGGAGAGCAATCTTGGAGTCGCCCGGATAGAATCAATAGCTGGTTAGGTTCTATTAGGAGAGTTAGAAGAAAAATATTACGACGAAAATTAGAGAGAGAGAAAGAAATATTGAGGGAGAAAAGAAGCTAGCAAGAGAGGAAGAGGGACGATCGGGAGAGTTTTGGGCGCATCACACCGCAAAGAAATCCAATCGAGGTAAGCTAATTACGTTCTCCTTTCAATTAGATGTTCTTGTTAGTCCGGTTATAAAAAAAAGGAAATTTATGGGACGAAATTTCTTGTTGTATGAAGGAAGTTTAAGATGTTGTTCATGGGGTATTTTCCTTGTGTTGCCTGGTGTGTGTGTATGCACCGGAGATTGAAAGAAAGGAAAATAGAGGAAGGGTGGTTGTGTTAATGGTGAGTGGTGTGTGTTTGATGGAGAGAGGGAGAGAGTGACGGAAGGGGAGACGCTACAGAGGAGTATTGAGTGTATGCGTGTGTTGGTGTGTGTGCATGACAAGGTGTGTAGTGTATGTATGTATGGAAGTGTGTGTTACTGTGAGTGTGGGTGTGTATGGGGTGTTTAAGAATAAACATTACAGAGGGGTAATTTGTGTATACATGTGTTGAGTGTGTGTGTGTGTGTGACAGCGTGTGTTAGTGTGTGCATGATGGTGTGTGCGTGGGATGTTAAGAGTCAACATTATATGAGTTTTGGTGGCCATGGATTCCAAATTCTTATGGAGCTGGAAGTGTTTGAAAGAGGGAAAAAAGAAACGAACAGAGGGTGAAATTCGTTGGAGAAGAAGACAATTTTACTGAGTGACCCCTGGTCTTTTGAACTTATATTAATAGTTTCCAAACTTTCGATTAGACCCCAAGTTGCGTGAATGTCAAACAGCACCCTATCTTGTTTCTCTAAGTAACTATTGTTGGGATTTTTAATTATCTTTAAGTTCGAAAATAGAAAACAGACCCTAAATTCGAAATTTATTATATTTGTGTTATGTTTAGATTTGAGCAAGACGAGTTAGAATTTCGATCGCGAGTAGGAGACTTTTGTTGGGAACACACATTATAAAGGTAAGTGATTTCGCCTCTATTTAGGTTATTTTATAATATATGTCGATGATAGGTTTCTCGTACATATTTTTATAATACCGTTTTTGACACCGTGCCCGACCTTGTGTCGGTATTTGTTTTGACTCCGTTGTATGCGTTTCTTCGTACATTCGAAATTGTTTATTTTCGTAAATCTCATGTGTTAGTTTTGATAATGCATGCGATCCTTTTGTTTTGAAAAGTTTGTTTTGATTCAGTAAATTGTACTGTGTTCGGTACCATTCTCGTTTTGAATTCCGTATGATCACTAAGTATGAATTACTTGTCACTAGAAATCTAGTGACTCTCAGACTTTATTAGAAAATTTGCACCACTTGGCATGTGTGTGCGGTAATCCGATTTACCATTTAGAACTCGAATTCGAACCCCGTTAGGGCCCAATTGTTAGAACTTTGAATTATTTGAACATATCTACGTGATCATATTTCTTGTGAATATTTTGTCGTAATTGACCGGTATGGGACGGTCGTGGCGATTGAAATATTCTGTTTCCTTGGTTGTCTAATATCGTCCTTGAAATTTCCTCTTTGGAAAACTTTTGAAAATTATTCGTTTTGTATTTGAAATGTTGATGCTAAACTTCAATGATATACTTTCGGCAATTATATTTGTTCATACTCTCATTTGAACTTCTTTGTGTGTCCACCCTCCTTAGTAACCGGAGGGGTGGCGTTTGATCTTACTGGGCATTGTTCGCTCATCCTTTCACATTTTCTTCTCTCCAGGTCACAGACGAGAGAATTAAGGTTTATAGTTGAAAGTCGTATTTTCGAGGACGGTCTAGAATGGATTGTGATTTATTTTCGTTACAATGAACTGTGTAGAGGATTTTAAGGATTTATTATTTTTTTTTACTAGTCCTGCGAGACTATTTTATTATTTGTTTGGAGTTACAAAAGTTGTAAGACTTGAGATTTTATTTTCTGGTATGAGTCGTGGTTTGAATTAAGTTAAATTGTTGGTACACATTGTTGAGTTAAGTTAGATTTTGTAGTAACGTGGCTGGGCTTGGGCCATATGGTTGGGCCCAAGTCCGGGCGTTACAATTTCCTATCACGGATGTTCATTTTTCGAGACATTGTTTTTATTTTCAATGACCACTGTTTGATTTGTTTTTCCAACTCACTGCCCTACATAAAGAAATACTCCCTCCGTCCCTAAATTATTGTCTTCCTTTCCTTTTTCGTCCGTCCCAAAATAATTGTCTTGTTTGAAACTTTCCTTTTAAACATCACTGCCAGCTACATAAAGAAATACTCAAGTTTCAAAAACAAATCTGTACAGTATCTATAAATAGTTAGTCGGATGTGTATTCAATTTTAAGGCCATTCATATTCCAGTTTGTATAATCAAAACCGTGTTCAATTCCGGTTTTGCAATTTAAAACCATGTACAAAACCACACGCAATTAATGACTATCTAATACATTCGGTATTCAAATACAAAACTGTGTGCCAAAGATAGTGCTATTTTTAAAAATGTGTTTTTGGCGGGATCTTTCCTTTTTTTTTTTTTTTTTCTGCCACAATTCTGTTTATATATATATATATATATATATATATATATAGATTGCCACCAACTCTAAAGCCCAAAAGCACAATTAATTACAAAATTTCTCTCTCTAAAATCTAAAACTCATTTCATCTTTGTATCTTTGAAATCAAGTTCACAATCTCTAATCACCACCATCTTCGTCACTGCCACCACCCTTATAATGTTTATCCCTGTACCAAATTGCCACTACCCACAACTCAAATTGAACACTACTCACTATCGCACTGAACACAATGACATAGTCCACCTCTTTGCGTCCCTCATTCTCCTTATCCATTACCTCCCTCTTCAATACACCCTCCGCGCCACCCTTATCTTTTCCACTACCGTCCCCAACTACTTCTCCCCGATATTTAAAAATTAAAAAGTTTATGTGCATTTCAACTAGCTGAAAAATATTTTCACATTAATGACTAACTTCATTAAACATATTTCCTATATTGCCAAAGGTGGTGCGGATGGTGGTTTTAGAATGCCACTTCATCATTTATTAGTGATACATAATGAAGTAACGGTTTATGCTAAAATAGAAAGAGAATGTATGTACAGTGACGAAATGAAAAAATAAAGTAAAATAGTTAAACTCATATTCGAACCTAAGTACAATGGTACAAAAATAGGTTAGAGCGGCTAATAACAAAGAAGTAACTTTTTTCCTTCTAATGATTTAGTAATCCATGGATGATATCTTGTGATTCAAGTAAATCTTAGGGTTTCAATCTTCAATTTTCTCAAATGTAAGACTGAATCCATTTATGTTTATAATATGATTTCATATGTTATCTAGGGTAGGTTGCATGTTAGAAAATTGAAGATTAACATATGTAATCTTAGGGTTTCAATCCATTTATGTTTAGTAATCCATGCATGAATTGACTTTTGATCTTTTCATGTCGATGGTACGTGCAAATTCCAGCAATGTTAGCATGCCAAGATAAGTTGTTTAATTGATTGTTTCAGTTTGCTGAATTCTATAATAGTCGGATATTTACACAATATTCTAAAAATATTAAAAAAAAAAAAAACTACCTCTTTTGGATCTAACTAATAATCCCTTCGTCTCAGAATAAATGTTCACTTTATTTAAGTTTACTAATTTTACATTCGACAACCATCCATCGTATCATAATTTCATGAGGTTACTCTTTGCTACTGATCTCTCAAATGCTAAGGCATACTACTGGTGCATTCCTCAATAAGGCAAGAGTTTAAAGTGAGTTTTAAAAAATTGAAATACATTTGCACCCTTTGAACCTATGAAATACTGACATGTGCTCGTCAGGGGTAGGCTCCCTGATTTGAGCCGTAAATCCTATTTTTTCTAATAAAAACCTAACAATTCCAAAAAAAAAAAAAAAGGAGTATATTTATCAGCATAAAGGTTGTCAAAAATGATCACAAGGCCTTTGCATTTCTCCCACCTCTTCTGCTCACGGCCTCACACAGTCGGCATGGTAACGTGTCTAGACTTGCTGCCCGTGCCTTCCTATAGTAGCCCAACACACCACATCTTCTCCAGGCATGATATTCTGCATAAGCTATGGGATCATTGGCAAGTGCCTTGACATATGAAGCCAGTTCCTCCATGGAACTGAATTTAGTCCCATCTATAATCGAATTTGGAGGGACAAAATCCATTACATTTGGGGCACCAAAATATATAGGGACTGCACCAGAATCTAATGCGTAGAACAACTTCTCTGTCACATAACTCTCTGTGTAAGTGTTTTCGATTGCAAGGACAAACTTGTAATGAGACATTGCACAGTGTAAATGGTCCCACCATTTTGGGGCTGCATTGGCATCCTTAGCACACTCGGGATAGAGAGAGAGCGCCATGTCTAGGCCCCCTACGTTGTTCAAACACTTGCCAAATGAGTGGTGAGGCAGCAAACCAAGTATACTTTTCGCAAGCTTGTTTCTTTGAGGAAGACACCGTGATGAAGACCAATAAACAAGAGTATTCTGAAAATTACGAAACCCAACAAGATAACATAACTACTTTATCCAATTTCTAATGATGATTAGATTACTGCAATCAACGTTAAGAAGGGTGTCAAAGAGATTAAGGGTTGATCTGATCAGAATACTTACGTTGTTCTTAGAGTAAGACAAATGATAGTTTCGATTATTATGAAAGAGACCACCAGCATAGGTTGACTGAACATCATCTTTGGCATGATAACTGATGAAAATATCCTCAAAACCCGACCTCTTTCTGCCAGCCTCAAGGTCCATATAAACACGAAGTGGATCTCCATTGCGTCTCTACATAACACACAAGAAACCCAACTGTCATCAATCTAAATTAGAAAGTGAAACAACAGAATACCAAAGATAAATGAGAATTGGAAATGGTCTGCTTGGCTGCCAACAGATAATGGGTATCCTCCAATTGCTAGTCAAAACTAGAAGACGTCACAAAGATTACAAAAAAAAGGGTGATCTTTAATACAAACAAATGAATCAAGATAAAACCTGCACTGCACAATTTGAAATTTTGTACAAGATAGAACAAATATAGGGTCTGTATGGCGCAGCTCCCATCTCTAAAAGTTCATCTACAGAGATGCATTTTCCAACATGGACTTCACATAATGCACTTTGAAGAAAAGATTGTATTTAGTGATGCATTTTATGGAAGTCCATTTAAATGTCAAAATAAGAAGAAAACAAATCATTTCCTTTTTTGCTTTTCAAATCTTGCCTTATTACAAAATTTCATCTTGTGGGAGCCAAACCATTATACTAAATTTTTCATTAAGAAATTAATAGGGCAAATTGGTACAATTTAACATCTTGCGCGGTCACACACACACACACATACATATACACACACACACACATACACACACTGACACACACACACACATACACACACACACATATACACACACACACACATACACATACACATACACATACACATACACATACATATATATACACACACACACACACACAACTCAACTCAACTCTTCCGCCATTCAATTTGGTCCAAAGCAAGGTCGTCACACACGCCACACTCATTCATATATTCCTTCAATATTCCTTCAGAGTCCTTGAAACACTATGTGTGGATGTCTACAGTGATGAGAATAGATCATGAAAAGAAATTCTAAGTCACATGCATGAGTACATCTAGGTGTCTATGTGCTGATAAATAAACTTAATATAAAAATTTATGCTGGTGTCCGGTGAGTGTCATGGAAGTAATATCCAAACACAACCTTAATATGTGATATATAAGAAAAGTAGAAATGACTACTATTCTAGAAGTTCAATTCCTCACTTGCTAGTTACGTAGTCATAAGTGCAGAAATGAGGATAAAGATGAAAATTCAAGCAAAAGAAGGATTAGGGACTACTATTCTAGAAGTAATATTCCTTCAGAGTCCTTGAAACACTATGTGTGGATGTCTACAGTGATGAGAATAGATCATGAAAAGAAATTCTAAGTCACATGCATGAGTACATCTAGGTGTCTATGTGCTGATAAATAAACTTAATATAAAAATTTATGCTGGTGTCCGGTGAGTGTCATGGAAGTAATATCCAAACACAACCTTAATATGTGATATATAAGAAAAGTAGAAATGACTACTATTCTAGAAGTTCAATTCCTCACTTGCTAGTTACGTAGTCATAAGTGCAGAAATGAGGATAAAGATGAAAATTCAAGCAAAAGAAGGATTAGGGACAAGGTTCCAAGACTTCAGGATGTGGCAGGTTACATGAACCGGGTTCCGTCCCAAAATGACTGTCCATTTTCATAAAGTTATACCCCAAAATAAATGTCCATTTTCTATCCAATTCACCTTTTAGCCAACTACCGTGTACAAACAAGCAGTAGCACTGCTATAATGTCGACACTAAATAAATTTATGTATATGTGTTACTAATATTGCTTAAAATTCAGCTTTCTTAATTTCCATTAAAGACCAAAAAATGACACTTGAGTTTTGGATGGAGGGGTAGATTTTAAACCCTGCAGTTTTAAAGAAATGTTTTCAGTTTTAACTTTGTGGTTTCAGCTTTAACATTTAAAAGGTTTGATCCTATTATTTTCAATGGAAAATAATGACGGATGCCCTAAAAAAAATTTGCCACCCAAAAAGTCATAAAATAGAATTTCATATCCAAGAAGCACAGATTTTCAATTTCTAATACCAGCAAGGCCAATAATTTCTAATCCATCTAACACCTTTAAAGATTCATCACTTGGACCACTATAACCTTGAACCTGAACCAGATGACTAGTTTCTCCTTCATTATTCTGTTACTCAGAAACACACTATAACATCTCTGTTGGGGAAACTGGTTATACTTGGGATGTGCAACAGAAAAGAAATACATGACTGAGAAGATGGATATGAGAAGAAAACAACCCTATAAAGTCATGATCTGCAGAATGGAACAAAGTCCAGTCAGATCTATATCAGGGTCGATGCTAGTATTCTGAACTTTGCTAGAGAAAACCACCACAGTACTCCTGCTTCTCGCTTACAGTTCAGGTACCCTCTGTCGTTTCCAGCCCTCGGACATATGAGAGCAGCTTAGATTATTATCAGAAGTAAGGTACTGAATTTTTTACTTTCTTCTCAATAAAGAGGTAAGTATTGCTTTTCAGGGTACTAACTTTAATCACAATTTTTGTTTTACCAGGAATTGATAGTTTGATCCGTAGCAGGTGCGTCCCATGGCTTGTACCTCGTTTTTTTACCAAAATCCTTGTTTTCAAACTCTCACATTCTCTTGGTATCGAGGCATGAAAGTCATTTGAGAAAAGACCTTTTGGGCTCTCCCGATTAGAAAGACCCAAGATTCACTCCTGATCTGACACCCACAGCATCACTCTGTCTATTTTGTCGAAACATATTCGAGGGCAATGTATGAAGATCAATTACCCCTGCCATTATCCGAGCATCTGAGCTGTCAACAGCTTATGGTAAGTGAGCATCGGGTATTGTATCCAAGGAATTTTTGGTCAAGTGCTTTGGTTGCAAGGCAGCCGGTCAGGGAGTAGAGCAAAACACCCGATTTAAGAAGTTTGGCACTAGGAGGACACATCCAGGATGCTTTCACTTTCATGCATTTGGAGGCAAAAGCCTCAATTCAAAAACTAACCTAACTATTTACTTTGAATCAAAGAGCATGAGACTGGGTATAGGGTGTTAGTATTCGAGTTACTGCATTTGATCGGCCTTGTATGGAAAGCATCCGTAACCTCTTCAAAAATGTTAATTTCCTGTTATGGTCATCATATGACAAATCTGTAATTGTACTCATTCAATGTATATGCAACTCAACTCAACCTTTGTCCCAACTACTTGTTTTTGGTTCGGTCAAATGCAAGGTCATCACACAAGCTACACTTTTCATATCCTTCTTTATTATTATATTTTGATAAGTAAGAAAATATATAACAAAAGGCATCAAACCACGTGATGCGTCCTCTGTGTGTACACTCGGAGTATACAACTAAAAGGAGGGCGTACACTATAAGTTAACTATTCACAAAATCTGCACAAGAATTAAAAGTAGCGAGTAGGGATCCACATTCTTAGTGCACCAAAAGAACAAAGTACGTAATAATGAGTTATTCAAAAACAAAATGGATTTTTCCTCATTGTCAAAGGCCCTGTTGTTTCTCTCCCTCAAGATAGTCCATCAAACCCCAAGGGAGCTACCTCCCAAGCACTATTGCTCCTTTTGTGTTTGTACAAGGACCAACAAACAAACAGCTAGGCATCACCCACGAAAGATTAAAGAGGTTGAGCACAAGATTCCATAACTCCGAAGCCACCGGACAGTGCAGTAACAAATGGTTGACACTTTCTCCGTTTCCTTACACAAGAAGCACCGATTGAGTGTTCTATCTCACTTCCTAACTGGTGCACCGAGTGTTCTATGTTGTATGTGTCCAATCTTATGCGATTTCCTCCCATTTTTCTCCTATTGGTGCAACTTTTACCGTCTCATATTGAATTTTATATTTCCTAGTTTCCCCACATATCCATCTTAACATTCTCATTTCGACTACACTCACTTTGTTAATATGTTCTTTCTTAGTTGCCTAACATTTCGTTCCATAAATAACACGAGTATAATAGCTATCCTATGAAACTTTCATATCTTGGCAAGTACGCCTATCATTTAACGCTCCCGATGGACTTCTCCACTTTACCCAACCTAATTTAATCCAATGGTAATATCATCACCTACATCCCATCTTGATTAATAATTGATCATAAATAGAGAAAATGATCGTTTGTGGTATTTCTTGGCCATCAAACCTAACTTTATCTCCGCTAGTACTCCTTTCGGTAAAGTTGCATTACGATTATTCCATTTTACTCCGACTTATTTTGAACCCTATGATTTCTAAGACTTCTCTCTACTTCTCCATTCTCTTTCTCGATTAGCCATATGCCACGGCTGTCCCGGAATCCCTTGGACTCCTTGGCTTGCTAGGTAATCGCCTACGCCCGAATGCGGTAGCTAAAGTTCGCCTGACTGGTATTAGTTATACGGCCAACTAGCGCTCGTGATAATGAGATTGCTATCGCCACCATCCATCCTCTTCCGTATCCCCCGGTTACGATCGCTATTTGGATATGATTAAAGAAATCATGTATTGACGCGCTTTATGTAAATTTGTTTGCTTTCATGTGTTGTATGGATTTCCTTCACTCACTACTCGAGGAATCTTATCCCGAGAAAAGCTGTGAAATCCATTTTCTTTTGTCGGCCACATGTTTAGGCCTTGCTTTCAGTCGTTTGTCTTAAAGCGTCGGCTCAGTGTCAGCCAGTTGTATCGCTTTAGTTAGTGGGAATCTGTAAAAGTTTATCTCGCTGTCGATGGGGCCCAATGCGCACCCGAGCAGATATCTTAGCTCCCTTCCCCTCTATTTAAGGCAATCGAGTCAGTTGTAGAGAAGCACCGAACAGAACAACAAGTTCTGAACTCTCTTCTCCTTCTAAGCAATATTCAAAAACATTTGAGTTTTCGTTCAATTTTAGCTTCCGCAAATCTTTATTTCTTCAAGCAATTGAGCATACTTGAAGATCTCGAGTGATCCAAATTTTTAATCGGGACCCCATTTTTGGTATCGCTAATAATGCGCGACACGCAACATCACACCGAAAGCCGGAAAAGATAAGGGGGACCATTGGGTGCTTTACACTGTAACGTGCGCCGGCGGATGACAAGATGCACTTTGTCCCTTGCGTCTTCAATATCGGCGTAGGCCTGGTTAGCTTCGGAAGCCACGTGTACCGCATTCGACCTTCGTTGTTACGAACAGCCATTCGACTAGTCCGTTCATACTTCATGTTCAAGATACCGGCGTAGTTTTCCAAGGCGTTGCGAAGTTCTCCAAGCAAGTTGAACTTCAATTTGATGCAGGTTCTCGCGAACTTCCCCGTGAGTCTCGGTAGCCGAATTCGTGACGGGCTCGTAGAATGGAAGACTGTTGAGCTGTGGATGGCGTCCCGGTAGCGTCCGACGGACTTGCAATTCTTGGTGGCGCCGATGGTGGAGTAGGCGGTGCTTCAATCGCGGGTGAGGAGAGTCGTGGATGATGTCATCGTTGGGATCCCGATCGTCTTGATACTGGAGCGGCGAAGCTCGGGTCGAGATGCATGAAGGGCTCAACCATGATGCGGCGTCTTCGGCGTGGTCGGGATGAAGGGTCATCACCGCTGGGGCCGAGCGGGCCATGAGAATATCCGTTGAAGACATGATCAAGAATGCACGTGTGTTGATTCTTGGAAATTGGCATGTGGCCTTCCCGCTGTACGGGCCTCCTTTTATAGGGCCGAAAAGCCTTCTTGTGATGTCACCGTGCGTCATTCCGGGCTTTGATTTTGGGCTGCCCTTTGGGCTTGGGCCTGTACAAGATCCAGATGATCAAGTAATTTTGAGAAAAGGCCTCGTGAGTATACTTGCCTTTGACGAGAGCGGTAAGAGCGAAATGGGCTCGCGAGAGATCGAGTGGCCTTGAGGCTGAATGTGGAGTGGGCCCGAGATAACCGGTCCGCCCGATTATTTTCTCCCTTGATGTGCTCGGTGGACCTTGGTGCCCGTGTTTGTAATGTAGTCACGTAAATTAATCCAAATGGACTTTACCGGGCTTCTTTGCCGCACTTCTCGTAGAAGCCGATGATTGCTTGGCAGTCCGTCCGGATTGTGATTTCGGATTTGTCGAGGTAATATATTCTGAAGTTCTCGAGAGAGCTCATTACCGCGAAAATCTCTGCTTCAATAGTGGACTTCTCCACCGGGAATTTCCCTGATGCATAGGCGCACACCTTTTCACTACCTGGGCGATCCTTTCAACCGCGCCACTTGCATACGCTCCCCATCCAATATGCATCCATCGATTCAATGACTATGTAAGCATCAGGGCGGAGCGAGGTCCGGAAGCTCTCGACTAGCTTGATTTGGCTGACAATATTCCAATCCGCTTGTCTCCATCTTCGATCGCCGTGCTCGAGGTTTTAGAGTATAGGGGTCCCGAATGTTCCATATTGAGGACGTAGGACCTAGCGTAGTTCAACACTCCTAACCGCCTACGAAGTCCCTTAAGCGCCAAGGTCCTTCTCTTCGACGTTTGCGATCTTCTTGATTATGTGCGGCTGCAACCTGATTTTACCACGATCTATGGTGGCTCCGAGGAAATCTACGGATGAACAGCAATTTTCATTTTTGTGGGCCGAGGACCAACCTACGCCGCTTGCATCTCCAACATCTTTCGGAGATGTTCTTCGTGTTCCCGCAAAGAGTTAGAGAATACAAGGATATCGTCTATATAGACGGCTATGAACTTCTCTGCCTTTGAAGCATTCATCCATCTTCCGCTGAAGACTGCAGAGCGTTCTTTAAACCGAATGGCATAACAAGCCACTCATAGAGGCCACTGGACTAATGAATGCAGTCCATGGGATCTGTCTTCGTCCATGGCAACTTGGTGAAAGCCCGATTTGCATCGAACTTATCGAAGATTTTTGCTGTGCCAAGGGCCTGATGATTGTGTTAATCCCTCGGGAGGGTATACGGTCTTTGTATGTGTTATCATTCAACATCTTGTAGTTGAAGACCATTCTCTCCTTGCCTCTCTTTTCTTCACCAGTTATGGGGTCGACGGTGGTTCCAGATTTGACAATGAACGCCGCCGTCCCGTGTCTACTTTTATCGCGCGGATAACTTTCAGGGCCAAAAGGGCGTCAATGTGCCGTTGATAGGCAGCTTTCTCTTCAACGGTGAGATGCCCCGGCGCTTGTCCTCAATAGCGATGTCCTGGTTGATGATATCAAGCTTGCACTTGATTCTGTTTTGTGACCACGAAGAAGGGGATCATCACCTATGTATCCTTGATCTTCTAGCTCTTTCAGAGCCTTTGTTCTCCAATCCTATGGATGATTCTTGAATATTGGCTGCTGCCAATTCCAACTTCAGTCCTCTTCAAGAATAAGGTCCTCAAAGTATGCAATCTTCGTGTTTCCATAGTAGTTGGGATGGTTGTGACTGCCTTATAGAACGTTGCCTCCGTTCTTTCAAGACGTAAGCCTCCTCGCATAGATCGGATGAAGTTACAACCGACGCATATCTATCCCCGAGGCCAGCTTCATTGGGAAAGTCATGATGTAAGGAGTGTAGAACTCCGTTCCTGCCATGATCATCTTTCCGTTTCGAAGCCTGTGTTTGATGATGGTCTGGCTGTTGATTCCGGCCATATTCTGGTATTGCTTAGCTTCTTCCATGGCTTCTTCAGGAATCTTCAGACTGTTGATTGAACAACATGTACAGCCAGTGTCGATGATAGCATTTACAGCGAATGCTATAGGCGGAGCATCTTTGTCTTCCGATGGAATTTTGAAAGATACCACGACGTGGTAGAGCTTATTGTTTCCGCCTTTAGGGATTTCAGGATATCCCTGCTCATCAACTTCTTCACCGGTGAAGTCCATATTGGGAGTAAGGGCTGCAGATGTTTGCTCTTCTTCTTTCTCTTTACCCTTGTCTGTGTTTTCTTTGGACTCCGTCTCTGTCTTTGTTTCCGGTGCAGGTATTCCTTCGTTCGTTGTTGCAACTTCGTGCAGTTCTTCTTCGAGTGTCTTGATTTTGACACCAGATGCTGATGGATTTGAATTGAATGGGTAGTACCCTCCACCCCCTTTAAAAAAGGCTTTTTCTGCCGAAAAAGTCTCATCGGCATCATCGAAGATAATGAAGTCCTCTTGGTTGACATTGAGATGCAGCGTTGCACGGAGCTGCTGGACTTCCTGAGTTAAGGCTGTCACCTGTTTTAGCAGATATGCATTGTGAGCATAGAGGGACTGGATCAGAGAATCCCGATCAGGGAATTTGTATGTAGCCCTAGAATCTGCCTTTGGTACGACTTTGAGGCCGTATTCTAATCCAGCACAGAGGGTGCACAGATTGAGATCACATTTAAGGCAGGTGGCTCGTCGTCCCACTGTAGTGTCAGTTCTGCATAAGTGACATGCTGCTTCTTTTCCACTGTCTATGAGGGCTGTATCAGTCCACATGTGTTCACATGTTTTGCGCTCAGTGGATAATGGCTGTATTACTCGCCATGAAGGACCAGTGTCCTCGGTCTTCTTGTATCCTGGTAGGTTGATTACCACAAATGCAAAGTGGTTTGGATCATATTGAGCTTCTACCGGATAGGGCAGTTGTTGCCGAAAGCTGCCAGCTCGTCCATCGGCCGAGCTTCTCCTTCGAAATGGAGCATATATCGTCGTGCCTGGCTCGCCGGATCTACCGAGACTACGTCCCAGTTGTGTCCATTGTCAACCCGTCGAAATAAGCTGCTCGTTCGGGTTTAACATATTTCTTGGGACACTCCCTCGCAAAGTGGCCTTCGATACCACATAGGAAGCATTTACACTTCTTCCCTTGCGATTTATACGAATCCTTGTTTTTGTTCTTTACCACCTTGACATGGGTGTCATGTGGTTTTCCTTTATAGGTTTTTGCTTTTCGGATTCCGTATTTTCTCTTTCCGCTGTTCGTCTGGTAATATCCTGGCATAGGGACGGCTTTACAGAAGTTGAGATTTTTGAGCTTTCTCTGTAAATCAGCTTGCTTGCACAAGGTTGATGACATATTCTGAGACGAACTGGATCCTTGCACCGACTCCGACCGTTAGCCCCGGGTAGCGCTCCGCATACTCCTTGATGATAATTGGGCCAATTTCCGGTGGGAGCTTTCAAGAGTTTTTCGATAACTCGGGCTGTGCCACATTCGTCCGTATTGAGCTGCCACCATAGTATTCGAATAAGAATGGCATGATGGATGCCATATCTCGGCACCGGAGTCTTTCCAAATCAGCATATGCCGTGTTTTGTGCATGTAGATTTCCGTGTACGGGTCGATACACCGAACACCTTCTTGACGGCACCGGTGATGTTTCTTGGTTCATCCGCTACGGTAACGAGCGTAAGATACTGCTTGTGAACCTTCCTTCCATGTGGTCCATGCTTCTCTTCGCGAGGTCCTAGCGATTCTCGACATATTCGACCTTGTCTTGTAATGAATCAAAGGTCATGTCTCGAGCAGATTGAGGGTTATGGTTTCCCATAACGCTAGGGCATCGCATGGCCGGGATTTCGGTGGTAACACCGTGATAGCACCTGCGTTTGCGAGCAGAGGGCAAGTGCCATGAGGCCAACGGTTTCCCATATTTTCCTGGCCTGTTATATCCCGACCAAATAATGGCCGTGGCTTGGTGCAGATATACGTTGGTGTCCGCCGCAAGCAATTGACCTTCCCCGTATTGGGAGGGATGAACCGCTGTTGTTGCCGCAGATTTGTCGTAGAGCTATCTCCCGTAACTCCACCGGTTACGTCTTCTCCGGATAAGCATGTTCCAGGTTATCTAACCCTTCCATAGCCTTCTCCGCTTGCTTGGGGTACTCCATGTCGATTCTTTGAAGGCGAACGCCTGATGGTGCCGGTAGGAGTATCGGCGATCGTGCTTCATCGCCGGAGCCATCGTATGAGGGTGCTTCTTCACTAGAGGAATAGGCATCCTTATCACCGCCTAGTCGGGAGATCCAACTATCAATCGCTATTTTTGCTGCGCATATCTAGATCCGCGAAAGGATCTCTGGATGTACGGGCCGGCTTCGTTGCCAAACCTTCTTCATGCGCCGAGGTGCCGTAGGCCTGTTTCGGGGTATAGGACTTCGTGACGGCGGTCTTGGGCCTCTTAAGTCATTGGAGTCATCTTGACTATCACCCCATCCGGTTGCTATGATTGGCCTATTTTCTTCCTCCGGGTCTTTGGTGAGGTCATTCGGACCTTGTATTCATACCCGCCGAGGCTAACACAACGGGTAACCCACCCATTTTCTTCTCGTTTCCTTCTCCTTCGTTCCCTTGCGATCCTTTGGTACCTCCGTGTTTCCATTTAATTCTCCATTAGCATCTCGGTGTCAAAATCAAGACACTTGAAGAAGAATTGCACGAGGTTCTGCATCGCAGAACGAAGGAATGTCGCACCCGGCAGAAGAGAAGAAGGAAGAGTCCAAAGCAAGCACATAAGGGCAAGGAAAAGGAGGAGGAAGAAGCCCAAACCTCGCAGCCCTTACTCCCATATGGACTTTACAGAGAGGAAGTCGATGAACAGGATATCCGGAAATCCCCAAAGGCGGAAACAACAAGCTCTACCACGTCGTGGTATCCTTTAAAATCCCAGCAGCGACAGAGACGCACCGCCTATACAGGTAAATGCCATCATCGACACTGGCTGTACATGTTGTTCAATCAACAGTCTGAAGATTCCCGAAGAAGCCATGGAAGAAGCTAAGCAAGCACTGAATATGGCAGGATTAACAGCCGCACCATCATCAAACACAGGCTTCGAAACGGAAAAATGATCATGGCAGGAACGGAGTTCTACACTCCATACATCATGGCCTTTCCAATGAAGCTAGCCTCAGGAATAGATATGCTTATCGGTTGTAACTTCATCTGATCTATGCGAGGAGGCTTACGTCTTGAAGGAACGGAGGCTACGTTCTATAAGACGGTCACAACCATCCCAACCACTATGGAAACACAGAAGATAGCATACTTCGAGGACCTTATTGCAACAGAGGACCTGAAGTTGGAATTGGCCGCGGCCAATATTGCAGATTCTTCCATAGGATTGGAGAACAAGAAACTCCTCAAGGAGTTAGAAGATCAAGGATACATAGGTGATGATCCTCTCAGACACTGGTCAAAGAACAAAGTCAAGTGCAAACTTGATATCATCAACCAGGACATTACCATTGAGGACAAACTGCCAGGGCACCTCACTATAGAAGACAAAGCTGCCTATCAACGGCACATTGACGCCCTTTTGGCCCTCAAAGTGATCCGCACCAGCAAAAGCAGACACAGAACGGCGGCATTCATAGTAAAATCCGGAACCACCGTTGACCCTATAACTGGTGAAGAGAAAAGAGGCAAGGAGAGAATGGTCTTTAACTATAAAATGTTAAATGACAACACTTACAAAGACCAATACACCCTCCCAGGGATCAATACGATCATCAAGGCGCTAGGGACCGCAAAAATATTCAGCAAGTTCGATCTGAAATCGGGCTTTCATCAAGTTGCCATGGATGAAGAAAGCATCCCGTGGACAGCTTTTATCAGTCCCGCCGGCCTCTATGAGTGGCTTGTTATGCCATTCGGTTTAAAGAATGCTCCTGCAATCTTCCAGCGGAAGATGGACGAATGTTTCAAAGGAACAGAAAAATTCATAGCCGTCTATATAGACGATATTCTTGTGTTCTCTAACTCAGTGCAGGAACATGAAGAGCATCTCCGAAAGATGCTAGAGATTTGCAAGCGGCATGGGTTGGTCCTCAGCCCCACTAAAATGAAGATAGCCTGTTCCTCCGTTGATTTTCTCGGAGCAACCATTGATCGTGGAAAGATCAGGTTACAGCCGCACATAATCAAGAAGATCGCAAACGTTGAAGAGAAGGACCTTCAAACTCTAAAAGGTCTTCGCAGCTGGTTAGGAGTTCTGAATTATGCCCGGTCCTACATCCCGCAATGCGGAACTCTTTTGGGCCCATTATACTCCAAAACCTCTGAGCACGGCGATCGCAGATGGAGACAAGCGGACTGGAATATAGTTCGCCAAATCAAGAAGCTAGTCCAAGAGCTTCCAGACCTCGCTCTCGCTCTCCCACCACCAAACGCTTACATAATCATCGAATCAGATGGTTGTATGTCAGGATGGGGAGGCGTATGCAAGTGGCGCAGTTCAAAAGGATCGCCCCAAGGCACTGAAAAGGTGTGCGCCTATGCATCAGGGAAATTCCCGGTGGAGAAGTCCACTATTGAAGCAGAGATTTTCGCGGTAATGAGCTCTCTCGAGAACTTCAGAATATATTACCTCGACAAATCCGAAATCACAATCCGGACGGACTGCCAAGCAATCATCAGCTTCTACGAGAAGTCTGCAGCAAAGAAGCCCAGCAAAGTCCGCTGGATAAACTTTTGTGATTATATCACAAATACGGGCACCAAGGTCCACTTCGAACATATCAAGGGAGAGAATAATCAGCTAGCAGATCAACTCTCAAGGCTAGCCCATTCTACCTTCAGCCTAAAGGCCACTCCAATCTCCCAGCAGGCCCATTTCGCCCTTACCACTCTCATCAAAGGTAAGTATACTCACCAAGGCCTCTTCACTAAATTACTTGATCATCTGGATCTTGTACAGGCCCAAGCCCAAAAATCCAAAGCCCAGAATGACGCACAGCCGACATCACAAGAAGGCTTTTCACTCTATAAAAGGAGGCCCATACCAAATAGAAGGCCACATACCAATTTCCAAGAATCAACACTTCGTGCATTCTTGATCATGTCTTCCAACGGATATTCTCACGGCCACCACTCGCCCCAACGGTGATGACCCTTCATCCCGACCACGCCGAGACGCCGCATCATGGCCGAGCCCTTCATGCATCTCAACCTGCAGCTTCACCCGGCACTCCAAGATCAAGACAGCCAGATCCCAACGATGACATCATCCCCGACTCTCCTCTACCAAATGAAGCACCACCGCCTACTCCACCATCGGCGCCACCAAGAATTGCAAGTCCCGTCTGACGCTACCAGACGCCATCCACAGCTCAACAGCCTTCCATTCTACGAGCCCGTCACGCATTCGGCTACCGACTCACAGGAAGTTCGCGTAACCCCGCATCAAATTGAAGTTCAACTTGCCGAGAACTTCGCAACGCCTGGAAAATTACGCCGCATGAATACGAAGTATGAATGACTAGTCGAATGGCTGTTCGTAACAACGAAGGTCGAATTACCGTACACGTGGCTTCCGAAGCTAACCGTGCCTACGCCGATATTGAAGACGCAAGGGACAAAGTGCATGCCGTCATCCGCACCCGCCGCACGTTACAGTGTAAAGCACCCAACGGTCCCCTTATCTTTTCCAGCTTTCGGTGTGATGTTGCGTGTCGCGCATTATTAGCGCTTTATGTAAATTTGTTTGCTTTGTGTGTTGATGGATTTCCTTCACTCACTACTCGAGGAATCTTATCCCGAGAAAAGCCGCGAAGTCCATTATCCTTTGTCGGCCATATGTTTAGGCCTTCGTTTAAAGTCGTTTGTCTTATAGCGTCGGCTAGCGATAAGCCAATTGTATCGCTTTAGTTAGCGGGAATCGTAAAGATTATCTCGTGTCGATGGGGCCCAATGAGCACCCGAGCAGATATCTTAGCTCCCTTCCCTCTATTTAAGGCAATCGAGTCGCCAGAGAAGCACCGAACGTAACAACAAGTTCGAACTCTCTTCTCATTTGTGAAATATTCAAGAAAACATTTGAGTTTTCGTTCAATTTTAGCTTCCGCAAATCTTTATTTCTTCAAGCAATTGAGCATACTTGAAGATCCGAGTGATCCAAATTTTTAATTGGGACCCCATTTTTGGTATCAGAGCTTATGCTCATACTAGAGTTCATGGAGAGCTAAATCTCCATAACTGCTAGGGAAGATAAGGGTTCCTGTCCATATACTGATCTTCTTTCCAATTCTTTCTTCCTGATAGTCTACTGCATAGCTAATCCTTATTCCCAGAAACACTACTCCCTACAGTCAATAAGCGTGGAAGACACCTTAGCTAACCACTACTTGAGGGTTGAGCCCGGAGCCGATGCGAAGTAGCCTGAGCTATAGCCGGAAGTGGGTTCCCGGACGCTGGAAGGTGAAAACTGGCAGGCAAGAGGCCCGATATCTAGTGCACAGAACGGAGTCTGAAGACACTGGCCGGAGTTAGTAAAGTAAGCGATAGCAGGGTGGTTATGCAGGCCATCATAGACTGCCAGAAGTTTGAGGAAGAGGTAGAGAAGTGGGACATACCCGATACATCGACCCTAGCAGGTTTCCAAGAACTTGATAGATACCCGGATCTACGCGAAAATATCGTTTACCCAACGTGCAAAATCCCTTGTTTTCATTTAAATTCAGTAAAAAACCCAGAAGCACACGCAACATTCACAAGAAGGGAAGATCGAGCCCCTCTTTTACTTAATACACTGTTTGATTTAGCTATTTTAAATCACGCTAATCTTAGTTACGTATACACTAGGATTCAGTTGCTTTCCAGGTACTGGGTACGAACAAGGAAGTCGGCACAGGCCTCGCCTTCATTGGCATCAATCCCGGAGGATAGGCCCCTCCCGGACCTTTCAGAAGCTACCGATACGTGAACAGCTCAATCACCGGATCAAGAGCCAAATCTTAACCCTTAAGGCCGATCTTAAGGAGGTCAAAAGCGGCGTACTAGTATCAAACTAGCTTTGTCGAGCTCGAGAAGCAAGAGTGCCTCTTGCCGCGAGAGTCGACCCAAAGCCGATAGAGGCGACACCGCACGTAGCAGCAGCCTACAAATCACCGTCAAGGAAGTTCAAGAGAGCCTAGCCGAGCTCAAGGTCATAGCCAAAAGCTTGATCCCGAGTTGTAGATGAACTCGTGGCAAGAAGCACCACAAAGGAAGAATACGGCAGGCACTGGCTACCAAGGAGCTTACAAAAGACAGCAGAGGAGCAGTGGTTCGCCAAGCCACACGAGCGGGACTCAAGGCTCGGTGATTCTAATATCACCGTGCAAAACAATACCCTCGTCTTCTTCTAGTCCAAGTAGCCGAACAACTCAAGGAAGTTCGCTTAAAGCTCCAAAGGAAGTCAGACAGCCTCGCCTTCATTGGCACCAATCCCGAGGATAGGCCCTCCCTGACCTTTCAGAAGCTACGATATCAGGAACAGCTTCACCACGGATCAAGAGCCAAATCTTAACCCTTAAGGCCGATCGCAGACATTCCTTCGTTTCGCCGACGCGTAACCTCGTGCAATTCTTCTTCAAGTGTCTTGATTTTCTTGATTTTGACACCGATGCCGATGGAGAATTAAATGGGTAGTACCCTCCACCCCCTTTAAAAAGGCTAATTCCATTCTTCATTTCATTGATGAGAACAATGTCATCAACAAACAACATGCACTACGGTATATCAAGTTGTATATGTTTAGTCAATCCATCCATTTTTGAGGCACTCAGCAAAGAGATATCGCGGATGTAGTCCAAGGAACTCATAATTCTCTCCTCTTGTAGTTCTAACCACGGTCATAGCTCCATCATATATATCTTTGATCACATCAATATATCTCACTTTTGACTCCTTTTCTTCTCTAACACCCACCAAATTGTCTCGCTAAGGACTCTATCATGTGTCCTTTATTCAATGTATTATTTACCAATAATCGTTAACGTTTTCTCGAATCGAATATATATTTTTTTCATATTAAGAAAAGAATTTAAAAGCCAGGTATACCATCGTACAATATATATTACCCGACAAACATCAATAAATGGTCCCCACTATATTTTTCGAACGAAAGAAAAAGAAATATAGTGATACATCACAATTAGTCAATTTCCGAAAATGGTGTACAATGAAATAAATGAGGCCTATTGAAGGCTATTTTCAACCTAATATATTTTCTAACAATGTTAATGAATTAACTAGCATTCCTTGTTGGTTAAAAACTTTAACTTTAGACTTTTTTGGTAGGAAAATTATATGTAGGACCTTCATCGCTTTAGTATTTTTCCCGAAAAGGATAATTAACCTTGAAACCTTGCATTCGCTCCCATTGATGAAAGAGCATGTTGAGAATTTGATGCAGTAAAATATCAAGCGGCTTATCGAAATTCTCCATCCTTCAAATTCTTATGCAGAAAAAGTATTTCTTGGCTACTTGTCCTTATCCACCTCACCCATCTCCTTTCGCTCTTCCTTTCCGCTCGTCAACCATCTCATCATCAACCTTCTCTCAACTAGTTATTGACTGAACCCCGTCCCAACAATAACCGACACATCTTAAAACTTGCAATCACGGCCTCTTAAAGTGAAACAGAGCATCAACCAATAACCACTTGCATCCTTTCTTGATAACCAACAAATTACCCATACGAAGCCAAATGAAAACTATTAACAATCCAAAACCGAAAAACAATAAAAGATGGAAATGCTGCAAAATGGTAGCAATTGTTACATGCCGATCGCAAGGCTTTCAGTTCAAGTTTTGACGGGCAACACATGCTTATGAAGGTTGTCTTTGTGGAAAACTTGATATGTAGAATCTAGTGCTAAGATTTACGTTTATACATAAATTGATTTTAGAAAGCGTCACGGGTCGCAACCCATGTACACTAGGATTACGAAAGGAAGTAAAATCGATAGGAAGAATAAATCTCCTCTACGTACTTGAATACCAACATCAACCACCCAATAGAAATCATTACAAAGAGTCACGAAAACATCCAGAGTCCACGCACCCAAGGAAGGACGCGCCAACCAAAAGTAAAACAGACTTGGCATTTAATCTTTCACCCTCCGGTTGATGACTGGACGACACCAAGCTCGTCAATTACTACATCCCACAAGATCCATATGAGACAAAGGGGTGGCAGTTATCCATCCTTGTTTGTAAGATTTACGAACGGAAAGAAATGCTTCAACAGTCTCCCAGATTACCTAAGCCACCCCAAATAATGCAAAACTCAAGCCCTCTCTAGCAATATCGAATACGAAGAAGATAATTAGCCGATTGCCAACCTTTGTGCATGCAACATCGTTTCTACCTTGCCGTCTTCTCGACTTCGACAATAGTCCAGTTCCGCTCGTCTTCCTTCCGAGTCCAGACAGAACATCATGAAAGTCAATTTGTTGGCTTTAAAAGGAATCCTCCTTTCAGAGCTTTTCGATTGACTTATCCGAGAATAGCTTCCCAAGCTAGTACAGTCATTAAATTCCTTTACAAGGAAACCCAATTCTTGCCCTTGCATTTAAAGCACCATAATATGATTCGACGGAAGATTATCTGTTTTTCTGAAGTTTCAGTAGCAGATATCCGCACCACCTATTGAAGTTCCCATGTCATACAACACTCTTAAACTGCTCTACTGCTTCCAACTCCCAGTCTTGGAAATTTCTTGTACGAAAGGAATTCAGTCCAACCTTCCATTCTCACTTAACACAGTGTGTCACTGTAGCATTTCAAATAGATTTGGAAACCTTGAAGTCATAGGCGCACACCGCACCAGTGATTCAATCAAAATCTTACTATAGTTGCATGCCCCACTGCAATAGTCATGAATTGTTTAAAGAAATGCCCTTATTTAGCAATTTACTTCCCCTTTCATAGGCCTACCCAATGTCGCACACCACTCTCCTCAATATGTCAATCCCTACAACTGAATTCTAGGAGTTTAACAATGTTTTTAACACTTTCCTCAAAAACCAACACTGTTGCCATTATCTTGTAAATGCTTGCCAGCAGAAAGATTGATCAAACATCTCTCATGTTCTGTGCACGTTGATGCAATAAACATGGCATTGAGACTTCAGTCTAATGTTCCATTGTGGTAAAGTTCATGAATAGCTATCACAAACTCCGCCTTAAGTGTGCTCTAACAATGATGAAAAATAGCCATTGTTTAGCTTCATCACAATGCAGCCAATCCACCTTTGACCTCCCTTTAGCCTCTTCCATTTACTCATTATCACAAAAATATTTAATACATTCCTTAACATATTACTTGTCTATGATAAGATCCTCTCCATAACAATGCTCACACTAATACTATTTTTCCAATGAGCAGTAGCAAGACGAGGGAAAATCTCGTGCTTCAGCTCCTATCACCTAACCATCAAGCAAGAGATTTTTCTCTCCAAGAAGTTTCTCCACCATCACACAACTATCTCACCTCCCTTTTCTTTTCCTCTCCAATGAATTTCTCCTCCTCCGGCAACTCTAAGGTCCTTCAGTTCTCCCATCATGCTCTAGTTTAAGGTGAACATTTCTAGATGTTTCGTATTGCATTTCTTCAAGTCCTCTTTCACAAACACGAGCTTCTTTGCAAGCACATAACTTGGCAAGCCCACAATAGTATAACTATACCACCATCTTCTAACTAACCCCAAAAATCATCCTCCTTAAGCCACATGATTTCAAAGCAAAGTGTACTACTGACGACTCCAACATCATCAAACAAATGGGAGTATTATAAGATTTCTCAAAAATAAATTAATTTAGTTCTTAAAAACCAACTAGCAAAAACAAATGTCCATTCAACACCACATTTGGGTTTTAGGGTATGATTGGGATCTTAATAAACTAACAATGCCATCAAAGACACACTGATACACATATAAGCAAACGCGTACAATGTTCACCATTATTTATTTATGCAAGCAAATAATTCTATCTAGTCATTCACTTAACTGAAATGGGGGATAAAAATAGTACCCGGAGAGGAGGAGTGGTGGTCTCAAAGAACAAAGCATCGGGCTTATCGACAAGGACAGAGGATTTAGTCCACAAACAACTCAACCCGCATCGACACGAATACAAATTATCCAAATTATCTGGAATCCAAGTCCACCCTTTAACCAAAACACCCACATGATTCAACTTCAACTCACTACATTCCAACTCACCTTCATCAACTCGTTGCACAGCAGCAGAATCAGAAGAAGAAGAAGAAGAAGAAGAAAAAGAAGAAGTCAAAGTCGACCCATTTCTGACAAATCCAATGTACTTTTCTCGAAATTGAGAACAACCCACTTGAGAGTCCCATCTGTTGAAGGCTGAAAACAAGTCCTGAAATGGGTCTGGAGATGATGATGAAGAAGATTTAGGGTACAAGAATTGAGAGGATGATTTGGAAGAAGGGAGGGAAGATGAGGCAGATGGAAAATCAAGAAAGCCGAAGAAGAAGAGGATGACGAGAGAGAAACCTAACATTATTGCGATTGTGAAGGAATTTATGGGCTTCAACAGCATGCTGCTGCTGTCAAACCCAATTTCCCCTTAAACCCAAATTCGATTGATCTTCCTCTCCTTTCAGTTTCACACACACACTCTCTCTCTCTCTCCCTCTGTGTATTTTTGGAGAAGATTAGTTGAAATTTGGTGGAGGGATCAATGGGATCTATGGCCAGATGATACCAAACAAAACTGGTGTTTTACGAGATCCGATGTGATGATTGATCAACAACAACCTTGTAGAAGGTGAAGTATGCGTGACAACAGATTCTGGACAAATAGTATTGAACAAATATGTCTCAACTCAGTCAACTGGATGAGATTTCCAAAAAAAAAAAACTGCTATTCACACATCACTTTTTTACTAAATAAACTCCCTTTGATTACAAAAATATTATTATAAAGAGAGTTGCTATTCCCAACCCCAAAATTGCTAAGATACCCATTTACTTAGTTCACCCACCCTTCAAATATTATACCACCTATATTACTAAGATACCATCACTTATTTTCTTATTTTACCCTTTAACAATAAACCCCTATCAATCTAATCTACTAAGTTCACCCCCAATTCTCACTCACTTAAGTTCACTGAATGGAGTGTGCGGATCACACGCCATAAGGAATGTGCGACTGGTCCGTCGCACATACTTTAGGGCGTGCGTCGGGTGCCGCACATACTATAAAGCGTGCGGTAATGGGTGCCGCACATACCTTGGGTGTGCGGCTAGGGGCCGCACATACCTTAGGGCGTGCGGCTAGGGTGCCACACAATCCTTAAATCGTGTGGTAAGGGTGCGCACATACCTTAAAACGTGCGGCGGAGGGTGCCGCACACCATTTTTTTAAGTGATACCGCAATCAACTTACATATCAACTGTTTGATGAATGTATGCAAGCTTACAATTTATACCGCATGTCTTGACTTTTCTCTCACATTGTAGCTATCCTTTCATTAATATTTCCTTGTTCTTACATTACTTTGGTTTGAATGAATGCGGGAAGAACATATATGCGAGGGTTATGGCTTCCGCTAGAGCACACAAAATCTCAATCCCTCGATGAAGTAGAACGGATACGGGCCGGTAATGTCCGAGGGGCCTGTTATTCGGGGCCTTATGCGGGGCCGATTATTCGAGGGCCGTAATGAGGAGCCTTATGATGAAGATGAAGAAGACGGTGATAATGAAGGGGCCGGTGATCAAGGAGCTAGTGATGACACGTTGCAAGAAGAAGCCTCATTTCCGTGGGTCGGCTGATGGTTCACTACTAGTTACGTACAACACGCACGTAGCTAGGTATGTTTGGAATGGGATAAAACGACCAGTTCTCAAGATGCAAAATCACACTAATAAGTTGTTGAGTTGGTCGGTTCGCACATGAGCAACGGCTAGAGAGTAGTGGGATATTGTCCGAGGTCCGATTATTTACGATGACTAGGTGTTCTTATAAGGAATCATCAAAAGCATTGGTTGCTACTTTTGTTGAACGATGGCATCCGAGACGAACACCTTCCATTTACCTTTTGGTGAGATGACAATCACCTTGGATGACGTGTTTTGTCTTACCGGTCTTCCAATAAAGGGGAGGCATGTTGTTTATACACGGACTTTGGGATATAATACTGAGGAGCTTGGGCAGATGTTGCATTTGCAAAATGCTGAGGTGCTTGAGGGCACCCATGGTAGGAGAGGCTGCGCTTTCAAGTTAGAGTGGCTTCTGTCATGACCCGACCCGAGTTCCTATGTGGAACCTCGTCCAGCTCGTGAAACGAGAACACAAAATGCATAATTCGAAGTCATTTTCGTGAAAAAACCCTGTAATGCAAGTGTATGATTTTTAAAAGCAAAACAACACTTCACGGCAACATACAATACGGAGAAAAATGCATTAGCTAGCCAACAAACCCACGGGCTAGAGAGCTCGGGATAAACATAATTTCATAATAGAGTGCGGGAATAAGAGTTAACAATATATATACAAGGCCCGACAACCATATCGGCATCTACAAAAGAATAATAACCACAAATCAAGTACGGACATCTACCTAACTTTACATTGTTTAGTTAACAATATACACCTCGACCTCACCAAAATAAAATACGGAGGCTCAAGGAGCATCTACCCAAAAGAATGCCGGACAAGCTCACCGACGACTATGGGGTCACCGAGGTTTATCGCCGGACCGGGATCTAAGGAAAACAAATAAACAATGGACGGGTTGAGTTATAAAACTCAATAAGCTACTAACGCAATAATATGGCATGCGAGATGTGAACGAAATAAGGATCATATATAACAAAATTGACATAACGAGATAAATCTCAAAGCATCATAGGTGGCAAGTATCTTATAGCCACATATCACATAGCATGCATCTCACGTGGGAGCGATATGTAAACACATATAAAAGGATACCGTCGAGGTACACCTCCGACATACTGTTAGGAATATGCCTATGAAACAGATGATACATATGTCTGCATATTCCAACACAGTGATTTGCTTATTCCCATTACAACGCATGTTTCACAAGTGGCTAAAAGGGCTGCGTGCACGCTTAGTGTGGCACTTGATGAAACAATGCATAGGTCATTAGACTAGGAAGTCTTTGTACATGTCCAAGTCTTTGTCCTATCGAGAAAAGACGACTCTTCATATAGATTAGCTCTATCGCGCCAACAGACATGTCCACCAAAGAATGTCTCACCAAAGACATCTCCACCACCATGTCTTATCAGCAATCATTACTTCAGCAAACTTATATCGGCAGATCTCAGTATCAGCCATGCCCTTCATCAGACAACTGCAAAAAAGCTGATTATTCACAACAGGAACATCGGTCGTTGCTCAATGCTACAATTCAAAATAGATCCGTTATAAGATCTTCCTGACGCTCAAAATACGCATCGATGTCGTGCTTTGACTATTATTCGAAAATTTCCTCTTTCGTGTATTGGTCCCAGTCTCCAATGCTACATTCCATAAAAGGCCAAACACGGCTACATCCCAGCCGCTCGTCAAGTCTCTTTCATTCGGCTGATTCACGGACCAACTTCAAGACAAATGCTTAAACAAGGTCTTTGCCCAACAGTTTGAACAATGCATTCTGATGCATTGATGATCCAAATCTCCAACGGGCAAAAACTCATCAAAGCCTCAACGACTCCTTCATCTTCTCCTATAAAAGAAACCTCTTATTCTCTCATTCGTAGAGTGTTGGTGGTTGATATTGTTCTTAGTTCTTTCAATCAAAACCACACCAAAAGTGAAAAACACAAGTGTAAGAACAAACACTTTGTGGGAGAGAAAACGAAATTCCAAAGGCTAAGAAGTTACGCTTGATCAAAAACCTTGTTCTTGATTTGAGTTCTTTCTTCCTTCGAAAGACTCAGTCTCTTCGCTTGCTGCACTTCAAATCCACGGCTAGAGACCAAGCATCCCGCAAGTCATTGAAGACCGATCAAGCTTGAAGATGTACGATGAAGAACCGAGTTTAATAATCCATATTGCATTCATATCGGTAGACTTATACTACATTATAAGGGATGTCGATTGTGCAATGAATTTTCATCACTCTTGGCCGAGTGCTCAGCACTCAGTTGTTCAAATACTTGTTATTTGAACAATGCCTAATATTCTCTTCTCACATTACTCCAACTCTAGCACTTCTCTTGTCCACCTTCCTAGGGATTAGGAACTGCTAAGGTTAGAGTTCTAGTTATGAGTCTTCCGGCATCTCAATTGACTTTTCTTCTACCCGGGAGATTAATAGGATAGAGAGTCTAGGTTGATGTACTAAGCATGTTTATCTTTGAGCAAACCTCTGTTGAATTTTAATATAAATTATATTTTATTACACTCGCTTTTATTTATCTTTCCTGTAATTTATGATATAAATTTTTGCAATCTGGTTGTGGAAAGTAATTGATGCATCTAATACAAGATTTTAGCCTGCTGTTATGATAAACTTGTACCTATTTGTTCACTGTTGCTTTAATCTTGTCTGCTATACTTATACTGCTTATTCTTCCGGCTTAAACTCTTCTAAACCAGCTTAGTATAACTATATCTTCCTATCGGCTATTCTTCAAATCTGCGATGCATATCAACTAATTCCACTATATCACTGTTGCTTGAATTAGGAAGATGACCTATTCATGTTAATCATTTCATCCATATTTCTCAACATAAACTTTAAAATAGGATGGAATTTTTAATAAACATCATATAGGCTATTCACCCCCCCCTCTAGCCTATATTCTGAGCACAGCCTCATGGACCTAACAATTGGTATTAGAGTCAGTACTCTGTAAACTTTATTCCAGGCTTGACAACCTGAGAGTTTAGATCCAGTCGCTCAGATTAGATGTATAGTTAAAAAGATTTGTTTTCAAAATTCTCATTTCTGAAAATCTTTTGACTGAGAGACCTGGAAGTTATTTTGAAAATACTGTTACAAATCAAAATCAATTTTTGTTTTCAAAAACATGTGAGAAAAGATTATTATGATGATTGCGTGATTACTATAGGAAAATCTTTCATATAACAGAAATATACTTTTCAATTGATATTATGAAGAGAAGTACTATAGTCAAATAGAGTTTGACCTGCTAAGGATAATGTTCGTTTTAAAAAAAAATCCATTTTCAAACTCATGTCATATCCTCTAGCAAATGTGTCAACTTCATACTTGATGGATGAATTACTCCGATATACTTCTGAAAAATTGGCATCTTGATATAAGGCTAACGATTGTCTCAATCTAACACTTTTTCGAGAAAGCTTCGATGAAAGTTTAAAGCAAATGAAATCAGAAGATCTTCAAAGGTAATTCAAGGAAAATCAGATTTATGTCATCTCTAAATCACTGTGATTATTAGCTCTTGGTCTAAGGACATCTATGATGAAATTGTTCATCTTCAACGGAAAGCTTCCGCCTAAAGATACACTCAATGAGCTTATGCTCAACATCATGTTTAACATCGAACAAGCTCTTCAACTACTATGAGTAGAAATGTTCAAAGAGTATAGTGAGAAAGTAACCCAGTTATTAAATTCGTGATTAGTTTGGGATACACTTATAAGCTATATTTTGAGTAATTATTCAATTATTGCGCTTACTAACTCTCACTTTATTATTGAATTTCTGAGCTACCTTTAGCTCATAAATGTTGCTAATAATTTCTATGAGTATTTAAGGAAGGAACTCATATGACTAAACTCAAAGATGCAACATATCTCTCCATCAGCAGATATCAACCTGATTGCTGATTTATGAAGGACTGCTGATCACTTATGAATAACTTTCTATGTCCTTCACTTACTAAATGTCTACTCAATATCTACTGGACTATGGCGCTGTTATAAAAGAAGTCTACTGATTAGTCCAAGATCTTGAGAATGACCACTCCACCAGCATATACAAAACAGGTCAGCAACTGCTTTGTTATGTGCATGCACCTATGTCTGATGAATCTCTTGACAACTTGCTATCAGACATGCTGCATAAATAAAGTCTCATCATACTATGCTCTTCATGATATATCTAGGTGTTTGTATGATTTTCTTTATGATAATGTTTTTCAAAGAATTGGTCAAGACTTTCCATATCACCGACCTAAAATAGCTTTAAAATAATTTTCAAAACCTAGTTGGTGAACTTCCATATCGCCAACAAACACTTCATAAGTTCGGTTATATGTGCCGACTTATAGGAGTAACACCTTTAAATGACTTATTCTTTCCGAGTCTATTAAAGGTGGAGGCACACTTTACAAAGACTGTCTACTTCGTTTAAAGTAAAGACTGTTCTCAAAAGCTTTTGGAAAATGACAAGTCTGTTTGATTAAACAAAATACATTCGCTTTGAAAATTCCTTTTCAAAATTACTGAGACAGTCAAGACATCACATTTACAGCCTGGTTCTGCAAAGGCATGTAAAAAGGACAATTCAACAGTAAATCTCTATTATTGTAAGTCCTTAGTTTAGCCTCCGTGAGTATAGGTAGAGCCTTTCCTTCGTTCAAACTCTACTATAAAGAAACTCACAAACCGCTTCTGATTCCACAAGATGTTAAACAACGATTCAAAGTTTTCTCAAAATTTTACTTAGTACAAATCCTAGAAATCGATCAAATCAACACTTCAACAACTAGGTATGACTCATATTCATTCAAAGTTGTTTTGGTTTATTTCGTTACTCATTATGAGTTGATTTAAAATTCTCAAAGATGCATTCACAAAATCTAAAATCTTCATAACTGTGAAAAACTTCTTTTCAATCATTTTTTAAAGACACAGTTAAAATATCTGAGAGAAATTTTATTAACTCATTTGTTCCAGAAATCATTCATTATTAATTTTCAATCTTGCTTCTTAAAATTATTTGATAAAAGAAATTTTCTTTTGTTTTGTCTCGTAATCTTAAAAGTTTGTAGGCAAAAGATGAACGTATGCTATAGACCTTTGATTATCGAACACTTAAGAATGTCTTTAAAATCATTTATATTAAAAGGTAAGATAGAAGATTATTAATCTATGTTCTTAAGTGATCTCACTCCATTCTTAACTTTTGGTTTCTTATTGATACACTAAATTGATTTCGATGGATCACTATGAAAACCACTTAGCATGTACCTATCGACCATTGTAACTCTGCGTGTATACTTGAGAATCACGAGAAGATCCCGATAAAATTTATCAAATGTCCGGTAAGCATCGGTAAATTGTTGTTTCAAGCAACTCGTCGATCATATGTAAGTATACCGGCCTTCACCCCAACGATGGGCGATGCGATAATTCGCTTGACCGAATAAAGTAGCTAAGGAAGTGTTTTCAAAGATTATAAACGCCAACGACTATTGTCCATTTCTGCGTTCTTCCTTGAGGACTCTTAGTCCAAGCGGTAAATCCTTGACGGCTATCACCCCGAGGTTCTTCCCGAGTAACCTATTAATGTGAACATGTTCTTCCTCCCCGAGTTGGAGGAGATCAAAACGGACATAGCCAACTTGATCCATTCCGAACTCCATGACTAATGACCTCTTACCATGTCCTCGGATTAGGATATATTGGATAAAACTCGTAATAAATTTTCTATTCAAAATTGAATCATTGTCTATCTTTATCTGTAATATGCGGTTTAGTCAAATTCTTGTTGTATTGTTCTTGTAATCAACGATCCCTAATGAGACTTATTCAAAACTCTTTGGATTATTGAATACAAGTTTTGCAACTTTCTTTCATGTCTATCTACTTATCGAATTCTTCGATAGCATGAATTAATGTGTTTTAATTATGTTGATCTAATATGTTGTTCTTCTTCATAATATTATCTACATTCTTCTCATGATTGAAGAATTGACCAAAATGAGACGATCACACAATTCCTACACAAACTCTGCCGAGACCCCATCAAAACTCGTCCTATAAAATCAGCTATATTGAGTACGGTCTATTACGTAATATACCTCTTTTCCTTAATCATTTTGATAATTTCCTTTCGAAATAGATCATCTCACCATGATCAAATTCTAGATCTGCTGGACGCACTACTTATTCAAAATAGGTAGACTGCAGTTACTTAAAGGATGACTTATTATGTCTACATCTCACCTTCAAGTAAAGAAAACGCAAATCTATTACTTAATCTCGACCCTCAAGTCCAACCTACAAGATTACTAGTAAATCTACTTTGAACCAAGTTGTCTGTTGTGTCAACCTAAAGATTGCTGAAAGCTTCGAATCTATAAAGGATTATTTCATCAAAGTATATGGAAATACTTTCATTCTTCAAATTCAAAATCCAAGCTTTTTAATTTTTAAAATCAAATGCTTTTACCTTCTTTTAAATAGCTCAACAACAATTTGTACTCTCAGTTATGATAACTACGAAATCTTGTATGACCTTTGAAATTATAGTAATAAAAGGCAAGGTTAGCTATTTTTCATAATGATGCATTAACAATTGCTATATCTATACATAACAATTGGTATCATCTTGACTAACTACTAATTAGCAAACAGACGAATTCAAAACTCTCGTTATACTTTATTATGTGCCTAATTGTCAAAAGGATGATGGTAAACTTTTCATAACTTGACCTATCTCGAAAATAGCTAGAAATTTTAGGATTCATAGGAAGACAGTTGTTTCCAAAAACTAGTCTTTCCTCAGGAGTGAATGGCTGATATAACCCTGTTGTATATATTTTATGCCTCACTCTCGTCGACATCAAAGAACAGTTAGTATGAAAATACACTTCAGGAATCCCTTCCTGCTAAGGAATGATATGACTGTTGCAAAGAAAGAAGCTCGGACATCACTCCAAGTATGTCTCCAATATCTCACCCATCTGTCTTCTCTCATCAAAAACAAAGAGTGTTCAATAAATTTTCATCATTAGTAGAACATTGCCTCTCTTAAAAATGTCTTTCTACTATGAACATCTCCAAAGACACTTCACTAATGTTAAATGTTTAAATATCTTTTTAATAGTAATAGTTGTCCTATATGTACTAATATATGATTATTCGATATTAAAATCACTAAAATCCCCAAAATTAGTCAAACATTTCTCAAGGTAAATACCGACACTCCTTATCGCCAGTTCTCACTTCGGATGCACAACACTCATTTGATAATGATCAAATACTTGTAGTCTCATCCAATCCTTCATACATCTATATATAACTTTTTCAATTGGTATAAGACTTAACATAAATTCATTACACATTGTTCTTTAAAGCTAATCATTATAAGTGTATTTAAAAATTGATAACAAAATTGATATTCTATTATTTTTCTCTAACAATTGGTATCGACAAATTTCCTTGAGAAAAATATATTTTCTTAACCGAAATTTACTCTTAAAACTGAAATAGCACTACTCAAAACGGTGATAGCTCAAGACAAATATTACAAACTTCAACTCAGCTGATTTAACCATTCTTGTCCCTTCCTTTGTAAGTTAATTATTTTGACGAAATATTGTTTTAAACTTCTCGTTTAACCATTCAATGCATATCTTTTCTAAACTGTCTATATCATAGCTATAGCCACTCTCGCACATCTACATAATCTTTAATCAATAATAGTGCATCATTGCTACGTCATTAAATACATTCTTTCTCTTACGCCTCAATTATGTCTTATCAAATTCCTTCACCCGAGAAATCTCTTCAAATTCTCAAAACTTGTTATCGATCCATTAAAACTACTCTTAATCTTTATCTCCTACTACTTCAACATTTCTCTACCATTGCATACTCATCTTCCAACATAATGAGTAACAAAAATTTGTCAAGAACCGCATCTCGTTCTACCTCTTACGACGAATGGCTAACCCGTATGATGACTATCTTGGCATCACCCTCAAATAATTCGAAGACCTCGTCGAATTAGTCGTCGGCGAGAAATCGTCTTCAAGATCCCAGGAACGATGTTTCAAACTTCATCCCTGAATTCCCACAAGAAATCTTGTATCAACTACGAATTTGATTCTTTCCCAGCTCCTTCCTCCATTTCCTCAAATGTTCAACTCGAGCAATCTCAAATTCAAGAGGAGCATCAACTTTTGAATGCAAATTCTGCATAAAACTCGGTGGTTAACATTCCCAACGATTAGGATAGAAGACCTACTTCCCTTAACTTGCTTTATTAGGAAATCTCGTGTGTTTTTGTTTTGCTAAACAAACACCTCTTATATCTACTTGTTATCTATGTAATATATTCCTTTTATGTTTTATTTATGTTATTATGATGATCTTTTCTAGTTTAACTGTCCTACTTATTCTAACTTGTCTTACTAAGTAATCACTCATGCTTGCCTTCAATATTCATGATATATGTATATATTCTTGCTTATAACCATTAATATGTATATCTTATACATTCGAGATTTATATAAAGAAAACAATATTCGGGACTTAATAATTGCCTTATACATTAAAGAAGAAATATATTCTATATATCGTTCTTAGATGTATGTCTTGTACATCCGATCAATTTTGACATATTAAAATCTCAATGACATTGTCCGATCAAAAAGAAAAGGTACGTATATATCCCAGGAGGAGAATACCTTAACTAATAACACTTTGACATAGCATACTTTGAAATATATGTTTATGTATGTCTTATACATTAAAGGAAAGCTATAAAATGATCATTAAGGAAAAACACATGCATATGTCTCATATCAAATGTATATCTTATGCATTCAAAAGGTGACATACTCTAGAGAGTCATCTAGATAAAATATGTTCAAAATGGTCAACTCAATGTATCACACTTGGGAATATATATATATATATATATCTTGAGAAGAAGATGAATAAGCCGTTCTAACAATCGGCACCTTCTAGTAATACTATTTTCTCAAACACACTGATCTTCAAAGATCATTCTTGTAAAATCTCTTAAAATTACGCTTGTGAGTCTATAATCGCAATTTTGCTTGTAACCATTAAGGAGGAGAGTTTCTATAAAAATCGACATATACATATAAGTTTTAAGAAGGAGAGCTCGACATAATGGACATATACATGAGGAGGAGGATAGTTTATCGACACTTACATATAAGAAAGAGAGTTCTATGAAAAGAAAATAGCTAATCAACATGACAGATACATCCAGAAAATAGGACGAGAGTTGATCAACTTGACAGATACATCTTGGAAATATGATCAACATGACTAATCAAGTTGTCCGATCATCAAGAGAAAATTCTTCAACGACATCTCTCTTAATCAATGGCTATTCTTTTACACGACATTATTTAAACTACCTTTGTATCATCGCATCTCTCTTAAAATTACTTTCTTGTAAAAATTCTAAACAAGAAAGGATGTTCTTAAAATCCTCGCTACTTAATCAATTCAATTAAGTATATGATTCCAAAATTGCTATATAAACTTTATAGCTGGAGGAGAAATTCAAATCAGCATCTTTTATTGAAAACTGCGATTCAAAACCCTGTCTTGCTCAAATTATTTCAAAATCATCTTGCAAGATAAATTATTATCCAAAAGCATCTTTATGGCCTACTCATCAATTATATCTTATAATTTCCTAAAAATGTTGGCCTACTCATCAATTATATCTCATAATTGCCTAAAAATGTTTTTGTTATTGCTTCGTATTTGTACCTTTATTTATTGAGTCGTAAATTCGTAGCAATAGGTGACTATACATACGCTATCGCTTGTAAGTTCAACCTAGGGCATGCCTTGATATAAAATGATCATTAGAAGGCATGTTATTACTAAGGATTGAACATCTGCTTTAAGAACGTATGTATATGTCAATTGTAGTAATGGTCCCAAGCAAATAGGAGGAGATTGTTAGGAATATGCCTATGAAACAGTGATACATATGTGCATATTCTAACACGGTGATTTGCTTGTTCCCATTACAACGCATGTTTCACAAGTGGCTAAAAGGGTTGCGTACCGGTTAGTGTGGCAGCTTGATGAAACAATGCATAGGTCATTAGACTAGGAAGTCTTTGTACATGTCCAAGTCTTTGTCCTACCGAGAAAAGATGACTCTTCATATGGATTAGCTCTATCAGCGCCAACAGACATGTCTACCAGCAATGTCTCACCAGCAGACATCTCCACCAGCCATGTCTTATCAGCAATCTTTACTTCAGCAAACTTATATCGGCAGATCTCAGTATCAGCCATGCCCTTCATCGACAACCGTAAGGAAGATGATTATTCACAAGAGGAACATCGGTCGTTGCTCAATGCTACAATTTAAAATAGATCCGTTATAAGATCTTCTGACGGCTCAAAATACGCATCAATGTTTGTGCTTTGACTATTATTCAGAAGACATTTCCTTTTTCGTGTATTGGTCCCAGTCTCCAAGGCTACATTCCATAAAAGGCCAAACACAGTGCGCTACATCCCAGGCCTGCTCGTCAAGTCTCTTTCATTCAGCCTGATTCACGGACCAACTTCAAGACAAATGCTTAAACGAAGCTCTTTGCCCAATAGTTTGAATAATGCATTCGATGCATTGATGATCCAAATCTCCAACGGGCAAAAACTCATCAAAGCCTCAATGACTCCTTCATCTTCTCTAGCCTATAAAAGAAACCTCTCATTCGTTATTCGTAGAGTGTTGGTGGTTGATATTGTTCTTAGTTCTTTCAATCGAAACCACACCAAAAGTGAAAAAACACAAGTGTAAGAACAAACACTTTGTGGGAGAGAAAACAGAAATTCCAAAGGCTAAGAAGTTCTACTTGATCAAAAACCTTGTTCTTGATTTGAGTTCTTTCTTCCTTAGAAAGATTCGGTCTCTTCGATTCTGCACTTCAAATCCACAGCTAGAGACCAAGCATCCCGCAAGTCGTTGAAGACTGATCAAGCTTGAAGATGTCCGATGAAGAACCAGAGCTTAATAATCCATATTGCATTCATATCGGTAGACTTATACTACATTATAAGGGCTGTCGATTGTGCTATGAATTTTCATCACTCTTGGCCGAGTGCTCAGCACTCAGTTGTTCAAATACTTGTTATTTGAACAATGCCTAATATTCTCTTTTCACATTACTCTAACTCTAGCACTTCTCTTGTCCACCTTCCTAGGGGATTAGAAACTGCTAAGGTTAGAGTTCTAGTTATGAGTCTTCCCGGCATCCCAATTGACTTTCCTTCTACCCGGGAGATTGTTAGGATAGAGAGTCTAGGTTGATGTACTAAGCATGTTTGTATTTGAGCAAACCTCTGTTGAATTTTAATATAAACCATATTTTATTACACTTAGCCTTTACTTATCTTTCTGTAATTTATGATATAAATTTTATGCAATCGGTTGTGGAAATTAATTGATGCCTAATACAAAATTTTAGCTTCTGTTATGATAAACTTGTACCTATTTGTTCACAGTTGCTTTAATCTTGTCTGCTATACTTATGCTGCTTATTCTTCCGCTTCTTAAACTCTTCTAAACCAACTAAGTATAACTATATCTTCCTATCAGCTATTCTTCAAATCTGTTGATGCATATCGGTGATTCCACTATATCATTGTGTTGCTTGAATTAGGAAGATGACCTATTCATGTTAATCATTTCATCCATGTTTCTCAACATAAACTTTAAAATAGGATGAAAATTTTAATAAACATCATATAGGCTATTCACCCCCTCCCTTAGCCTATATTCTTAGCACAACCTCATGGACCTAACAATTGGTATCGAGCGAGTACTCTGTAAACTTTATTCCAGGCTTCACAACCCGAGAGTTTAGATCCGATCGCTCGATTAGATGCATAGTCAAAAAGATTAGTTTTCAAAATTCTCATTTCGAAAATCTTTTGACGAGAGACCTGGAAGCTATTTTGAAAATCTGTTACAAATCAAAATCAATTTTTGTTTTCAAAAACATGTGAGAAAAGATTATTATGATGACTGCATGATTACTATAGGAAAATCTTTCATATAACGAAATATACTTTTCAATTGATATTATGAAGAGAAGTACTATGGTCAAAAAAGTTTGACTGCTAAGGATAATGTTCGTTTTAAAAAATCTAAAATCTTCATAACGTGAAAAACTTCTTTTCAATTATTTTTTAAAGACACAGTTAAAATATCTGAGAGAAATTTTATTAACTCATTTGTTCCAGAAATCATTCATTATTAATTTTCAATCTTGCTTCTTAAAATTATTTGATAAAAGAAATTTTCTTTTGTTTTGTCTGGTAATCCTAAAAGTTTGTAGGCAAAAGATGAACTGTATGCTAACCTTTGATTATCGAACACTTAAGAATGTCTTTAAAATCATTTATATTAAAAGGTAAGGTAGAAGATTATTAATCTATGTTCTTAAGTGATCTCACTCCATTCTTAACTTTTGGTTATCAATCTTATTGATACACTAAATTGATTTCAGATGGATCACTATGAAAACCACTTAGCATATACCTATCTGACCATTGTAACTCTGCGTGTATACTTGAGAATCACAGAGAAGATCCCAGATAAAATTTATCAAATGTCCGGTAAGCATCTGGTAAATTGTTGTTTCAAGCAACTCGCGGTCATATGTAAGTATACCACCATCACCCCAACGATGGTGATGAAGATAATTCAGCTTGACTGAATAAAGTAGCTAAGGAAGTGTTGTCAAAGATTATAAACTGCCAATGACTATTGTCCATTTCTGCGCTCTTCCTTGAGGACTCTTAGTCCAAGCAGTAAATCCTTGACGGCTATCACCCTGAGGTTCTTCCCGAGTAACCTCTTAGTGTGAACGTGTTCTTCCTCCCCCCAGAGTTGGAGGAGATCAAAAACGGACACAGCCAACTTGATCCATTCCGAACTCCATGACTAATGACCTCTCACCATGTCCTCTGGATTAGGATATCTTGGATAAAACTCTGTAACAAATTTTTTATTCAAAATTGAATCATTGTCTATCTTTATCCTGTAATCTGCAGTTTAGTCAACCTCATAGACCTAACACATACAAACTTCCAACCGACCAACCAATAATACCAATGTAGTAACCGTTGATGTCGTTCTCGATCATCAAACTCATAACCAAGTGTCATAGTGAACCGTTTTCGTATTCACATCGACGTGAAGACTCGTCCCCACGACCGAGAAACAATCACGGTATAGCTTACCAAGGTCGCGTTTATTTCGTACAACACTTAACGCTATAACCCCTACCGTGGCCAACGGTAGGGCGAGGCCCAGTGTATTGGCCTTCGACTATTACGTAGCCTTGGCTCACGCAATAACCGAGCATCAATACACCTCTAACAAATATGCCATGGACTTAACGAATGCTCAAGTAGATGTTTACTTGACACATTATCACCAAATAAACCAAATGCTCACGTAAATGTTTACCCAATATTTATAATAAACATATCATACTCCAAAGTAGGGAGTATAACGACCACAACAACATCATGATTATATATGTTAAGTGATTCTACTACACATAACCATTCAAACACCAACACCAAAGATTAACACAATACTAATAAATGTGTATCACGTAACCAATCACCCAACGGGTCTCTCGAGTATCCAAAGAGCTCACAAAACACACATGTGGTCATATTCATTATCAAACCCTAACCAACTCCGTTAGAGTCATTTTAGGTTACTAGTGATGTCGAGTTACGAAAGTGGTCTTACACTTTAAACCTAACACATTAACGCCCAAATTCGAGTTCCCAATATCATAGAATAAGCAACAATATATTTCATAAGTCCATAATGGCATTTCATGGCAAGAATCATGTATTCACAAATCTAGCATGGTAATTTCACACATTAGAAGTCTAGGATGTCATATGAGACATAAACCAAGAAGAAGAGGGGATAGTAGCTTACCTCTTGACGAAATAAACCAAGGAAAAGAAATTAAATCGGTGGGGAAGACTCCTCTAAGTTCTTTACGCTGCTCTGAGCCCAATCGATGAGCCCACACGCGAACTAAGCTCGATTCAAGTTCCTCTCTCTCAAATCTTCACTTTCTTTCCCAAAAATGTAGATGAAGATGGAGATGGTGATTCACGATTTCACAACAGATCTGGGAAGTTGTTTGTCTAGAAATGATCCCTTCGTTTTCCTCTACGCTATGGAGAAGACGGATCATAAATCCGACATCGGATGCTCAAGATATCATGATTTTCTCACTCTAAACTCTCTCTTTTCTCTCTCAAAGTCTGAAATGTTTGGGACTAAAATGAGAGATGTTAAGTCTCTCTAATGGTTTATAAGAGACTCTAAAATTCTGGTCCACAAGCCTAGGGACGTGGCCAAACATCAACCAAGGAAATGGGTCAATTGGTCAACAACTTAAAACATTGGTCAAATGCTAAAAATAAAATTATGTATTTTTGGGTCAACTTTAAAGACATTTCTGAAATAATATACAGGTCTAAAAATTACAAATAAGATATGGTTGGAAATCCTTTGAAGTCTAGTTTACGAGAATGAAACGGATTTGAATTCGAGTTTTCTACGCAAAGTTGTGATCAATTTATTACCGACGATTCGGTCGGTAGAAAGACGTGAACTCCGAATTCGGGAGTTTTCCAAGGTGAAACTCAACCGATTGTTCTTCGGGATTCTAAGTTAAGCTTGGCTGGTCCTGGGTAGGTCATGGCTAATCCTAAGTCTACTTGGCTGATCCAAATTCAATCTGGCTAATCCGTCTTGGCTGATCTTAGGTTGGCCTTGGCTGATCATAGGATGGTCATGACTGATCCTAAGTGAGTAATGACTGATTTTAAGTCGACATGGCTGATCCTAACCTCAAGCCAAGTCCAAGGTTTACCTCAAGCCAAGTCCAAGGTTTACTTAAAACTCAATCAAGATGTGTAATACCCTGGTTCCTCCTATGGATGACTTGTGTGTCATATTGTACCGTTATTATATTGAGCATATTTGTTAGACTTGATTGAACAACATGTTGATTGAGTCATACATTAATTTCATGCGATTAAAATGCTTTGGTTTGTGTTTTAATTCTTGTTAATCATTCGTACTTGGAACGCATTTTATTCTAAGCTTTGTTACATGTGTTTTGAATGATTTAAATGTGTTTTAAACCTTGTTGGAGGTTAGGATCATGTTAGGATCATTTGGGAATACTTAATGAACATTTTGTTTTGACACTAAGATAGATAAAGAAAAACACAAAAGCATAGATACATGCTTGAACCCGAAATTCTGTCCATCCAGACAGTCTAGAGTAGATTGGCCATAGATTTGTGTACAAAACTCGGATTTGCAAACCGTTTAATTCTGTGTAAACTAGACTCAAAGATCTTTCCAACGATACCTTATTTGTAATTTTTGGACTTGTAGATCATCCTGGGCGTGTATTTGAAGTTGACCAAAAATCAGAAGCCTAGGCGGCCCCCGTCTCCATTGTGTTGTTTTGTTCGTTGTTGCTCCAAAAGTTGACCATTTCACCCCTTGATCCAACCTAAATGAACCAAGGACCCCTTAACCAAATTAATACTCTCCCTAAACCTCTAGGAGACTTAAAAACATGGGACTTCTTGAATTAGTTCATCCATGGAAGCTTGAGTGTTAGTGTGAGAGACAAAGGTGAGATTAGTGTGTGTGACACTTGTTCTCTCAATCCAACCATTGAATCTTCCATGCAAGACCATCAAAGTGTTGCTAAGGACTAGAAGACTTCAGTACAAGGCTTGGATTGTGATTTTGTTGCTTTGATTGTGTAATTTCAAGTAAGTTACTAACCCCCTTGTTGTATGCTTTAGGATTTCTTACATGTTAGTTCATCAATACACATGTTAGACTTGTTAAAGATGATACCTTCATGTTTAATTGCTATGTTGGTATGTGAGAACCATAAATATGATATTGCTTGGCTTGAAATGGATTGCATGCATGATTGTTGGTGTATCAACCATGGAATTGAACCAAAGAACAAGATGAGACTTAAATTGAAAATTTTCACCTAAGGCTATTATACCCAAATTTTGAGAAGTATATTAAAGACTCGAAAATTAGATATTTGAAGAGAATAATATCTACTGAAAGACATGTTAAAATCCTACGAAATTTAGAGTTCATTTGATAGGGGTTTTAGCCCTCCGATAATTTGGTACTAGTAAAATAAAGACTCCGATTATATTCGTAAGATGACGTCTAATTAATTAAGTAAGCCGTATATTCGAACTTGTGTAGTTTGGGATGTTCGTTTAATATAATTATCAACTCCCAAGAGTTGTTTACACGTATGAATATTAAAATACGAAACGTTAGAGACTAGTACATTGGTCTCGATGTGATAAACGATTGTTCGTAAATCTTGGGATTTGACTACAAAATCATATGAAATAGGATAAGTGTACTTGAGGGCACTTGTGTTTATAAGAATGAGTTGTTTACGCTTCAAGCGTCATTGTGGGTGTAGTACTTTGCACTTGATGTTAATATACTAAGTAAGTATTCTTGAGGTGTTTGTGCTTGAGAACTATATGAGTAGTCTCAATATGGGTTCGTAACTAGACTAAATTAGTAGTTTTAAGATGTGCTTGTTTGGGTATCAAATGTGTATCTCAATGTGTAGATGTTTATAGACTAAATATGTGGTTTTGAGATGTTGATTAGTTTACTTCACAAGATGTTTTAGTAATGTGTTAAGGTAGGATCATTGACCTCCTTGGTTGGGATAAGGTTTACTACTTTTGAACCTTGTCATTGTTGATATGTTACGAGTAAATACCTACTTGTGCATCGTTTAGAAGTCCAGTGGCATACATGATTTGAGTCGGCAATGCGACGACACGGCCTTCGTGGTAGCGATTGCTATGGGTCGCCTCATTGGTTCCCTTTCGTCCCCACTACGGCCCTAGTGGGAAGTGGTCCCATTGTTATAAGCAATATGCGTAACTATGGCAACCAACGTATTTTCCTCACTAAGTAGACGGTGAGAAGTAATGATAGTATTTTCCTCACTATGTAATCAAGTGAGAAGTAACGATGGTATCTTTCCTCGCTAAGTAGAATAGCGAGATGTAACGACAGTATGTACGGTTTGTTCGGTATGTTCCGAGCACGAGATCCGATTCGGCGAGTTAGTTAATATGTGTAAAGCGACAGCACGGTTAGACAGACAACAACCATATCCTTTTAATGTGGTTATTTACGTGCACTTATGTGATCATCACCGTGCTACGTGGTATATGTGATTTATGTGCCTATGATTATGTGGTACATGGTTACGTTTGGTATACTTATAAATGATGCCATGTTACGTTTTATAATTGAGCATTATGCCATGTCATGTAGTTGCATTTAGTAACTTACGTGTCATTATGACTCACCCCGTTGTTTGTTTATTGTTTTTCCTTAGATCCGAGCCACCTAGCGGTTCTCGGTGAGATCGGTGAGATTGCGGTTTGCTAGCGGGTTGTATTTTGGTTTAGAAGCTCTTGAAGCTTGATGTTGTTTAATTGTATTTCTTTTGGTGAGGACGTTGGTTATGTAAAGTTATATAGACTTTACTTTGGGTAGAATTATACTTGGTTATTGTATTATTCTTTTGGTAGCCGACATGTATGTCGCGCTTTTGTATAGTTGATTTTATTTTCGTTGTTTCCCGAGCATGTTGTAGCTCGCGGTGTATGTTGTTGTTATTGTAGTTGCTTTCTTTCCCGAGTTGTAAACTCGTGGTTGTTATTAGTTGGTTTTCGGCGGTAGTATCGCCGATGATTTGTTTTTATTTTTAACGGGTTTATCCATTAGATTTTGTTGTAAGTACGGTGGTTTCGCCACGTGCTTTTCGTTTTTGTTAAATGTTGGTTTGTTTGGTGACTCGACCTCGGGATTTCGTATAGAAATCCAGGTCGGTCGTCACAAGATGACTTGTAACAAGGCTAAAAGTGCACGAATTAAAAATACGAATGATTATAACGATTAAATCATAAACCAAGGCACGTGAAAAGCATAAATTCAACATGAACTTAAACATGTCGAATGTGAAATGCATATAAATTATGAATAATAATTTTAATGAAATGATAACATAAGGTATGCAAATGATATAAATGATGCGGATGTTACATTCTCACCCCTAAGAATAAATTCGTCCGCGAATTTACTTGCGAACTCATCGAACAAAAATGAATATTTCTCACGCATCTCTTGCTCTGTCTCCCAAGTGGCTTCCTCGACATTATGATTCCTCCACAACACTTTCACAAGGGGTATAGTCTTCATCCTTAACACTTGTTCTTTGGCATCCAAAATCTTTACGGGTTGTTCGACATAGGAAAGATCGGTATCAAATCTCTTGGTTCAAACTCCAAGACGTGTGAAGCATCCGTTAAATATTTCCTCAACATTGATACATGAAATACCTCATGAATACCTGACATCGACGGTGGCAAAGCAAGTCTATAAGCCAACTTTTCGACTCTTTCCAAAATCTCAAACGGTCCAATATACCTCGGAGCCAACTTACCTTTCTTACCGAATCTCTTAACCCCAATTCGTGGTGAAACTTTCAAAAATACATGGTCACCAACCTCGAACTCAAGATCTTGACATCTATTATCGGGTAACTCTTCGTTTACTCGAGCCGTTTTTAATCTCTCTCGATAAGTTTTACACTTTCTGCGGACTCATGAACCATGTCAGGGCCCCACAACTTCGCTTCACCAACCTCATCCCAACAAATCGGAGAACGACACTTCCTTCCATAAAGTGCCTCATACGGAGCCATCTCAATACTCGACTGATAACTGTTATTGTAAGCAAACTCAATCAATGGTACGTGTGAATCCCAAGTGCCCTTAAAGTCCATCGAGCAAGCTCTCAACATATCCTCAAGTATTTGGATTGTTCTCTCGGATTGTCCATCGGTTTGTGGATGAAATGCCGTACTAAGATTCAACCTCATACCCAAAGTATTCAAGTGATTGCCAAAATCGAGAAGTAAACCGTGGATCCCTATCCGATACAATACTCACCGGCACCCCATGCAACCTCACAATTTCTGAATATACAATGAAGCAAGTTTCTCCAATGAATCCGTCATTGCAATAGGAAGAAAATGGGCCGACTTAGTCAATCTATCAACAATAACCCAAACGCATCATGACCTCTTCGAGTCCGTGGTAACCTGTTACAAAATCCATCGCGATGTTCTCCCATTTCCATTCCAAAATCTCTAAAGGTTGTAACAATTTAGCGGCCTCGATATTCCGCTTTAACCCGTTGGCAAGTCAAACACTTCGACACAAACTCGGCAATTTCCTTTTTCATTCCACTCCACCAAAAATTCTTTTTCAAATCCCTATACATTTTAGTACTTCCCGGAAGATTGTATATTTAGAATTATGGGTTTCATCTAACACTTGTCGTTTCACTTCCTCAATTGCCGGTGTTGGGCCTACATTTTAGTCAACTTGTTTACAACTTACGCATATCATCTTGGTACTAACAACTTGAGTTCTCCTACGCATCTTGACTATTTTTGCAGGTTGAATTATTGTTACATTACAACCTACTTTTCAGGGAATGTGTCAACGGATAAGAAGACTGATTCAAGAACGTTTCTTCATCAAAAGGCCAGCAATGGATCCTTATCTCTTCCACCAACAATGTGGCGAGAATATCTCAACAAGTTCAACCAATTTCCTATATTTTAGGCTTATTGTTTTCTTTGCATTCGAGGTATAAAAAGGGAGGAACACTTGTATTTTTCACACACATTCTCACTAGCTTAAGCTCCCTTGCATACGCTCTTAGTCTTGTATTCCAACTTGGTTAATATATCATTTGGTCAAGGCAGGTTCCTAAACCTCCCGGGTTTTGTGCCGGCGAACAAGTTGTTCAAGGGCTTTCCCTAGTTAACAAAACTCTTTGAGTTCATTTCTATAATACCTTATAATCATTGTACCCATATTCAAACCATTTTTGTCATCTTTCTTGTCATTTGTATCCCTTGTTGAAATTTGACTAAAACAATTTGGCGCCATCCGTGGGACTACTTTGATTATTTGTGTAGAAATGGCCAATCCGTCGTCGGTAGTCAAGGTGAGAGGAATCGGCCGCTTCCTAGTTCCGGCACCAAGGCAATCCATCTTCAAATCCGAAGCTGTCAATTTGGAGCTAATGTCTAACATGGTCACAATGTTGAAGAAAGTGATGACCGTTGGATGCTCGGGAGCATACAAACACCATTATACTCAATGCCATTGATACCATGCGTAAAGAAAGCAAACGAAACTCAAGTATCTACTCCATTTTCACCTTTGCATCCTAGATCTTTGTTTGGTGCAGTAGGACCAAGCCATGTTGGAGATATCCCTATGTCCGTACCTTACCAGAAAGCACAATCATGACATCCATTCCAATCTCGCGACCAAGATTCAGCCTTACAACTAGCCAACATGTGTTGTCATCTTGCTATACATATGCCACACCTTCGATGGGGCATACGGGAGTTTCTTTAATACTTTTGATACCTCGCATCTCAATTTAATAACAATTCTCTTTTCGCGAAAGTCAACTTATTAAGGAAATGCACTATAAAAGAGTTGCTTCGGCGTGCACGGAGTCAACTTGCCTCATCACCAAGTCTCCCCAACTTGCTACAATGAATCTCGTTTTGTTCCAGCCATAGCTAATGTAGAAATCCCAAAGAAATTTTCGGTCCCTCATATGAAGAAGTATGATGGGAGCACCGACCCGAGCATGTGTTCTGTATCGGGAATCAATGGATATTATAAGTATCCCCGTTTTTAAAGAAGCATGTTTTGCGGGGTTTTGGCTCAACTTTGTCGGGACCGGCCTTAAAATGGCTAACAGACTTCCTCTAAACTCTATTTCTTCCTATGCTCAACTTGTCGGCATGTTTACTAATCAATTTTCATGCAACAGGCATTCGACAAGTTGACTAGCGACCTTACTGAATTGTGCAACAGCCAATGAGAGTCTTAAAGAATATTTGCACAGTTTAATAAGGAGGCGGTAACCATACCCAATCTGGATATGTCCACGGCTACGGAAGCATTCCGTATTGGCTTGAAAAAGAACTCTCTATTTTATAATGAGTTGGTGATGACACCGCAAAACAACTTGAAGAAATAAGAACCGAGCCTTACGATTCATCGATTGGAGGAGGACGCCTAGCAATGGAAAAGTCAATTGGGAAGACCCTCTATTTGAGCCGTCGATAGAAAATCGATTCCCACCATTATAAGTCTAGCGGGGCAAACCCCTGTTAAAAATGAATCTTCTAAAGTCCATTTTGTAGATGATGATCAGATGGAGATGATAATGACTATCCTAAAATTTCGATTATTGCTTTTCGTGGACATTGCGGGAGTCCTTTGCGCCATGGAAAATCTTGGAGATAAAGCAAGATGGCCTAAGAAGAATGACAAGCCCACAACTTGGAAGGATAAGTCCAAGTGGTGTGCATTTCATGAGGAATTCGGGCATACTACGAAAATTGTTTCGCCTTGAGGAAGGAGATTGCTCATCTATTGTCAAAGGGACTCCTCAAGGATTTATTGGGTAAGAAGAGGGTCGAAATGAATCCAAGGAACCTGATTCGGGAGCGATCCGAGAAAGTTGCACCCCTCCACCACCAAGGTAGTAAATGTTATTTCGGTGGATCCCATATTTGTGGTACAACTTATTTTGCAGCCAAGCGTCATGCAAAGAGTTCTAAGGAGGATCGCCGAACGCCCTCAAGGTGCCGCGACTTCACGGATGGTCAAGTTATCTCCTTTGAAGATGAGGATAAGGATAACACGTTAGACCCCCATCATGATGGTCTAGTTGTCCAGTGCGATCGCTAATTGTATGGACAAGAGAATCCCGATTGATGGTGGCGGCTCTTAATATAATCTTTACTCACGCTCTGCAAGAGATGGGCATTCCTCTATCCGAAGTTGTGAGGAATTCGTCCGTACTGGTAGGGTTCAGTGGTGAAGTAAAGCAAACAGTCGGAGAAATCAAGCTGCCTCTCTATTTGGAAGGTATGAATTCTATGGAAAGGTTACGTGTGATTGAATGCTCTTCTTCGTACAATGTCATTTTAGGAAGACCGTGGATCCACAACATGAAAGCCGTGCCGTCAACTTATCACCAGTGCGTCAAGTTCCCAACACCTTGGGGTGTAGCCAAGTTGAAGGGCAATCAGCAGCTTTCTAAAGAGTGCTACAAGGTCAATATGAAAGCAAGTTCAGTCCCTCGTCCAGCATAGCAATTAAAGAAAAAGGCCCAGGATGCTCTTGAAGCAGTGGAGCACGAAACAAAAAGTATTCTTGTTGATGAGTCAAATCCTGAGGCCCAAGTGCAAGTTGGTACAGATCTTCCACCCGAAATTGAGGAGGAGCTGGTTGAATTTTTGAAAAGTCAGAAATGTTGTTTTGCATGGAAGCATGAAGATATGACAGAATAAGCAAGGATGTCATTACTCACAAGTTAAACATTGATCCAACCATCCGTCCCGTCCACCGAAAAGGAGAAAGTTTGCCCATGAACGGAACCGATTATAAAGGATGAAGTTGAGAGACTTTTGAAGGCCAAGATGATCAAGGAAGTTCAATATCCAAGGTGGTTGGCTAATGTTGTGGTGGTAGAGAAGAAGAATGGCAAGTGGCGAGTATGCGTGGACTTCACGGACTTGAACAAGGCCTGCCCGAAAGATCCATTTCCTCTTCCTCATATTGACTCTCTAGTTGATGAGACAGTGGCCACGATATCTTGACATTCATGGATGCGTCCTCGGGATTTCAACAAATTCAAATGGAGCCCTCGGACCAAGAGGATACGACATTCATGACTCCGAAGGTATATATTGTTATATTGCTATGCCATTTGGTCTTTAAAATGCAGGGCAACTTATCAAAGACTGGTAAACAAGATGTTCAAAGATCAACTTGGCAAGACGATGGAAGTCTACATAGATGATATGGTAGTAAAGTCCAAGCATATTGAAGATCACGTGGAGCATCTTCTTGAGGCATTCAACATCTTGAAAGCTTTCAACATGAAACTCAATCCAAAAAATGCAACTTTGGTGTTAAAGCGGGAAGTTCTTGGGCTATATGGTGACTAAGAGGGAATTGAAGCTAGTCCCGAACAAATCAAAGCTATTCTCAACTTGGAATCTCCCAAGAATATCAAAGACGTCCAAAGGTTAACCTAGAGTAGCTGCCCTAAATAGATTTATATCTAAATCATCGACAAGTGCAGTTATTCTACGAAGTGTTAAGAAAGAATAAACTCTTCCAATGGATGATCAACATGAGGCACCTTCAAACAACTTAAGGAATACTTGGTGACGTCACCCCTACTTGCTAAACCGTAACGTGGTGAGCGCCTCTATTTATATTTAGCCGTATCCGAGAATGCGGTTAGTGCGGTATTAGTGAAAGAAATCCAAGGTGAACAAGATCCGTGTATTATGTAAATAAGTCTCTACTAGATGCGGAAACGAGGTACTCTCATCTTGAAAAGTTAATTTTAGCTTTAACTACGCCGCTACAAAATTGCGTCATTATTTTGAAACACATCCCATAACCGTCGAACTAACTATCCCGTAAGAAATGTGTTGAGAACTCCGAGATGTCGGGAGATTAGCCAAGTGGTTGGTCAAGTTGAGCACGTATGACATTTCATATGAGCCTGAACGCCTATCAAATCTCAAGCTCTAGCCGATTTCGTAGCGATTTTAGTCCAAGTTTGCGGCTGAGGTAGAACGAGAGGTACAACAGCTTGAAGGTAAAACAACTCCTAGATTTTGGACACTTTATACAGATGGAGCTTCAAATTCCAAAGGAATTGGCCTGGGAATGGTTCTGAAATCCCCCCAAGGTGATATCATACCTCAAGCTGTATCTTGTGAATTCAATGCGACAAATAATGAAGCTGAATATGAGGCTTTAATCATGGGTTTAACTACTGCTTTAAGTTTAAATATTACTCATATAAATGTATATGTTGATTCTCAATTGCTCGCTAACCATTTCAATGGCAGTTACGTGGCGAAGCATTCCAAAATGACTCTATATCTTCAACATGTTAAAGCTTTGGCTTCGAAATTTCTGTCATTCTCTTTGGAACAGTCCCTAGAGAAGAGAATACGTATGCATGCATTGGCCAACTTGGGTTCAACTTGCAAATCTATGTTGCATACTAATATTCCCATTATTTATGTTAAGTACCCGCAATAGACCAAGTGGAGGAAACTCAAGAAGTGACTCAATTTAATGGGGCACAAGATACAAGTTCATCTTGGACCCAACCTATAATTGAGTTCCTTCAACTTGGAACTATTCCACCGATATCAAGAATGCTAGATCTTTTAAAATGCGTACTTCAACTTTTGTTTTAATAGATAATGTCTGTTCAAGAAATCTTTCGCAGGCACTATTTGAGATGTATTGACAATAAACAAGTTGAGCTCGTGCTAAGTGAAATCCATGAAGGAACATGCGGAAAGCATTCCGGTGGGAAAGCATTGGCGTCGAAGGCTCTCAAGATCGGTTATTACCCAACAATGCGTCAAGATGCCATGAGCTACGTGCGAAATGTGATGCTGCCAAAGGCACGGAACATCTTGCATCAACCGCGAACCTCTACACTCTATTGTTTCATCTTGGCCTTTCATGAAATGGGGCATGGATATTGTGGGCAAGTTGCCTAAGGCTCCTGGAGGCAAAGTGTTCATGTTAGCAATGACCGACTATTTCTCAAAATGGATCGAGGCGAGGCCTATGTGCAAGTAAGAGACAAAGAGGTAGTTTTATTTTTAAAGAAGAATATTATTAGCAGGTTTGGTGTACCATCGAGATCATATGTGATAATGGATCCCAATTCATAAGTAAAAAGACCGGAGATTTTTGTGCTCGTTGGGGCATCAAGCCGATCACATCCACACCACCATCCTCAAGCCAATGGTCAAGCTGAGTCAAGCAACAAGTTGATTGTCAACAACTTGAAGAAACGCCTAGATCAAAAGAAATGAAAGTGGGCTGAAGAATTACCACTTGTACTTTGGGCGAGAACAACTACGAAAGGGGCCACAGAACTCCATATTCTTTGGTATTTGGAGCGGAAGTCGTAATTCCGTCGAGGTGACAATCCCAACAATGAGGTATGGTTTATTAACTCAAGATGAAAATAACCTCTTGTTAACCCAAGATCTAGATACAATTGATGAGATCGGGATTTAGCCAAGATAAGGATGACACCTATCAACAACGGATTGCTAGATCCTACAACAAGAATGTCGAATAAGAAGATTCCAGGTTGGTGATTTAGTTTTAAGAAAAGTATTCCAAAATACCAGAGAACTGAATGCAGGTAAATTAGCTCCCAAGTGGGAGGGACCATATCTTATTGATGCTGAAGCTGGCAAAGGGGCATACTGGTTGTCCACCCCAAGTGGAGATAGGGTCCCTAGGAGTTGGAATGCCATTCATTTAAAGCTCTATTTTATGTAAGTCAAGTAGTTAACAACTAGACTTTTCAGGTATGAGTTAATTTATCTCAAGTTCATTTATGCGTTTCAATCCTCAATATTATTGAAAACCCTTACTAACTTAAGCATCGGAGGGGTGTTGGCTATGCTAACACCCAATCCTAACATGAATTTGTTTTGCAAGGTATACAAGCGAGTAGGCTCAACATATTAACACGCCGCGGCTCCGACATGTTGAGACCTAAACTGGAGCAGTCGAACATGTTAACACGCCACGGCTCCAACATGTTCGACTGAGATGAAGAAGTCCAACATGTTAACACGCCGACGGCTCCAACATGTTGAGACTTTAGCCGGAGAGGATGGAACATGATGGAAGATTTATTTAACCTCGCAAGTGCACGAATCAATTGTAGTATAATTGTGCAAATACAAGGGTCGAACACAAGGACAAGGGTTTTGATTTAGAAAACTCAACTAATAACTTGAAGAAAACAATTTAAAGAAAACGAAATGATTTGGATTTTTTTTTGACTAACACTAAATTAATAATAAAACAATGAATTAAAGGAAATTCACACAACTGGGAAAATTCAGGAATTAGGAAAGCCTAGGGATTGGGGTTCACTTTGTATCTCACTTTAATGTTATTCTAAGGTCACGGTCAATTCTAGGGTTCATTCTTTCTAAGGCAAAGATTGGGACGCATTGATCACGATTTGCAATCTTTTAACTCCTAAATGTTGTATCTCCTTGATCCGTTAACACAACATTTACGAATTTATAAAATATAAAAGAATAATTTGAACCTAGCCTTGAATTCAACAATGATCATGTATCACTCAAAGTCAATCTCACAAAGTATGGCAAGTTATGAATTAAGAACATTGATCATTCATGAATTCATACATCAAATAATCAAAACAACTGAAATACAATTCGTAAAACAATTGATATGATTCGATTAAGTAAACTTTGTAGAGACTAGAATATATAAACCGAATAGAAATAAAGGCTTAATAACATCAAAGTTTTGATACTTAGTTACCTCCAATCCCTAGAAGATGAGTTTAGCTCCTCATCAAACTCATTACAAAAATATCCGATTCTTCAATTTGATTTGGAGAGAAAGAAAGAAATAAAAATCGAAATGGAAATCACTCAAAATTGCTTCCTATTGCGATCCTCACCAAAGCCTCTCGTTCCCCTTTTATCTTTTCTTCGACTTTGGAATTCCCCCACTCAAAATTGGAACGACGAAAAAATCATCTCAGATCCACACGCTAGGGCGCAGGAAAAGGCACGCTAGGCGCGGAAGGTCTCAAGACTTTTGCTTTGAAGAATTCGATTTTTCAAACTTCAGGGCTGCGCTAGGGCGCGAACTTAAGCACGCCAAGGCGCACACCGGCAAGAAGAAATTTCTTCCACTTTCCCGCTTTAAACCTTTTACACTCTCACCCTCCATGTTTTCAAACAACTTCAAAATATCTTGATTTCACTTGATTTCTTCAAAAACCCCGAAATCTCATAAACACTAAAAGAATAACATTAAATAACAAAAATCCCGAGAATTTACAAAGATTAAAGCTAGAAAGTACCCAAATGAATGAGCAAAATACTCATTCATCAAATACCCCAAACTTAAACTTTGCTTGTCCTCGAGCAAAACAAGAAAACTAAGAAAACACTAAAAACAGAAAATAAACAAAACAACGTCCAAATTACGAGTCAATGGTCATGGTGAATACTTCACAACGCCTCGGGTAAGAACAATAACGAGATGCTATTAACAACACAATGACACAAGTCTAAAATTCACTCATCGCGTACCAATTTCACTTCAAATCTCCGTGTGTGTGTGTGTTCATCACCCATTTCTCAAAAATTTACAAAACTTGAAATTCCTTATACACCAAGTACCCAAGATTTCCTCCGACTTCACTTGTACAAACTTTTTCCAATATAAACATATCAAAGTGCTTCATGAAATAGAAAAACAAATATTCACTCCCATTCGTTACTACAAACAAGAGTAGCAATACCGAAATTTTCTTTTTCTCTTTTTTTATTTTTTTTTTCTTCAAACCAACTTGCGGACCGTGCAATGTTCACTTCATTAAGCTTTCTAATTAACCCATGTAGCGAGTGTTAAGCCAATGACTCTCAAGCCAGATGACTTTAAGGCATTAGGTGTAGAAACACCCCTAAGAGCTTACTAACTCGAGTTAAAAAGGCTACGAAGTAGAACCGAGTCTTTACGCAAATGTTTCTTTTTTTTTCTTTCGGATTACTTAAACTCGTTTAGGCCTAACTTCAAGGAGTGAAAATAGTTTAACAGTTTCAACACTCTAGCAATTTTTCTTCATACTATAAAAACCGGAGGGATATAATGTGCACTGTAAACTCTATAAAGTCAACCAAATTTATCCATATATCGAAACAGGTGAATGTGCACAAAAGGTAGAGATTCCAAGTCCCATAGGTATTAACAAGCTAAAAGTCCTTAGACAAGTGCCACATGCATTGTTGGCCGCAAAACATTACCCATCAAACAAATTATCATCATCGGCGAAAACAACCAACCCAAACCAAGACTTTCAAAACAACGTTGTTTTTTTTTAACATCAAAGAAACTAACTATCTAACTAAGAATTAAAACAGAACAAAACAAAGTACTAAGAAAAACAAAGATCAAAAATTAATTATCAATTCCCACCCCCAAACTTAAACCGCACAGTGTCCCCACCGTGAATGCAATAAAAGTAAAGGCGAAAATCAAAAATTACCCTCGCTCACGATTTGTCCGTCGGATGCACAGCGGCCACGGAGGAATTCTCTCGAGCTATACCAGGTGTGAGTCGCCATTTCTCTAAGCACGTCACCCATCCCCGAAATTGTAAGTCGTCTGTTGTATCGAATGAAATCCCCGCTCAATTGCATCAACTCTTGATGCCAAATTCGCCACCGGGCCCTCCTCATCTCTAACAATCTCGGCCTCCTCCGCTTGGTCGTCCCGCTCACCTCTACCTCTACTCGCGCCTCGCGCCGGAGCACGCGCAGATTCACTAATTTGTATGTGACCATTGGTTTAGCAGCAATCTCTAATCCGTGAGGCCATCTTACCCCGACAATCGGCACAATTCGGTGATAAGATTAGGAAAACAATAGGTGAATTCCTTCCTGTTTTAATTGTGCTCAAAATCGATCATTTATGATCACCCCTACATCAATTCTTTCTTGTTTTTGAATGGTGTAATTCAACACACCCTTTCCCATGTAACCTCAAGTGTGCCCAGATGGCATCGAGCGAAATAAATTTATGAACACCCCTAGCATTCCAATCCAAAAATGATTCTTTTATGTGTCGGGGTTTCCCATCCGCGTAATACGACCATTCGCTTCAACTTCTCCTCCAACTAAGAGTGAGGTCACTTCCTCACAGAGGGCAAATTACGATTGGCCTGGAAAGCATCATTAGCAACATTTTCTAACTCAAAAATGCATTAATCCTTGCACTTGAAAAGTCCACTTCCTTTCCCTCACAATTGTCCTACTATCATCCCTCAAGACGCATTTGCATAGAATTCCCTAACAATAGGGACAACAAAGAGTTCGGATTAGCGCCAACATTCTCCAATTAGTTCTTAGGCAAAAATCATGAATTTTTATCCCTCTTTCAGCCAAAAGTGTCCTAGTACCCAAGAAATCGAAAAGATTCTACTAGCCTCACTATTGACAAATCTTGCTCTATCAAATCCGGCCGATGATGATGCGATCGTCGCCCGGTCTTTTGCACTTTAGAAACCGAAGACTTTTTAGGGGCATTTTTTTTTTTTTAAATGCAAACTTCAAACCCCAACAAAGTATTCAATCTGCCCAATTACTAGCCAAAGTCACACAAATTCCACCACAATTACTCAATTCCACATTCACAACACTATGCACAAACCAACCACTTAGCACAATCCCCTTTAATCCAACACCGACTTTATCCACAAATTGATTCAACAATTCCAACAATTCCAACAACACACTTAACACACACCAACAATTCCACATTTTACACAGATTGCACAATTATACTACAATTGATTCGTGCACTTGCGAGGTTAAATAAATCTTCCATCAAGTTTTTGGCGCCGTTGTCGGGGACAATTGTTTGTTTTGACTTAGATAAGCTTGGTTTTTAGCTTGTTGAATTCTTGTAATTGAATACTTGTATGCACGGTCGTCGTTCGTTGAATCCCGTCCTAGCGGAATTTAACGACAACATTGATAGAGTGGGTAGAAACAAAGGGGTGGACACAAACAAAGGTGAATCTTCAAATTTTGAATCTGAAAATCCTGAATTGAAAGAAGATAATCCTACCGTTAAAATAGGTGAACCGAACTGCGCGATCCATGAGGGATTATGCTCGTCCTAGGATTAACCAGCTCCCTCTTGTATTGTCTTGCCTACAATGCTAGGAACTATGAGTTAAAGAGTCTTCATTTTAATATGCTTCCGTCCTTTCATGGGATGGCCACCGAAGATCCTTTAACTTTTCTCGTGATTATTATTCGATCTGTTCAAAATTTTCCGTTGGGAAATTTAATCGAAGATCGCTTGAGAATGCGTTGCTTTCGTATACTCGGATGCGGCGAAAACCTGGTTCATGTCATTGGCCCTGTGTAGTTTGACCACTTGGGGGGTTTATAATACTTTCATCAATAAGTACTACCCTCATCCCACATTGTCCGAAATGCGAAAGAAAATTGTAGGATTTAGTCAAGAGCCGGAGAGGCGTTTCATGAAGCATGGGATAGGTTTAAACTAATGCTAATTCAATGTCCGCATCATGAATTTTCTTTGCATTTGCTAAATCAATCTTTCTATGATGGTTTAACACAAAACTACCAAGCGATGGTAGATAATGCCGCAGGTGGTGCTATGGGAGAAAGAACTCCCGAAGAAACAAAAGATTTGTTTGAGATGCTTGGTACGAACTCTCAACGTAAAAGTGTGAGAGGTAAAACCAGGGGTATATATGAGGTAAATTCTTCTTCTTCTTCTTCTTCTTCTTCTTCCAATAGTGAAATGGCTATGCAATTAGCTAGGCTGACTTCACAAATGGATTCTCTCTGTCTTATTCTAAATCTCGATCGTAAATGAAGCATGTTCGATTTGTGGTATTTATAGTCATATTACTAATATGTGCCCATCTCGAGAACAGTTTCGAGTTTTGGAGCAAGCTAATTCTATGAACTCATTTCCGCAAAGGGGCGGAATGATCCTTACTCAAACACCTACAATCTGGGTGGAGGAATCATCCCAACTTTTCGTGGAGCAATCAACATTCTCAAAAACCTCTTCATCCACCTCAACCTCAACCTCGGTATCAACATCGCATCGCATCGCAGCCCGGTCCAACCCAACAAGCCTTCATTGGAAGAGACTCTCCAAAGTTTCATAATGGTGAGTCGAAAATCAGCAAGAAAATGAGCAGAGGCACAAGCAACACGAGGCCTCATTTCGAAAGTTAGAAGCACGGTGGGTCGATTGCGAATCTTTGCAAGGGCACAAACAGGCACGTTTCCAAGCCAACCGGAACAAGCCAAAGCAGTCACCACACTCCGGAGTGGTAAGAAAATCGGAGAAGAGGTAAAATCAAATCCTGTTCCCGAAAATACTTGTGATATGCCGAAAATGTGGGGAAAATCAAAAGAGGATCATCCTCATGAAAGTGACAAAGTTCCTTTCCCCAAACCCTATGTGCCTCCGGTTCCATTTCCTGGTAGATTAATGAAAAACAAGATGGATAAACAGTTTTGGAAATTTATGAAATGCTTTCAAAAGTTAACATAAATCTTCCTTTGCTAAATGTGATTAAAAATATTCCATCTTATGCAAAGTTTTTCAAAGATCTTAACACTAGGAAACACCGGTATGAAAAAGATGAGAAAGTCATTGTTTCGAAAATGTTAGTCTTTTCTTCAACGTAACCTTCCACCTAAGTTGAAAGACCTAAGTTTTAATATTCAAATAAGTTTGGGGAATTCAAAGAAGGTGAAGGCAATGTTAGATCTAGGTGCTAGCATTAATTTGATGCCATATTCGTCTATGTGCAATTGGGTCCGGTGAACTAAAACCCACTACAATGTCCTTACAATTGGCCGACCGTTCGGTCAAACATCCACCGGGCATTGTGGAGGATATTTTGGTTCAAGTTGATAAATTAATTTTGCTGTGGATTTTGTGGTGTTAGAAATGGAGAAAAATGTTAGTAGTAATCATGAAGTGCCTATTCCGCTTGGGCGACCCTTCATGGCTACGCTAATACAATGATTAATGTGAAAATGGCAAATTATCCATGTCGTGATGGATGAAACAATTGAAATTTCGTGTTTGATGCCATGAAATTGCCAAATGATAAAAATGAATGTTTTTATGTTGATGAGTTAGAGTCTGTCATTGCTGAGAATTTGGAAAATGAACTTGTTTGTGATGAGATTGAATTTTTGCTTAATGGATGTGTTGATGGGGATAGTGAAGAAGTGAAAGAGGTTAGAAAAGTTTTTGAATCAGCAGAGGAGAAAATCCCTAGTAATTCTCCTGTTGAACCATTAGGACATTTTAATCCTAAAATTGCTCCATCTGTTGTGTCACCTCCGAAACTTGATTTGAAACAATTGCCTGAGTCTTTGAAATATGCATTTCTTGGGGAGGGTGATACTTTACCTGTTATTGCATCCGATTTGACCTATGAGCAGGAAGAAAGATTGCTTGGTGTTTTACGTGCACATAAGGAAGCCATAGGATGGACCTTAGCAGACATCAAGGGTATAAGCCCTACTATGTGCATGCATAAAATCCACCTTGAGGAGGGAGCAAAACCCTCTAGAGAGCACCAAAGGCGTCTTAATCCTCACATGGAGGAAGTGGTAAGAGCGGAAGTGCTCAAGCTACTTGATGCGGGTATTATATACCCAATTGCCGATAGTAAATGGGTGAGTCCGGTACAAGTGGTACCGAAGAAGTCTGGAATCACAGTGGTCAAGAACGAAAAAGAAGAGTTAGTGCCAACCAGAACAATCACAGGTTATAGGATGTGTATCGATTTAAGAAAGCTTAATGCTGCAACTAAAAAAGATCACTTTCCTTTACCTTTCATTGATCAAATTTTAGAAAGATTAGCAGGACATGCGTATTATTGCTTTTTAGATGGTTTTTCGGGTATAATCAAATTCCAATTGCCCCGAAGACCAAGAAAAGACAACTTTTACTGTCCCTTTGGCACATTTGCATATCGGAGGATGCCCTTCGGTTTATGCAATGCTCCGGCTACTTTTCGAGGTGCATGACCTCTATCTTTTCGATATGATTGAGAGGTCTGTTGAGGTTTTCATGGATGATTTTTCTGTGTTTGGTGATTCATTTGATGTGTGTCTTGAAAATTTGACCATGGTTTTGAAAAGATGTTGTGACACCAACTTGACTCTTAGTTGGGAAAAGTGTCATTTTCTAGTGAAGCAGGGTATTGTTTTAGGTCATATTGTTTCGAAAAGGGGGATAGAGGTTGACAAGGCCAAAATTGAAGTAATTTCTCGACTTCCTCCCCCTGTGTCTGTCAAGGGTGTTCGAAGTTTCCTAGGGCATGCGGGTTTTTATAGGCGTTTTATAAAAGATTTTTCTCAAATTTGTAAGCCTTTAAGTAATGCTTGCCAAGGAAACTAATTTGTTTTTGATAAAGAATGTCTTGAGGCTTTTAACTTGTTGAAAGATAAATTGACTTCGGCTCCCATTCTTGCTAGCCCGGATTGGTCTTTGCCTTTTGAAATCATGTGTGATGCTTCTGATTTTGCAATAGGTGCTGTGTTAGGGCAAAGAGTTGATAAATTACCACGTGTAATCCATTATGCAAGTAGAACACTCAATGATGCACAACTTAATTATACCACAACTGAAAAAGAATTTTTAGCTGTTGTGTTTGCTCTTGAGAAATTTCGTTCTTACTTGCTTGGATCAAAGGTAATTATTTTCTCGGATCATGCTGCATTGAAATACTTGTTGACAAAAAAAGATGCTAAGCCAAGATTAATAAGATGGATGCTTTTGTTGCAAGAATTTGATGTGGTCATTAAAGACAAAAAGGGATCTGAAAATGTGGTAGCTGATCATTTGTCTAGGTTGGAAAATTTGCCTTTACTTGAGCGTCAATTTATTGATAATGCTTCTCCGGTCAATGAAAATTTTCCGGATGAACAATTGTTTTCAACTCAAGGAAAAGAGCCGTGGTATGCTGATTTGGTCAATTTCATGGTGTCGAATGTCATCAATCCTAGTTTTAATTATCATGAAAAGAGGAAGTTTTTGTCGGATGTGAAACATTATATTTGGGATGAGCCATACTTGTTTAAATTGTGTCCGGACCAAATGATTCGAAGGTGTGTTCCTGATGAGGAACAGAGAAGTGTGTTGGCATTTTGCCATGAACACCAATGTGGTGGTCACTTCGGTGGCCAAAAGACAAAGACGGAAGGTGCCGCGGTCAGTCTCTTTTGGCCTTCCTTGTTCAAAGATGCATATGAATTTTGTCAACATTGTGATCGTTGTCAAAGAGTAGGTGGGATAAGTAAGAGAAATGAAATGCCGTTAGTCAATAACTTGGTTGTCGATATCTTTGATGTTTGGGGCATTGATTTTATGGGCCCTTTCCCAATATCCCATGGTTTTGCTTATATTTTGGTTGCGGTTGATTATGTTTCAAAATGGGTAGAAGCCATAGCAACTCGGTCTAATGATGCTAACACTGTTGCAAAATTTCTTAGTGATATTGTGTTAAGCAGGTATGGAACTCCAAGAGCAATCATTAGTGATCAAGGGACCCATTTTGTGAACAAGATTTTCAAGAATCTGATGAAGAAGTATGGGGTTGTGCACAAACTTGCAACTCCATATCACCCGCAAACATCCGGCCAAGTTGAGGTGAGTAACCGGCATAAAGAATGTGTTAGAGAAAACGGTGAAGCCAACAAGGAAGGACTGGGCTTTAAAGTTGAATGATGCTCGTGGGCGTATAGAACAGCTTTTAAAACTCCCATTGGAATGAGTCCTTATCGGATCGTTTTGGGAAAGCTTGTCATTTGCCGGTTGAGTTAGAGCATCGAGCTTATTGGGCAATTAAGGAGCTCAATATGGATTTGGCATTAGCGGGTGAAAAGAGGTTGCTTGCCCTCAATGAATTGGAAGAATTCCGTCAAGATGCATATGAGAGTGCTAAGCTTTACAAAGAAAGGACCAAGAGGTATCACGACAAGAAAATAGTTCCTAAGTTCATTGAAGCGAGGGATGAAAGTCTTGTTGTTTAATTCGCGGTTGAAGTTGTTTCCGGTAAGTTGAGATCTAAGTGGACGGACCATTTGAGGTGGTGACTGTGTTTCCACATGGTGCAATAGAATTAAAGAATTTGAGAACCGGAGAAAATTTTAAGGTTAATGGGCACCGGGTGAAACCATACTACGAAGGGGTGTCAAGTTTAGAGGTGATCGAGGAGGTTACTTTGAAAGATCTGAGTGAAGAAGGAGGAGCAACGTCGGGCTAACGACGGTAAAAAATGCGCTTGTTGGGAGGCAACCCAACTTGGTAAAAAAAAATTTTGTTTTTGTTTTTAAATTAGGTAGTAGGTTTTTGCTCTCAATCTTAAGTCATGCTTTTTTCAAAATTTGAAATTTAAAATACCATGATTTAAGTTTGGGGTGGAACACAATTAGTTTAGTTGTTTTGTTAGTTGTTTGTGATTTATTTATTTTATTTTAATTTATTTGAATTTTGATTTGTTGTATGTAGTGTTCTTGTCCAATTTGTCGATAGCAGGTGTTGAGGTAGCATGTTATAGTGGAAAGCACAAAGTTTTTGAAAAGTATCGGAGATTAGCGCGCCTTAGCGAGCCTTTTGCGCGCCCTAGCGAGAAACTTCAGAATTTGTGGTCTCGAAATGCTCAAACTTCGGAGAGATAGTGCGCCCTAGCGCAGCTATCGGATCGCGCCTTAGCGCAGAGGGGCGAGTGTAAGTATCTTGCGGCCGGCGTGCGCTAGCACGAAGTGGATGCGCCTTAGCGCGAAAAAAAAAAAATAAATAAATAAAAAGAAAAAAAAAAAAAACTCACACCAAGGTCGAGCCCTAGCGTCCAGCCGATTCTTTGTTGTTCTCTTTCCCCTTCTCTCTCGCTATTCCCTCGTTCTCCACCATAGCCACCGCCCAACACCACTCTTTCTACATATCCTAAATTCATCACCATCTCCTCCCCAAACACATCAGCCTCCATAGCCACCGCTTCATCGAGCATTGCTCTCTTTTTTCTCTCCCTCTATTCCCTCAATTCTCATCCAACTTCTCTCCAAATCCGGCGAAACACCAGCGTTGCTACGGCCTTCACCACAAACAGCCCTTTCTTCTTATTCCAGGCCGCTTCATCATTGCTACTGTTGTTCTCTGCTCTCTCTCTCTTTCTCGCTATTCCCTCAATTCTCCACCATTTCTTCCCAAAGAGTACAACATCATCCATAGTAACCCATCCCTATAACCTCCATTATTTCTTCCATACCTTCTCATATGCCATTTTCCTAATTCAATCAAGCACGTGAAGGGAAAATTTTGCTATTGCGCAAGTGAAAGACAGTTTGGGGATTGGGATTTCAAAATTCTGAATGTTATCTCGAAAGCACTCCAGTGAGCTCCTTCAGTAAGTATGCTTGTTACTCTTGGTTTGGGGTATTTGATTTTCTGGTGAAATTCCAAGTAAGATTATCATGGCCCAATTTTAAATTGCGTATAATTGTGCAATCTGTAAAATGTGGAATTGTTGGTGTGTGTTAAGTGTGTTGTTGAAATTGTTGGAATTGTTGAATCAATTTGTGGATAAAGTCGGTTGGATTAAAGGGGATTGTGCTAAGTGGTTGGTTTGTGCATAGTGTTGTGAATGTGGAATTGAGTAATTGTGGTGGAATTTGTGTGACTTTGGCTAGTAATTGGGCAGATTGAATACTTTGTTGGGGTTTGAAGTTTGTATTTAAAAAAAAAAAAATGCCCCTAAAAAGTCTTCGTTTCTAAAGTGCAAAAGACCGGGGACAGTCGCATCATCATCGGCCGATTTGATAGAGCAAGATTTGTCAATAGTGAGGCTAGTAGAATCTTTTCGATTTCTTGGGTACTAGGACACTTTTGGCTGAAAGAGGGATAAAAATTCATGATTTTTGCCTAAGAACTAATTGGAGAATGTTGGCGGCTAATCCCGAACCTTTGTTGTCCCTATTGTTAGGGAATTCTATGCAAATGCGTCTTGAGGGATGATAGTAGGGCAATTGTGAGGGGAAAGGAAGTGGACTTTTCAAGTGCAAGGATTAATGCTTTTTTTGTTAGAAAATGTTGCTAATGATGCTTTCCAGGCCAATCGTAATTTGCCCCTGTCTGTTGAGGAAGTGACCTCACTCTTAGTTGGAGGAGAAGTTGAAGCAGAATGGTCGTATTACGCGGATGGGAAACCCCGACACATAAAAGAATCATTTTTGGATTGGAATGCTAGGGGTGTTCATAAATTTATTTCTGCTCGACTGATGCCATCTGGGCACACTTCAGAGGTTACATGGGAAAGGGCTGTGTTGAATTACACCATTCAAAAACAAGAAAGAATTGATGTAGGGGTGATCATAAATGATCAGATTTTGAGCGCAATTAAAACAGGAAGGAATTCAGCCTATTGTTTTCCTAATCTTATCACCGAATTGTGCCGATTGTCAGGGGTAAGATGGCCTCAAGGATTAGAGATTCTGCCTGCTAAACCAATGATCACTTACAAATTAGTGAATACTGCGCGTGCTCCCGTGGCGCGAGGCGCGAGTAGAGGTAGAGGTGGGCAGGACGACCAAGCGGAGGAGGCTGAGATTGTTAGAGATGAGGGAGGGCCCGGTGGCGAATTTGGCATCAAGAGTTGATGCAATTGAGCGGGATTTCATTCAATGCAACAGACGGCTTACAATTTCGGGGATGGGTGACGACGTGCTTAGAGAAATGGCGACTCACACCGGTATAACTCCCGAGAGAATTCCTCCGTGGCCGCCCGTGCATCCGCACGCACAAATCGTGAGCGAGGGGTAATTTTGATTCTCGCCTTTACTTTTATTGCATTCACGGTGGGGACACGTGCGCTTTAAGTTTGGGGTGGGAATTGATAATTAATTTTTGATCTGTTCGTTTTTCTTAGTACTTTGTTTTGTTCTGTTTTAATTCTTAGTTAGATAGTTAGTTTCTTTGATGTTAAAAAAAAACAACGTTGTTTTGAGAGTCTTGGTTTGGGTTGGTTGTTTTCGCCGATGATGATAATTTGTTTGATGGGTAATGTTTTGCGGCCAACAATGCATGTGGCACTTGTCTAAGGACTTTTAGCTTGTTAATACCTATGGGACTTTGAATCTCTACCTTTTGTGCACATTCACCCTGTTTCGATATATGGATAAATTTGGTTGACTTTATAGAGTTTGCAGTGCACATTCTATCCCTCCGGGTTTTTATAGTATGAAGAAAAATTGCTAGAGTATTCATGAAACTGTTAAACTATTTTCACTCCTTGAAGTTAGGCCTAAACAGAGTTTAAGTAATCCGAAAGAAAAAAAAGAAGAAATATTTGCGTAAAGACTCGGTTCTACTTCGTAGCCTTTTAACTCGAGTTAGTAAGCTCTTAGGGGTGTTTCTACACCTAATGCCTTAAAGTCATCGGCTTGAGAGTCATTGGCTTAACACTCGCTACATGGGTTAATTAGAAAGCTTAATGAAGTGAACATTGCACATCCGCAAGTTGGTTTGAAAAAAAATTAAATAAAAAATTAAAAAAAAATTAAAAAAAAAAAGAGAAAAAGAAAATTTCGGTATTGCTACTCTTGTTTGTAGTAACGAATGGGAGTGAATATTTGTTTTTCTGTTTCATGAAGCACTTTGATATGTTTATATTGGAAAAAGTTTGTACAAGTGAAGTCGGAGGGAAATCTTGGGTACTTGGCTCTATAAGGAATTTCAAGTTTTGTAAATTTTTGAGAAATGGGTGATGCACACACACACGGAGATTTGAAGTGAAATTGGTACATGATGAGTGAATTTTAGACTTGTGTCATTGTGTTGTTAATAGCATTTCGTTATTGTTCTTACCCGAGGCGTTGTGAAGTATTCACCATGACCATTGATTCGCAATATGGATGTTGTTTTGTTTATTCTCTGTTTTAGTGTTTTCTTAGTTTTCTTGTTTTGCTCGAGGACAAGCAAAGTTTAAGTTTGGGGTATTTGATGAATGAGTATTTTGCTCATTCATTTGGGTACTTTCTAGCTTTAATCTTTGTAAATTCTCGGGATTTTTGTTATTTAATGTTATTCTTTTAGTGTTTATGAGATTTCGGGGTTTTGAAGAAATCAAGTGAAATCAAGATATTTTGAAGCTGTTTGAAAACATGGAGGGGTGAGAGTGTAAAAGGTTTAAAGCAGCAGGAAAGTGGAAGAAATTTCTTCTTGCCGGTGTGCGCCTTGGCGTGCTTAAGTTCGCGCCCTAGCGCAGCTGCCCCCGAAGTTTGAAAAAATCGAATTCTTCAAAGCAAAAGTACCGAGACCTTCCGCGCCCTAGCGTGCCTTTTCCCCGCGCCCTAGCACGCTGTGATCGCGAGATGATTTTTTCGTCGTTCCAATTTTGAGTGGGGAATTCCAAAGTCGAAGAAAAGATAAAAAGGGAACGAGAGGCTTTGGTAAGGATCGAACAGAAGCAATTTTGAGTGATTTCCATTTCAAATTTTTATTTCTTTCTCTCTCCAAATCAAATTGAAGAATCGATATTTTTGTAATGAGTTTGATGAGGAGCTAAACTCATCTTCTAGGGATTGGAGGTAACTAAGTATCAAAACTTTGATGTTATTAAGCGTTTATTTCTATTCAGTTTATATATTCTAGTCTCTACAAAGTTTACTTAATCGAATCATATCAATTGTTTTACGAATTGTATTTCGTTGTTTTGATTATTTGATGTATGAATTCATGAATGATCAATGTTCTTAATTCATAACTTGCCATACTTTGTGAGATTGACTTTGAGTGATACATGATCATTGTTGAATTCAAGGCTAGGTTCAAATTATTCTTTTATATTTTATAAATTCGTAAATGTTGTGTTAACGGATCAAGGAGATACAACATTTAGGAGTTAAAAGATTGCAAATCATGATCAATGCGTCCCAATCTTTGCCTTAGAAAGAATGAACCCTAGAATTGACCGTGACCTTAGAATAACATTAAAGTGAGATACAAAGTGAACCCCAATCCCTAGGCTTTCCCAATTTCTGAATTTTCCCAGTTGAATACGTTGTGAATTTCCTTAAATTCATTGTTTTATTATTAATTTAGTTGTTAGTCAAAAATCCAAATCATTTTGTTTTCTTTAAATTGTTTTCTTCAAGTTATTAGTTAAGTTTTCTAAATCAAAACCCTTGTCCTTGTGTTCGACCCTTGTATTTGCACAATTATACTACAATTGATTCGTGCACTTGCGAGGTTGAATAAATCTTCCATCAAGTTCAACCGCGAATTCTACGCACCATGTGGAAACACAGTCACCACCTCAAATGGTCCAGTCCACTTAGATCTCAACTTACCGGAAACAACTTCAACCGCGAATTAAACAACAAGACTTTCATCCCCGCTCGATGAACTTAGGAACTATTTTCTTGTCGTGATACCTCTTGGTCCTTTCTTTGTAAAGCTTAGCGCTCTCATATGCATCTTGACGGAATTCTTCCAATTCATTGAGGGCAAGCAACCTCTTTTCACCCGCTAATGCCAAATCCATATTGAGCTCCTTAATTGCCCAATAAGCTCGATGCTCTAACTCAACCGGCAAATGACAAGCTTTCCCAAAACGATCCGATAAGGACTCATTCCAATGGGAGTTTTAAAAGCTGTTCTATACGCCCACGAGCATCATTCAACTTTAAAGCCCATCCTTCCTTGTTGGTTTCACCGTTTTCTCTAACACATTCTTTATCCGCCTTACTCACCTCAACTTGGCCGATGTTTGCGGGTGATATGGAGTTGCAAGTTTGTGCACAACCCCATACTTCTTCATCGATTCTTGAAAATCTTGTTCACAAAATGGGTCCCTTGATCACTAATGATTGCTCTTGGAGTTCCATACCGCTTAACACAATATCACTAAGAAATTTTGCAACGGTGTTAGCATCATTAGACCGAGTTGCTATGGCTTCTACCCATTTTGAAACATAATCAACCGCAACCAAAATATAAGCAAAACCATGGGATATTGGGAAAGGGCCCATAAAATCAATGCCCCAAACATCAAAGATATCGACAATCAAGTTATTGACTAACGGCATTTCATTTCTCTTACTTATCCCACCTACTCTTTGACAACGATCACAATGTTGACAAAATTCATATGCATCTTTGAACAAGGAAGGCCAAAAGAGACTGATCGCAAAGCACCTTCCGTGCTTGTCTTTGGCCACCAAGTGACCACCACATTGGTGTTCATGGCAAAATGCCAACACACTTCTCTGTTCCTCATCGTGAACACACCTTCGAATCATTTGGTCCGGACACAATTTAAACAAGTATGGCTCATCCCAAATATAATGTTTCACATCCGACAAAAACTTCCTCTTTTCATGATAATTAAAACTAGGATTGATGACATTCGACACCATGAAATTGACCAAATCAGCATACCACGACTCTTTTCCTTGAGTTGAAAATAATTGTTCATCCGGAAAATTTTCATTGACCGGAGAAGCATTATCAATAAATTGACGCTCAAGTAAAGGAAAATTTTCCAACCTAGACAAATGATCGCTACCACATTTTCGATCCCTTTTGTCTTTAATGACCACATCAAATTCTTGCAACAAAAGCATCCATCTTATTAATCTTGGCTTAGCATCTTTTTTGTCAACAAGTATTTCAATGCAGCATGATCCGAGAAAATAATTACCTTTGATCCAAGCAAGTAAGAACGAAATTTCTCAAGAGCAAACACAACAACTAAAAATTCTTTTTCGCTTGTGGTATAATTAAGTTGTGCATCATTGAGTGTTCTACTTGCATAATGGATTACACGTGGTAATTTATCAACTCTTTGCCCTAACACAGACCTATTGCAAAATCAAGCATCACACATGATTTCAAAAGGCAAAGACCAATCCGGGCTAGCAAGAATGGGAGCCGAAGTCAATTTATCTTTCAACAAGTTAAAAGCCTCAAGACATTCTTTATCAAAAACAAATTCAGCTTCCTTGGCAAGCAAATTACTTAAAGGCTTACAAATTTGAGAAAAATCTTTTATAAAACGCCTATAAAAACCCGCATGCCCTAGGAAACTTCGAACACCCTTGACAGACACGGGGAGGAAGTCGAGAAATTACTTCAATTTTGGCCTTGTCAACCTCTATCCCCTTTTCGAAACAATATGACCTAAAACAATACCCGCTTCACTAGAAAATGACACTTTTCCCAACTAAGAGTCAAGTTGGTGTCACAACATCTTTTCAAAACCATGGTCAAATTTTCAAGACACACATCAAATGAATCACCAAACACGTAAAAATCATCCATGAAAACCTCAATGACCTCTCAATCATATCGAAAAGATAGAGGTCATGCACCTCGAAAAGTAGCCGGAGCATTGCATAAACCGAAAGGCATCCTCCGATATGCAAATGTGCCAAAGGGACAGTAAAAGTTGTCTTTTCTTGGTCTTCGGGGCAATTGGAATTTGATTATACCCGAAAAACCATCTAAAAACAATAATACGCATGTCCTACTAATCTTTCTAAAATTTGATCAATGAAAGGTAAAGGAAAGTGATCTTTTTAGTTGCAAAGATTAAGCTTTCTTAAATCGATACACATCCTATAACCTGTGATTGTTCGGTTGGCACTAACTCTTCTTTTTCATTCTTGACCACCGTGATTCCAGACTTCTTCGGTACCACTTGTACCGGACTCACCCATTTACTATCGACATTGGGTATATAATACCCGCATCAAGTAGCTTGAGCACTTCCGCTCTTACCACTTCCTCCATGTGAGGATTAAGACGCCTTGGTGCTCTCTAGAGGGTTTTGCTCCCTCCTCAAGGTGGATTTTATGCATGCACATAGTAGGGCTTATACCCTTGATGTCCGCTAAGGTCCATCCTATGGCTTCCTTATGTGCACGTAAAACACCAAGCAATCTTTCTTCCCGCTCATAGGTCAAATCGATGCAATAATGACAGTAAAGTATCACCCTCCCCAAGAAATGCATATTTCAAAGACTCGTGCAATTGTTTCAAATCAAGTTTCGAGGTGACACAACGATGGAGCAATTTTAGGATTAAAATGTCCTAATGGTTCAACAGAGAATTACTAGGATTTTCTCCTCTGCTGATTCAAAAACTTTTCTAACCTCTTTCACTTCTTCACTATCCCCATCAACACATCCATTAAGCAAAAATTCAATCTCATCACAAACAAGTTCATTTTCCAAATTCTCAAGAATGACAGACTCTAACTCATCAACATAAAAACATTCATTTTTATCATTTGGCAATTTCATGGCATCAAACACGAAATTTCAATTGTTTCATCCATCACGACATGGATAATTTGCCATTTTTCACATTAATCATCGTATTAGCGGAGCCATAAAGGGTCGCCCAAGCGAATAGGCACTTCATGATTACTACTAACATTTTTCTCCATTTCTAACACCACAAAATCCACAGGCAAAATTAATTTATCAACTTGAACCAAAATATCCTCCACAATGCCCTGGATGTTTGACCGAACGGTCACCAATTGTAAGGACATTGTAGTGGGTTTTAGTTCACTGCACCCAATTGCACATAGACGTAATATGGCATCAAATTAATGCTAGCACCTAGATCTAACATTGCCTTCACCTTCTTTGAATCCCCCAAACTTATTTGAATATTAAAACTTCCGGTCTTTCAACTTAGGTGGAAGGTTCGTTGAAGAACAGACTAACATTTTCGAAACAATGACTTTCTCATCTTTTTCATACCGGTGTTTCCTAGTGTTAAGATCTTTGAAAAACTTTGCATAAGATGGAATATTTTTAATCACATTTAGCAAAGGAAGATTTATGTTAACTTTTGAAAGCATTTCATAAATTTCCGAAAACCGTTTATCCATCTTGTTTTTCATTAATCTACCAGAAATGGAACCGAGGCACATAGGGTTTGGGGAAAGGAACTTTTTCACTTTCATGAGGATGATCCTCTTTTTGATTTTCCCCACATTTTCGTGCATATCACAAGTATTTTCAGAACAGGATTTGATTTTACCTCTTCTCCGATTTTCTTACCACTCCGGAGTGTGGTGACCGCTTTGGCTTGTTCCGGTTGGCTTGGAAACGTGCCTGTTTGTGCCCTTGCAAAGATTCGCAATCGACCCACCTGTGCTTCTAACTTTCGAAATGAGGCCTCGTGTTGCTTGTGCCTCTGCTCATTTTCTTGCTGATTTTTCGACTCACCATTATGAAACTTTGGAGAGTCTCTTCCAATGAAGGCTTGTTGGGTTGGACCGGCCGCGATGCCGAGGTTGATACCGAGGTTGAGGTTGAGGTTGAGGTGGATGAAGAGGTTTTTGAGAATGTTGATTGCTCCACGAAAAGTTGGGATGATTCCTCCACCCAGATTGTAGGTGTTTGAGTAAGGATCATTCCGCCCTTTGCGGAAATGAGTTCATAGAATTAGCCTGCTCCAAAACTCAGAAACTGTTTCGAGATGGGCACATATTAGTAACATGACTATAAATACCACAAATCGAACATGCTTCATTTACAGAGATTTAGAATAAGACAAGAGAGAATCCATTTGTGAAGTCACCTAGCTAATTGCATAGCCATTTCACTATTGGAAGAAGAAGAAGAAGAAGATGTATTCACCTCATACATACCCCTGGTTTTACCTCTCACACTTTTCTCGTTGAGAGTTCGCACCAAGCATCTCAAACAAATCTTTTGTTTCTTCGGGAGTCCTTTCTCCCATAGCACCACCTGCAGATTATCTACCATCGCTTGGTAGTTTTGTGTTAAACCATCATAGAAAGATTGATTTAGCAAATGCAAAGAAAATTCATGATGCGGACATTGAATTAGCATTAGTTTAAACCTATCCCATGCTTCATGAAACGCCTCTCCGGCTCTTGACTAAATCCTACAATTTTCTTTCGCATTTCGCACAATGTGGGATGAGGGTAATACTTATTGATGAAAGTATTATAAACCCCTCCCAAGTGGTCAAACTACCTGGGCCAATGACATGAACCAGGTTTTCGCCGCATCCTTCGAGTATACCGAAAGCAACGCATTCTCAATCGATCTTCGCTAAATTTCCCAACGAAAATTTTGAACAGTCGAATAATAATCACGCAGAAAAGTTAAAGGATCTTCGGTGGCCATCCCATGAAAGGACGGAAGCATATTAAAATGAAGACTCTTTAACTCATAGTTCCTAGCAGTAGGCAAGACAATACAAGAGGGGACCGGTTAATCCTAGGACGAGCATAATCCCTCATGGATCGCGCAGTTCGGTTCACCCATTTTAACAGAGGATTATCTTCTTTCAATTCAGGATTTTCAGATTCAAAATTTGAAGATTCACCTTTGTTTGTGTCCACCCCTTTGTTTCTACCCACTCTATCAATGTTGTCGTTAAATTCCGCTAGGACAGATTCAACGAACGACGACCGTGCATACAAGTATTCAATTACAAGAATTCAACAAGCTAAAAACCAAGCTTATCTAAGTCAAAACAAACAATTGTCCCGCAACGGCGCCAAAACTTGATGGAAGATTTATTTAACCTCGCAAGTGCACGAATCAATTGTAGTATAATTGTGCAAATACAAGGGTCGAACACAAGGACAAGGGTTTTGATTTAGAAAACTCAACTAATAACTTGAAGAAAACAATTTAAAGAAAACGAAATGATTTGGATTTTTTTGACTAACACTAAATTAATAATAAAACAATGAATTAAAGGAAATTCACAATCGTATTCAACTCGGGAAAATTCAGGAATTAGGAAAGCCTAGGGATTGGGGTTCACTTTGTATCTCACTTTAATGTTATTCTAAGGTCACACCAATTCTAGGGTTCATTCTTTCTAAGGCAAAGATTGGGACGCATTGATCACGATTTGCAATCTTTTAACTCCTAAATGTTGTATCTCCTTGATCCGTTAACACAACATTTACGAATTTATAAAATATAAAAGAATAATTTGAACCTAGCCTTGAATTCAACAATGATCATGTATCACTCAAAGTCAATCTCACAAAGTATGGCAAGTTATAAATTAAGAACATTGATCATTCATGAATTCATACATCAAATAATCAAAACAACCGAAATACAATTCGTAAAACAATTGATATGATTCGATTAAGTAAACTTTGTAGAGACTAGAATATATAAACTGAATAGAAATAAAGGCTTAATAACATCAAAGTTTTGATACTTAGTTACCTCCAATCCCTAGAAGATGAGTTTAGCTCCTCATCAAACTCATTACAAAAATATCTGATTCTTCAATTTGATTTGGAGAGAAAGAAAGAAATAAAAATCTGAAATGGAAATCACTCAAAATTGCTTCCTGTTGCGATCCTCACCAAAGCCTCTCGTTCCCCTTTTTATCTTTTCTTCGACTTTGGAATTCCCCCACTCAAAATTGGAACGACAGAAAAAATCATCTCAAGAACACGCTAGGGCGCAGGGAAAAGGCACGCTAGGGCGCAGAACTTAAGCACGCCAAGGCGCACACCAAAGAAGAAGAAATTTCTTCCACTTTCCCGCCGCTTTAAACCTTTTACACTCTCACCCTCCATGTTTTCAAACAGCTTCAAAATATCTTGATTTCACTTGATTTCTTCAAAAACCCCGAAATCTCATAAACACTAAAAGAATAACATTAAATAACAAAAATCCCGAGAATTTACAAAGATTAAAGCTAGAAAGTACCCAAATGAATGAGCAAAATACTCATTCATCGTAACATGTTAACACGCCAGACGGCGAGACTTGTTCTATCTCTTCAAACGACTTACCTCGATCAAAGGTACATTTTGGTTAAAAGATTTACATCTTTTCTAAAGAATTAAGGTTTTTACACCTTCGCCCATGCGCACGATTTCACATCTGTTCAAGATGTGACTATTGGTTGTAACATTAACATGTTACCTACCGCTAAATCGTTAACATTTTATCTCGCTAAACAAGCAAGTGTTTTTGAAGGAACCTAAAATACTTCTACCAAATCTCCAAATGTTCACAAAAGGATCTCGCAATTAGTGGATAAGTTGGATAAGCCAACAAATCCCCTCAACCTACGAAAGCTTGGAGTACTAGACCAACCTAGTACCCCCAAATAAATTGTTTGTGCTCTTATGAGCTGTTACATGACCAAATGAATAAAATAGAAATTGTTTGTGTTACTTTCCTTCTAAACCACTGAAAACATTCAAATTTTCCCAACGCCTTGGCTCGCCGCCGGTGTTACCTCTGCTTCTTTTTCTTGATTACCACCTTCAACTTGGGTCCCTACTATGCTGCTCAACACTTTATTGGCATCATCAACCAATTCCTCCAGGGCTGGTGAATTCACCTCTTCTGCATCCACCGATTCGCCAATAAAATCTTCCAGAGTCCTTCTTTCTTCTTCTAGGTCCCAATTTGCAGCTTGTCCATTCTTAAATTCCTCCATCGCTTGGATCCTGGCCTCTAGCGCTTTGGTGGCATTGAACTTGAAGTCTTCCTCAGCCTTCAAGTTCCTTGATGTGGGCCTCATTTTCCTTCATCCTTTCGGCACGTACATCCGCCGCTCTTTCCTTAGCTTCACTACTTCACCACTATGCACCTTGACTTCCTTCTTCAGTTTACTTATTTCCCCAGCACTCACTTTTGCCTCTTTTCTTGCCTCTTCGGCTTCAACACTGCATCTAGTCGCCTTGATTTTTAAAACGGCGACTTGATCCAAGATAGGACTCACAATGTCCGAGACCTGTGTAATAGAGGTATTAGTACTTTGTAAAATTCTTTGGTACATAGATCAATGTGTCCTCATTTTTACCTTGTCTGCGAAATCCTTCATCACAACAACAAACTTTTCCCTTGTTTTCTCACCATCCAAAACATCACTTGCATCGGTAGCTTCAGACTCCACTAGCTTCCTCTTCTTTGACTCATCTTGGTTCTTTGAGACAGAGCTAGAAGCCATAGACACTGGAGGTGGGGGCTTGTTGTCTTTCCTTAGAGACCTTCTTGCCTTTGCCCCAGCAAGCAGATCAGCAGTACTAACAAGAGCTTTGGAACGAGTGGTGGCTGCAATATAGGACATGGAGTTAGGAAAACTTGGAAGAATAGAACAAATTGCAGATAGGCAAGAACTTTGAGATAGTAAACCAAACCCGTGGACATCTTGATGGGTTTTGATGGAGACTCTTCTTCAACCCTTTCTGGGGAAAACAAAACTGGGAACGCCTTGAAGGACCTGATGAGAGGGTCTAACTCAAAAATTCTCTTTACGTTTGCCTCTGTATCCGCCTGCTCTGGGAATAAAACGCAAAGTTTGGCGACTTCTACAAAGGAAATTCAAATTTGTTAAGGGTTAAGATGTACAAAAGTTTTTGTAATGAGCAAAATCGAGGAAAAGTTTCCTCTACCTTGAGACCTCCATTTTGAGACTACACCTCTTGGTTTAGGCTGTCTCTCCTAACAAAGAAGAATCTGTTTCTCCACCCCCTGTCAGCAGGGTCATTGTTGGAGATCAGAATGGGGTCACCTCCACTTTTGACTCTAAAACAATATCTTCCCAGACCGAAACCCCTTATCTCAGTAGTGTAAGCGAATTCCTCTAGGTCTACAGCCAAACCTATTTCATCCCGCAACCTAACTAGGGTTTGAAGACATCTCCAACCCTGAGGCATAAGTTGGGCGTAGTTCAACTTTGTAGAAGCAAAAAACCTAGTAATCAAGACAGGGAATGGGAATTTAAGGCCAATGGTGAAGGGGTATTCAGGAAACATACCCACTCGGGGAATAACATTCGAGGTTAAGGAAGGGTGGGTAAAGAAAACGGTTTCGGAAGGCAAGGCGTGATTCTTCTTGACAACTTCCGATCCGCGCGGAAAGCAAGCATTTTTCTTTTCGTGCTCTTTTAACAGATTCTGGGTTGAGAAACCCTCTGGTAGACCATCGTCACTTTCGATTATACATAGCTTCTTTTTCCCCATTTTGTGCAACTTGAGAAAATTATCAACAAAGAAATTTAGACAAAGACGAGGGACTCACCGGAATTGCTACTCGTTTTCCTTCTCCACACGATCTTCTTTGATATCTCTTCGGAAGAAAACCTTTTTTGTTAACAACTCTGTGAGAGGAAGAGTTGGGGAAGGTTCTGGTTTGTTCAAAAGAGAAGTTGTGAGCAGTTGTACATTTTGAAACACAAGCATGACCTTTTTGCCTTGGAAAGACTCAAAAACCGTCCCATCAAAACCTTTTGCATTAATAACCGCCGTACGTTGTCGATTTTTGGCAAACTTTTTAAATTTTTGTCTCTTTATATTCTTTATTTTAAAATTCAAAAAGTTTGGGGGCAATTGTTGGGCCTACATTTTAGTCAACTCGTTTACAACTTACGCATATCATCTTGGTACTAACAACTTGAGTTCTCCTACGCATCTTGACTATTTTTGCAGGTTGAATTATTGTTACATTACAACCTACTTTTCGGGAATGTGTCAACGGATAAGAAGACCGATTCAACAACGTTTCTTCATCAACAAGGCCAGCAATGGATCCTTATCTCTTCCACCAACAATGTGGCGAGAATATCTCAACAAGTTCAACCAATTTCCTATATTTTAGGCTTATTGTTTTCTTTGCATTCGAGGTATAAAAAGGGAGGAACACTTGTATTTTTCACACACATTCTCACTAGCTTAAGCTCCCTTGCATACGCTCTTAGTCTTGTATTCTAACTTGGTTAATATATCATTTGGTCAAGGCAGTTCCTAAACCTCCCGGGTTTTGTGCCGGCGAACAAGTTGTTCAAGGGCTTTCCCTAGTTAACAAAACTCTTTGAGTTCATTTCTATAATACCTTATAATCATTGTACCCATATTCAAACCATTTTTGTCATCTTTCTTGTCATTTGTATCCCTTGTTGAAATTTGACTAAAACAGCACACAAACTCTACCTCGAAACGTCAAAATGCCATCACTGTTCTTAGCAAAATCCGAGTCTTACCCTTATCTAACGATCAATTAACCTTTTCAATTCCGGGTCACTCTCTTGGGGAAACAACATCGGAGTAACCCGGATATTAGCAAAACCGCCCCATGGCTCGATTCACAAGGACCCCAATCACGAATATCCTCAAGCATCTTCCACTCCCTAGTCATCAAACAAGAAATATACGCTTTCTACTAAGCGCATCCGCTACAACATTGGCCTTTCCGGATAATAAAGGATAGTACAATCATGGTCCTTCAACCGTTCCATCCACCTACGTCGATTATTCAACTCTTTTGCGAGAATAAATTCTTAAGGCTTTTATGATCTGTGAACACCTTAAACTTAGCCCCATACAGATAATATTTCCATTTATGAAGAGCAAATATAATCGCAGCCAATTCAAGATCGTGCCTCGGTAATTCTGTTCATACGAGTCGGTTTTATGAAGCATACGCGATGACCCTTCCGTTCGCATCAAGACACAACCCAAACCTTCCTTTGACGCATCAGTAGATCACAAATCCATTGTGTCCATTCGGCAATGCTAGAATAGATGCTATAGTCAACTTCTCTTTCAATTACGGAAGCTCAACTCACACTTATCATTCCACACAAACGGCTTATTCTTCGAGTCAAATTAGTCAATGGGGTTGCAATCTTAGAAAATCCCTCTATAAACCTCCGATAATAACCGCTAAACCTAAGAAACTACGAATCTCTATTACAGTCTTCGGTCTCTTCCAACACATCACAACCTCTATCTTAGCCGGATCAACCGAAATTCCTTGTCCCGATACCACATGGCCTAAAAATGATACTTCCTCCAACTAAAAGGCACACTTACTAAACTTAGCAAACAATTTCCTTTCCTCAAGATTGTCAACACGATCCTCAAATGTTTCTCATCCTCCTCCCGAGACTTAGAGTACACCAAAATATCATCAATGAAAACAACCACTAAACAATCAAGATACGGCAAGAATACCCTATTCATCAAGTCCATAAAGATCGGGTGCATTAGTCAACCCAAAGGGCATAACTACAAACTCAAAATGCCCATACCTAGTCCTAAATGTCGTCTTAGGAATATCTTCCTTCCGAACCTTCAATTGATGGTAACCACTCCTAAGATCAAGCTTAGAGTACACTACGTAACCCGAAGTTGATCAAATAAGTCATCAATATGTGGGAGATGGTATTTATTCTTAATTGTAACTTGATTCAACTCTCGATAATCGATACATAACCTCAATGAACTATCCTTCTTCCTCACAAATAATACCGCACCCCAAGGCGATACACTCGGCTTAATAAAACGTCCTCGATCAAGCAATTCTTGCAACTAAATCTTCAATTCTTTCAGCTCGGCCGGCGCCATGCGATAAGGTGCCTTTCATATTGGTGCGGTACCGGTAACAACTCAATACAAAACTCCAATTCCTTGTCGGGGCAATTCATAATCGTCCGAAAACACATTCGGAAATTCACGCACAATGTAAACATCCTCCAACATAACCACCCTTTTTGATTTATCAACGACACAAGCCAAATACCCCGAACAACCATGCGATAATAACTTACGAGCTTTCAAGGCCGAAATAAGACGAACACCACCCATACACTTATCACCAACAAACACAAAAGAAGACATGTTTGGCAAATCAAAAGTAACAAACTTCTTACGGCAATCAACAACGGATGATGCGCATGTAACCATCCATCCCCAAAATCACATCAAAGTCACGTATAGGTAAAACGACCAAATTCACAGGCAAATGATGATCATCAATAATCACATCACAGTCATGATAAATATCAAAATCTACTTGGCACTCTCCCATCGGAGTAGACACCTCTAAAAATATGGCAATGATTCGGGCATAGTATGTATATGACGGCAAAATGTGATGCATTGTATGAATGTGATGATCCCGGATCTATAAGCACTCAAGCTTTCGCACTAGAGACAAATAGGGTACCTCCTATGACGTTATTGGCTTCAGAACTCTATTTTGGTCTAGGGCAAAGACTCGACCCTGGACTCTAGGACGTCCCTCGTTGTCCCTCTTGACACCCACATTCGATGTGCACCTCCTGTTGGACCCCTTATTCCTTGGGCAATCCCTCTAGTAGTGCGTACTATCCCCACACATGATGCATTTTCCCAACTTCTTCCAACATCTATCCTCCGTGTGCCCGTCTTTACATAGAAATTACATGTCGTCCCTTATCCTCGTCCCCGAATGACGTTCCCGATTTCCTACTCTTTGATGAGACCGACTACCACGACGATTATTATTACCTCCTTTATTGTTAGCCCCACCAGTATTCTGATTCTTCCACTTCGACAATGCTCCTTGTTGTGTCCCACTTGTATTCCCCGGTTTAGTTTGATGTTCATCAATGTCATGTTCGATCTTATAAGCCTTCTCCACTGCCCTCTGATAACTCGTCAACTCAAGGGGTATGAGTTGCTTACGATACTCGGTCCTCAAACCCTTCACGAATCGGTAAACTTTCTTTTTATCCGTCGGGAGTAGATGAGTACAATATCGGGATAACTCGGTAAATTTTGCGAGTACGAGCCGTCGTCAAACTTCCTGCTCTAGACCGAGAAACTCAACTTCCTTCTTGGCCTGCACAACATATGGCACAAACCGATTCCTAAACCTGTCTCAAGAACATTCCCCATGTTCTCACCACTTGGTCTTGAATCCAACTTGCTTCCAACACCTTCCACCAGTGCTCAGCTGCATCTTCTAGTTTGAATGTGGCAAACTTAATCTTGTCCTCATTTGTGCATCCCATTGCTGCAAAGATCTTTTCTGTCGACTCGATCCATTTTTCGCTTTCTGGGTCGGGTTCACCATCATAGCTACGAGGTTTCATTTTTAAGAACCTCTCAAGTCTGCGATCGTTGTCCCCATTTCCTCCATTCGGTGTATAATTCGTGTCCACTGTCGTCCTGTCCATCCATGGCCTGTCTATTCATGTCTATAGTCTGACGATTCATCTTCATCATAGCTTGCATGAATCCTTGCATAGTGTGCATGAAGGTCTCATTCTGGTTCATATGATTCCCTGGCGGTTGCCCGGTCGGTTAGGCTCCAAATTGGTTAGGAGGTGGGTTAGGTGGCGCAATACGACAGTTTTCTCTCTCGGCTTCACCAGCCCTACTTGTACCAGCTCCATTACGAGTCTCTACCATGATTGAACACCTGCAACAAACACTCGACGTTAACGACTCGGTCACACCACTAACCCATCCTAAGCCAACTTAAGCTCGATACCAACTGTTACGACCCGACCCGAGTTCCTATGTGGAACCTCGTCTAGCTCGTGAAACGAGAACACAAAATGCATAATTCAAAGTCATTTTAGTGTAAAAACCCTGTAATGCAAATGTATGATTTTTAAAAGCAAAACAACACTTCACGGCAACATACAAGCCGAAGAAAACGTATTAGCTAGCCAACAAATCCACGAGCTAGAGAGCTCGGGATAAATATAATTTCATAACGAGTGCGTGGAATAAGAGTTAACAATATATATACAAGGCCCGACAACCATATCGGCATCTACAAAGAATAATAACCACAAATCAAGTACGGGACATCTACCCAACTTTACATTGTTTAGTTAACAACATATGTAATACCCCGATCCTACTTCTTTTCTAGTTCACTCGTATGTCGGGTCAATTCGAGTGTTGTTTCGCGTGTTTAAGTTCGGGTATATTTGAGTCTTGAGTTCTTTGTCATTCGTGAATCAATACGGGATGATTAGGTTGATTTTTAAGTGTGTTTTAAACTTAAGATAGAAAAAGATACACACAAAAGCATAGATACATGCTTAAACTCGAATTCTGCCCATCCGAACACCTTGTAGTAATTTGGTCATAGATTTGTGTAGAAAACTAGGATTTGCAAACTGTTTGATTCTGTGTAAACTAGACTCATAGAGCTTTCCAACCATATCTTATTTGTAATTTTTAGACTTCTAAATCGTCCTAGGAATGTCTTTAAAGTTGGCTAAAAATTAGAATTTGTGACAGCTTTGACTAGTTTTAAGTGATTTGACCCTTTGACCATTAAAACATCTCCCTATTGACTTGTTGACCTCTCTTTAAGTGATGATAGGAAATATATGTGTGGGAAGCTGAGAGAAGCCTCATTTTCAGCCCATTCTTTCATCCAAACCGTGCAAACAAAGAGAGAAGAAGAAGAGAGTTTAGAGAGAGAGTAGAGAGAAAAAGCTCCATATCTTGAGCTACCGACGTCGGATCGACGATCCGTCTTCACCGTTGCGAAGCTCTTGACTAGAGGAAGATTTTACACTAGTTGCATGTTGATTTCCATGGTTTGATTTCATTAAGAGGTAAGTAACTATAATGTTTTGTTTGATTATGAGATGAAATGGAAGAGTAGAGCATGTAGGTGGTATTAGTTGATCATTGTGGTGTTAAATCCTTGGAAGAAACATGTGATTAGTTGCTCTAAATGATGTTATGATATATTATGTTGTTGTTTGAGGTTGCAAATATAATTGGGAGAAGACATGATAATTTTTGAAAGCAAATGCTTAGTTTATAAAATCAGAATTGTCACAGTTTTAAGGCATGTTGTTGAATTTTCTGGGAAAAATGCGTCCATGAGAATTGCATGATTTTTGGATATGTTTTACATTGATATGTTGTGTAGTATCCTGTAAATTTTCATTGAGTTTTGATATTGGTAAGTACCTCAAATGGGTCTTGTAATATCGCTGCACAGAATGAATCGTTGCTAGAAAATCTGAGTTGTAGTTCAATCTTGATGTGGTTGCAAATGGTCATATATAAGTCCAAATGGACTGATTCAAAATGGTAAATTGTAATTTGAAATGTCTAGTTTGTGGGTATATAATATTCATAATATTTGGACATGCGTAGAATATTTGGTGAGATGTTAGTTACAAGTTAGAATGAAAAAACACATGAATTTCGAGTTAGTTGCAGTCCCTGTTTTGGGCTATTTTCGTGAAAAGTCTGGTACTAATCTACTATTGGTAATTTCTTGAATTTTGGATATGTTATTCTTATGTATGTTAGGTTGTTCCCTGTAAATTTTCATAAATTTTAGAGGTCGGGAAGTACATCGTTTAGGTTGTGTTCTATCGCTACGCCGAGTAAACTATTGCTGGAAATTCTGCGTATTAGATCTAACTTTAAGTGGCTGATTCTTGATGAATATAAGTCCAAATGAGGTAATTAAAAGTGGTAAAATATAGTTCCAGATGTCTAGTTTCTAAATATGTAATAATTATAATATTTGGATTTTTTGGAATATTTAGTGAATTTAACAGTACGGCTGTGCAGTGCTGAAAATTTATCATTGTTGATAGTCTCCGTAATTTAGAGACTTGTTGAGTTGTAAATGTTGTTTTGTTAAATCTCAAGTACTAGTAACATGCTGGGATTTTTGTAAGTGGCTACTCACGATGAACTTGCGAGACTTATATGGTTGGTAACTCACTAAATCTGGAGTATTTCGATGAATGTAGTTATTTAGGGACGATACTACGGTTCGTCCCGATGTTTCAAAATGGGTAATGACTCTAGCGAGTCTACGTGAGATAGTATATTTATATTGAACACTATACAAGCTATATACTGTTCGACCGACTGGCGGAGTCACATAGGACGTAATGAACAAACGTCGAATAATGTAATGAATTTATTAATGTGTAGAATCGACTCTACGGAGTTGAATAATGAGTAGTATAAATCACTACGTGTCGTTATTGAGTCTCCTACGATATAGAATAACGTATCGAGAAAGTTATGATTCGTTAGAGATTAACTTTAGTTAATTTAATCATGCATGAGAGGACATACCGTGATTATCGTTCCAATTTGGACGAAATGACTTGTAATGAGTCGTGATATATATATATATATATATATATAGTACACGAAGATAATGTTATGTGATAGTTTATGCTATACATGTGATAAAGTGTATTTAGTGATTATAGGATTCTGTAGAGATCCTAAGTTGAGTTGTACAATAGGTCTACTTTGCCTATTGTCTTGCTTTGGTTATATGTTCAATGATTAAGGACATGTTGTGATTATTTTAGTATGAGATAGGACAATCATCCTACTTTGATGATTGATTGTAGGACAATCATCCTACTTTGATGATTGATTGTGTGTTTAGTATTTACAAGCACATTGAGTTAATTTGGTATGTGATTCAAGAGAACACACTTTGATTTGTTGAAAATGACGAGTAAATATCTACTTGTGCATTGCATTGAGTCCAGCTGGCATTCTTGGTAAAGTTATGGTGGGACGATGTATAGTCTTTACGAATGGGATTCGTAATCGCTATGGGTCGCCGTACCGGTTCTCACACACCCTCACCTGTTGGCCGCAGGTGGGATGTAGCCCCACTGTTGTAGCAATACGCACGACTTTGGTTTGCTAGTAGAACCCGATGGGATCGGGGACGTCGATACTACTTACACGAGTATCGAGGCACGTTTGTTTTCTCGTGTATTGCAGGAGCAACGCAAAGTTGGAGTAAGAGAAATGATATCCTTTATTATATGTGGTTTATTTACAAGCACTTATGTGAACATCAAGGTGCTATGTGACTTACGTGAATTGTATATCAATGATGATATTACATGTTCAATTGTGGTATATAAATGCTATTACCATGTTACTATTATCACTTGAGCATTATGCCATGTCATGTAGTTGCGTTAGGGTCTTGGTTTATTGTTGCATTCATACTCATAGCACCCAATACATTATAGTGTCTTACGGGGTCTTTTAGACTCACCCAACAAATTCCTCGGTTTGGGTTGTAAGTTCCAATAGGAAGTGGAGACTTGGAGTTTAGCAAGTTGTATTTATATTCATATTTATGTTTTGTAGTATAGTGAGGACGATGGTTGATGTAAAGTTATATAGACTTTACTTTGGGGTAGAATTATACTTAGTTATTTGTATTATTCTTTTGGTAGCGGACATGTATGTCGTGCTTGTGTTTAATGTTGGTTATTACTCCAGTTATTATTCCGGCATGTTGTGGCCGATGATGTTAATGTTGTTGTTGTTTCTTTTCCGAGTTATAGACTCGTGGTTGCCGTTAGTTGGGTTCGGCGTAGTATCGCCGATGAAATGTTTTTATTAAAACAGGTTTTATTTAGTATTTCGCTGCATTACTTTATTTTTGTTGTGGTATGAGCTTTTGTGGCTCGCTTTTATCGCTTGATTCGGTACGTTTTGTTATTTTGGCGCATCGAGTTGGGGTTCAACGTCGGATCCCGAACTCGGGCGTCACGCTGGTATCGAGCTTGTTAGCTATTCGCCAGATAGGATCCTCGGCTTAGGTGATTTGGGTTTTGGGTTGAGCGATTAACGTCGAGTGTTTGTGTTTAGATGTATCTTGGATGTTGATAAGTTGTGGAGATAGTCCATGTAGGACTGGAATTGTTGAGTTCTTTCACTCGTGGGAGCGGAGACTAATGATATGGAGTTTGTTATTTCTCTTGAGGAGATTATTGAGTGCACTTTAAGTCCTCATGGATGGATGACAACTAGAGTAAGTTTCTTGGAAGGTTTAGTATTGTGATTTGGCCAACTTGGGTGATCTTGTTAGTTGTAGAAAGGTATAAGCCGACGCTTTAAGGAACGTCTTAGGCTTGAGATTGGTAATTGTTTGAAGAAATAGAGGTAGAAGACCCGAGAATCGGGTCACGAGTTCTTTATGGTTAGTATGACTGTCGAGTTACGTTAGTGCGAAATCTTGAGTCCGTATTAACTTAGACACCTTATTCTTGCATATCACATCATGGAATGCGAAACTTGTACATATTAGAAACATATGTTACACTTAGGTACATTTGCTTGTATTTGCTACCTATGTGCATGAGACCAATTTTAAAAGGGCATATTTGTAACACTTGTCCCTAACGCCCGCGACGGAAGCTTTTGAAGCCACTTCGAAGGGCCCCGATTTGGTTGTCAAGAGATATTCGTCGATGACTAAGTTGATAGCATATTAGATAGAAATTGCCGAACCTTATTACCAAACGGAATGGACAAGTAAATGAGATTGTGTACTTGAATATGTTTGTGCATCTTGTGTGGATTGTTTATCACTCTTTGTGAAATGGTTTGATATGTATTGATATTTGTGTAAACAATCGTGCTCGATTGAACGTCATTAGTTATATGCTTGTGATTAGCTATTTGTGACTTGTTTGTTGTCACATGTGTTGTATATTTACCGAACTTAAAGATTAGGGTGTTATAATTAGCTACCTCGGTGGGTGAACATTTGGTTATTATTGTGGTGTAGTATATGTTGTAGACTGGATACACTATGTTAATTTAGTCTTGTCTTAATGATTTTTAATCGAATAAATCGTACCACCTTACGCGTGTGCCGATTGGCTTAGTGATGTGGTTGTCTTTAGAACCCTATCTACATGATAGATGTGTTTGGTTGAAAGTGTTGAGAATGTTCTGTTAGTAAGTTTACCTTAGATTGAAAACTCAACATGTTTCAGAGCAAAGAGATGAGTTAGCACGAATCTACGATACGTGCTATAGATTTGAACTTGACTAGAGATGGTACTTAGTCTCGCCATGAATTCGCGGACGAATTCTTTTAAGGGGGAGAGGATGTAATACCCCAATCCTACTTCTTTTCTAGTTCACTCGTATGTCGGGTCAATTCGAGTGTTGTTTCGCGTGTTTAAGTTCGGGTATGTTTGAGTCTTGAGTTCTTTGTCATTCGTGAATCAATACGGGATGATTAGGTTGATTTTTAAGTGTGTTTTAAACTTAAGATAGAAAAAGATACACACAAAAGCATAGATACATGCTTAAACTCGAAATTATGCCCATCCAAACACCTTGTAGTAATTTGGGCATAGATTTGTGTAGAAAACTCGGATTTGCAAACTGTTTGATTCTGTGTAAACTAGACTCATAGAGCTTTCCAACCATATCTTATTTATAATTTTTAGACTTGTAAATCGTCCTAGGAATGTCTTTAAAGTTGGCTAAAAATTAGAATTTGTGACAGCTTTGACTAGTTTTAAGTGATTTGACCCTTTGACCATTAAAACATCTCCCTATTGACTTGTTGACCTCTCTTTAAGTGATGATAGGAAATATATGTGTGGGAAGCTGAGAGAAGCCTCATTTTCAGCCCATTCTTTCATCCAAACCGTGCAAACAAAGAGAGATGAAGAAGAGAGTTTAGAGAGAGAGTAGAGAGAGAAAGCTCCATATCTTGAGCTACCGACATCGGATCGACGATCCGTCTTCACCGTTGCGAAGCTCTTGACTAGAGGAAGATTATACACTGGTTGCATGTTGATTTTCATGGTTTGATTTCATTAAGAGGTAAGTAACTATAATGTTTTGTTTGATTATGAGATGAAATGGAAGAGTAGAGCATGTAGGTGGTATTAGTTGATCATTATGGTGTTAAATCCTTGGAAGAAACATGTGATTAGTTGCTCTAAATGATGTTATGATATATTATATTGTTGTTTGAGGTTGCAAATATAATTGGGAGAAGACATGATAATTTTTGGAAAGCAAATGCTTAGTTTATAAAATCAGATTTGTCACAGTTTTAAGGCATGTTGTTGAATTTTCTGGAAAAATCCGTCCATGAGAATTGCATGATTTTTGGATATGTTTTACATTGATATGTTGTGTAGTATCCTGTAAATTTTCATTGAGTTTTGATATTGGGAAGTACCTCAAATGGGTCTTGTAATATCGCTGCGCAGAATGAATCGTTGCTAGAAAATCTGAGTTGTAGTTCAATCTTGATGTGGTTGCAAATTGTCGTATATAAGTCCAAATGGACTGATTCAAAATGGTAAATTGTAAATTGAAATGTCTAGTTTGTGGGTATATAAGATTCATAATATTTGGACATGCGTAGAATATTTGGTGAGATGTTAGTTACAAGTTAGAACGAAAAACACATGAATTTCGAGTTAGTTGCAGTCCCTATTTTGGGCTATTTTCGTGAAAAGTCTGGTACTAATCTACTATTGCTAATTTGTTGAATTTTGGATATGTTATTCTTATGTATGTTAGGTTGTTTCCTGTAAATTTTCATAAATTTTAGAGGTCGGGAAGTACATCGTTTAGGTTGTGTTCTATCGCTACGCCGAGTAAACTGTTGCTGGAAATTCTGGGTATTAGATCTAACTTTAAGTGGCTGATTCTTGATGAATATAAGTCCAAATGAGGTAATTCAAAGTGGTAAAATATAGTTCCAGATGTCTAGTTTCTAAATATGTAATAATTATAATATTTGGATTTTTTTGGAATATTTGGTGAATTTAACGGTACGGCTGTGCAGTGCTGAAAATTTATCATTGTTGTTAGTCTCCGTAATTTAGAGACTTGTTGAGTTGTAAATGTTGTTTTGTTAAATCTCAAGTACTAGTAACTTGCTGGGATTTTTGTAAGTGGCTACTCACGATGAACTTGCGAGACTTATATGGTTGGTAACTCACTAAATCTGGAGTATTTCGATGAATGTAGTTATTTAGGGACGATACTACGGTTCGTCCCGATGTTTCGAAATGGGTAATGACTCTAGATGAGTCTACGTGAGATAGTATATTTATATTGAACACTATACGAGCTATATACTGGTTCTGACTGACTCTGGCGGAGTCACATAGGACGTAATGAACAAACGTCGAATAATGTAATGAATTTATTAATGTGTAGAATCGACTCTACGGAGTTGAATAATGAGTAGTATAAATCACTACGTGTCGTTATTGAGTCTCCTACGATATAGAATGACGTATCGAGAAAGTTATGATTCGTTAGAGATTAACTTTAGTTAATTTAATCATGCATGAGAGGACATACCGTGATTATCGTTCCAATTCGGACGAAATGACTTGTAATGAGTCGTGATATATATATAGTACACGAAGATAATGTTATGTGATAGTTTATGCTATACATGTGATAAAGTGTATTTAGTGATTATAGGATTCTGTAGAGATCCTAAGTTGAGTTGTACAATAGGTCTACTTTGCCTATTGTCTTGCTTTGGTTATATGTTCAATGATTAAGGACATGTTGTGATTATTTTAGTATGAGATAGGACAATCATCCTACTTTGATGATTGATTGTAGGACAATCATCCTACTTTGATGATTGATTGTGTGTTTAGTATTTACAAGCACATTGAGTTAATTTGGTATGTGATTCAAAAGAACACACTTTGATTTGTTGAAAATGACGAGTAAATATCTACTTGTGCATTGCATTGAGTCCATGGCATTCTTGGTAAAGTTATGGTGGGACGATATATAGTCTTTACGAATGGGATTCGTAATCGCTATGGGTCGCCGTACGGTTCTCACACACCCTCACCTTGGCCCCGGTGGGATGTAGCCCCACTGTTGTAGCAATACGCACGACTTTGGTTTGCTAGTAGAACCCGATGGGATCGGGGACGTCGATACTACTTACACGAGTATCGAGGCACATTTGTTTTCTCGTGTATTGCAGGAGCAACGCAAAGTTGGAGTAAGAGAAATGATATCCTTTATTATATGTGGTTTATTTACAAGCACTTAAGTGAACATCAAGGTGCTATGTGACTTACGTGAATTGTATATCAATGATGATATTACATGTTCAATTGTGGTATATAAATGCTATTACCATGTTACTATTATCACTTGAGCATTATGCCATGTCATGTAGTTGCGTTAGGGTCTTGGTTTACTGTTGCATTCATACTCATAGCACCCAATACATTATAGTGTCTTACGGGGTCTTTTAGACTCACCCAACAAATTCCTCAGTTTGCAGGTTGTAAGTTCCAGCGCAGTGAAGCTGGAGACTTGGAGTTTAGCAAGTTGTATTTATATTCATATTTATGTTTTGTAGTATAGTGAGGACGATGGTTGATGTAAAGTTATATAGACTTTACTTTGGGGTAGAATTATACTTAGTTATTTGGATTATTCTTTTGGTAGCCGACATATATGTCGTGCTTGTGTTTAATGTTGGTTATTACTCCAGTTATTATTCCGGCATGTTGTGGTCGATGATGTTAATGTTGTTGTTGTTTCTTTTCCCGAGTTGTAGACTCGTGGTTGCTGTTAGTTGGGTTCCGGCAGTAGTATCGCCGATGAAATGTTTTTATTAAAATAGGTTTTTATTTAGTATTTCGCTGCATTACTTTATTTTTGTTGTGGTATGAGCTTTTGTGGCTCGCTTTTATCGCTTGATTCGTACGTTTTATTATTTTGGCGCATCGAGTTGGGGTTCAACGTCGGATCCCGAACTCGGGCGTCACAATATACACCTCGACCTCACCAAAATAAAATACGGAGGCTCAAGGAGCATCTACCCAAAGAATGCCTGACAAGCTCACCGACGACGATGCGGGGTCATTGAGGATTTCTCGCCGACCGGGAACTAAGGAAATCAAATAAATAATGGACGGGTGAGTTATAAAACTCAATAAGATACTAATGCAACAATATGGCATGCGAGATGTGAACAGAAATAAGGATCATATATAACAAAATTGACATAACGAGATAAATCTCAAAGCATCACAGTGGCAAGTATCTCATAGGTACATATCACATAGCATGCATCTCACGTAGGAGTGATATGTAAACACATATAAAAGGATACCATCGAGGTACACCTCCGACATACAAACTTTCAACCAACCAACCAATAATACCAATGTAGCAACCGTTGATGTCGTTCTCGATCATCGAACTCATAACCAAGTGTCATAGTGAACCGTTTTCCGTATTCATGTCGACGTGAAGACTCGGTCCCCACGACCCGAGAAACAATCATGGTATAGCTTACCAAGGTCGCGTTTATTCCGTACAACACATAGCGCTATAACCCCTACCAAAAACCGAGCATCAATACACCTCCAACAAATATGCCATGGACTTAACGAATGGTCAAGTAGATGTTTACTCGACACATTATCACCAAATAAACCAAATGCTCAAGTAGATGTTTACTCAACATTTATAATAAACATGTCATACTCAAAAGTAGGGAGTATAACGACCACAACAACATCATGATTATATATGTTAAGTGATTCTACTACACATAACCATTCAAACACCAACACCAAAGATTAACACAATACTAATAAATATGTATCGCGTAACCAATCACCCAACGGGTCTCTCGAGTATCCAAAAGCTCACAAAACACACACGTGGTCACATTCATTATCAAACCCTAACCAACTCCGTTAGAGTCATTTTAGGTTACTAGTGATGTCGAGTTACGAAAGTGGTCTTACACTTTAAACCTAACACATTAACGCCCAAATTCGAGTTCCCAACATCATAGAATAAGCAACAATATATTTCACAAGTCCATAATGGCATTTCATGGCAAGAATCATGTATTCACAAATCTAGCATGGTAACTTCACACATTAGAAGTCTAGGATGTCATATGAGACATAAACCAAGAAGAAGAGGGGGTAGTAGCTTACCTCTTGACGAAATAAACCAAGGAAAAGAAATTAAATCAGTGGGGAAGACTCCTCTAAGTTATTTACGCTGCTGAGCCCAATCGATGAGCCCACACGCGAACTAAGCTCGATTCAAGTTCCTCTCTCTCAAATCTTCACTTTCTTTCCCAAAAACGTAGATGAAGATGGAGATGGTGATTCACGATTTCACAATAGATCTGGGAAGTTGTTTGGTTAAAAATGATCCCTTCATTGTCCTCTACGCTATGGAGAAGACAGATCGTAAATCCGACATCGGATGCTCAAGATATCATAATTTTTTCACTCTAAACTCTCTCTTTTTCTCTCTAAGTCTGGAAATGTTTGGGACTGAAATTAGAGATGTTAAGTCTCTCTAATGGTGTATAAGAGACTCTAAAATTCTGGTCCACAAGCCTAGGGATGTGGCCAAACATCAACCAAGGAAATGGGTCAATTGGTCAACAACTTAAAACATTGGTTAAATGCTAAAAATGAAATTCTATATTTTTGGGTCAATTTTAAAGACATTCCTGGAATGATATACTAGTCTAAAAATTACAAATAAGATATGGTTGGAAATCCCTTGAAGTCTAGTTTACACAGAATCAAACGGATTTAAATTCGAGTTTTCTACGCAAAGTTGTGATCAATTTACTACCGACGATTCTGGTCGGCAGAAAGACATGAACTCCAAATTCGGGAGTTTTTCCAAGGCTGAAACTCAACCGATTGGCCTTTAGGGATTCTAAGTCAAGCTTAGCTGGTCCTGGGTTGGTCATGGCTGATCCTAAGTCTACTTGGCTGATCCAAAGTCATCTTGGCCGATTCGTCTTGGCTGATCTTAGGTTGGCCTTGGCTGATCATAGGATGGTCATGGATGATCCTTAGTGAGTAATGACTGATTTTAAGTCGACATCGCTGATCCTAACCTAAAGCCAAGTCCAAGGTTTACTCAAAACTCAATCAAGATGACTTGTAACAAGGCTAAAAGTGCACGCATTACAAATACAAATAATTATAACGATTAAATCATAAACCAATGCACGTGAAAAGCATAAATTCAACATGAACTTAAACATGTCCGAATGTGAAATGCATATAAATTATGAATAATACTTTTAATGAAATGATAACATAAGGTATGCAAATGATATGAATGATGCGGGTGTTACAAACTTTGTCATAGGTTCCAAGAAGAAGTTACGAGTGATAATGATACTATGCACTAGTGCTGTAAGGAATATTTATTGTACATGTTCATTGCACCATTTTTGGTGACAAGAGTGGGAATCAAGTTCCTGGTGCCTATATGGAATTTCTGGACAATGTCGATAAGATACCGAAGTATGCACGGGAGCTGCAACCCTTGTCTATTTATATCGACAGTTGGGTATGGCATCTCGTCATCATGTCGCAGATTACGGGATATACAACGCTATTAGAGGTAACAAATTTTATCGATTCATACTTATAATGAGATATATATTTTTAGTTGTTATGAGGGGGCCGATTATATGATAATGTACTATATTATTTTGTTTTAGGCTTGGATATATGAGAGATTTCCTTATTTTCAACCTCCACATAACATTGAGTACGATGTCACTCACCACCGGCTCGAAAGTAGCAACCATTATCCGAGGCGCTGGACATAACACACTGCAGTGTACCGAGAGACTTGATGTCCTAACACCGATGAAGTGAGTTTAATTGCAATATTATAACTTTCATATTAATCTATCTACCTAGTAATGTTATATTAATTTAACTGTGTTAATGGTAATAACTTTTTCTGGGTTTAATGTATGTAGGTTAATTGGACTCCGTATTCTGTTTTGGTACGCGAGTCCTATCCATTTCATCGGATTGCTTATTACCATGGATGCTTATCCGCGCCGAGTGTTGTGGAGCCATACAATCCAGATCGAGTTCTTAGGCAATTCGGTTACGTCCAGACGATTCCCTTCCCTTCGATTGCTATTGGTCTTGGTTTACGAGACAACAAGAATATTGACAGGCTAATGCAGATGTGCCATATTATCGTCAATGGCGGAACCATATTTTATCCGATAATAGCCTCGGTCAAGAAGCCATCCCATCGAGTGCATGCTCAAATGACTATTTACGTTGTACGTAGTATATTCACATCCGAAGATACAAAATCCAGCTAGCCAATCTACGTTTATTTCGGGCGCAGACCATTGGATTATCCCACCATGTTTAGGTCTCGTGGTTGATGCAATACGAGAGTCGACATTAAGATATAGATCAGGCGACAGGAGTATCTCATACGAAGAGTTTAGGTCAACCCTTGACCAAGCGTACGCTATATTGGCTCCTAATATCGGGGATGTGGGTCCTTCGATCCGGCGGGTCCTTCAAGTCGTCATCGTAGGCATGCACGACGTGATTAGATAAGATAGGTTGTTTATGTACAAATAATTTTATGTATGAACATCTTTATTATTCTAAAGAGTGTATGTATGTGTTATGTACAAACAATTGCATGCACATATCTCCTCCAGACTTAGCATTTTTCTAAGTTTTTCATATCAAGTTTAATTTCATGTTCAATGATTAAACATATACATTTCCTAACAAAATGAATCTAACATAAACATACATAAACAACAACACATTTCATAACGAAAATGAAGTTCATACATAAAAATTCACTTAAATATACATAACATTTAAGTTAAACATTTTAATAAACTTAAACATAATGAAGTTCTAACATAAACTTTACTATTCTAATACAATAGGTGTACACTTGTTGCTAACACGTCTATTTCCTACACTTTCATTGTACTTAGCCCATCGTTCACTAGAAATTGTATTCCACCCTTTAGCCATGGCTTGTTTATAATCGTTCATCCGCTTGCGATTGGTGGTAATGGGGAATCGTCGTGCAAGAAGACCTATATAAATTCAAAAATTATATCGTAATTTAACAATTATATTAGATAAGTGACAGACGATATTCATACAAAATGTGAGTTTTATACCGAATATAATGGTCCCCGTTCACGAATGCAATACAGATCAACTTTGGTTCGTCGGGGCTTCGCTTCGTACGGTAAAACGTCAAAGATGAAGTATTTGAAAACACAACAAAGCACACATTGTAGAATGATGCTACTAAGTAACCCATCTCCGAGTCGAAACCAATGTTGCTTTGGTGCAAAGTCGCCGTAGCATTGGAGCATACTTTCAACTAATGCAACCGCTCTGCGTTCCATGAAAACATCTTCGTACAACCCACGACATGCGTCTAACTCAATAGCTAGTTCTCCTCGAACTATACCCCAATGTTCCTCATTGTCATATATATGTGCAGATACGGCACGAAAACCGCAATGGCTATCGACAATGACATTCTTCATCTCGACGACAAACTCTTGAATCCATATCGGTAGTTGATCGATATAATCACTAGGTTGTCTAAAGCGGGTATTTCGCGAACAACCTATTGAAAAACAAAGTATGCGAAGATTATCTCGTAAGTAAGATTTATGTTGACCAAATAACTAAGATTTACCTACATCTTTGTCTTTGGAATAGTAGTGAACATCGGAGGTATATTTGATGGACCTACTTCATAGGTTACCACATCATCAACCGGTGATGGTGAGCAACCTGTCTTTGATCGATTCCACGTACTCAAATTTTCTCGGATCCCGTTTGGTTGACTTTGACCGTTTAGCCTTTACAATCTTGGGACGACCTTTAGGCTTCGGGCGAGTCTGACTTTCGGGAGCGGGCGTAATTAGTCCGGTTGTTACAGGATTGTCTACCTCCATCAGCCTTTTATACATTGCTAACTTCACCAACTTAGGGGCTTTCTTAAACTTAACATCGACATTTTGATGAAGTACACTCTATGCTTCAACTATTTCCTCCCCAACACCAACATCATCTCCCTTGCTTGGTACGAAATCTAATTTTCTCCAAAAAGCATCAACCTTGTCGAGGGGAATAGGCTCCTCCAATCTGATATATTCAGATATTTCATGCATACAAGGAAGACCACATGTCTTTCTCAATGTACATGAACACAATAGAGGGTCTACACCTGTTTTAGGAATACCAACCATTTCATCGTATATCTTGTTCAATGCATCCACCGACACCATACCTCAGAGCGACCTAAATACATTTGACTTGAATTTATGTTAGACGACATTCCTACTCCTCTCGAATGAATCCTTTATTGAAACGTGTGATGTTTCAATGAGGGTGTGAATCTGTCCCCAACATGTCTCAAAGTTACCTTGGCTTGATCCGAGTGTCTTTTCAACATTGCGTGCTGAATTTTCACCCGAAAAATAAGATACGTATGCAAGATTTTCAAATATGAGAAAGTTATGAAAGCTACATTTTATTTAAATATACCTATCCGTTGTGTTATTGTCATAATGCATGACATTATCTCGTCCAACAAGCCACAAATCTCTCCTTATACGGCAACAACCATTGATCCATTACACACTTGACCGCAGCAGAATTCCTTGAATTGAGATTGTAGTCTTTTAAGTCCGTCTTCAAATTCCGCCTCATTCACGAAATCACTAATACATTCCAATAGAGATTAAACGCATCCCATTTTTTCGGGCCTAGCAGTTTCTTGCAATTCGCCAAAACATTCCTATTTATATGTCATCGACAAAGAAAATTTGTCGACGAGGGAACGTTGTCTCAATTGCATTCATTAAAGCCTTTTCCCTATCGGTCAAAATAACGTGGGTAGGGAAGATTGGTGCATTAGTGATTTCAATATTGTCAAGGCCCACGTATAGTTCTCTTCCCGCTCGTACTCCAAAATTGCGATCGCAATAAAAATGTCATTTGTATAGATGTCACACCAACAATCTCCAACAATGGTAATTTGTACTGTTTGTCTTATAAGTGCAATCCATGAAGATGACTTTCGAAAACACCTCAGCAAGTCAATGCTCTTTGGGTAAGCCCAAAAAGATTCTTCACACCGTTAGTCAATTCGGAGCGTTTATCGTAGAAGGTATAACCATGCTCCTTCAACTTGAACATAAGTTGTTGTATTTCAGATCGACCATCACACTCATTAACTTTATTCTTTGTCCGAGCATTATAGATTGTCTTTATTGCTGACTTATTCTCCTCAAATCTTTGTTTTAACCCAAATAATATGTCCTTGGGCTTAGTATTGCCCTTGGAAAAATCAATAACAAAGATCTCCTCATTTTTCTGCAATCGACCTATATATGAGTGACCCTCCATGTGATCAGCGGTTGGATGATTGTGTTTACCACATTCAACCTCTAATGCCCATTCATCAATCGAGACTTGCTTCCTCTCAAACGGAATAGGCAACCACACTTCTTAGTTCGGTTTCTCTCTTCCTTTTCCCTTTACCCACCACATCATCCACCTTTTCAACCTTTTCTATATTTTTAACCTTTTCTTCATTTTCAATTCGTAATGAGGATGGCCCAACCTTGACCTTTTCTTTATATACACCACTACATTCACAAATCAATAACAACCGAGCTCGCTTCTTACCGGCACCACTGTCCGACCTACCGATGATTATCACAATGCCATGCTCCCTTCCTCTAGCTTGCACACATTCAATCAATTTATCCCGAGAAATAAAACATTCTTAAGTTGTGAACACATCCGTGAAATCAACATCGACGGCTTCGTCGCTCACAACATGTTCGAATGCAACAATCTCTTCATTATGACGACCAGAACACTGGCTCCGTAGTTAACGTGTTTGAATCTGTTAAACATTATAAAAAAATCAAAACAAAAAATCTCTCTTTGGCACTGTGCGGTAGGACCTTGTTGCACATTCTATAGAGTATGCGGACCCCGTTGCACATTCTATAGAGTGTGCGGCAGTTCAGTTGCACACTCTTGAGAGTGTGCAAGGTCTGTCGCACACGATGACCCAAAACTCGAATTTTTTAAATTTTTTTCATTATTAGCATAAATTAAACGGTAAAATGAGTTGTAGTACTTACACAATTCATCTCTTCCACTTCTTTGTGCTCCTTTTCATCAATGTGGATTGATTCATTGCTTGGGTTTGAATTTTTCTCTCCATTTTTGGTGTTGAGTTTTAAGAATTTTTTTCAAAATGATGAAGGTGAAGAAGGAGGTGGGAGTAATAGGAGATGGGTATACTTAGTAGTTTTAGGGTTATCAAAATCAGGAGGGGGTGTACTTAGTAATGGAATTATTTTAAGGGTAATATAGTCTTTTAAGATTGTGACAATTTTGTAATAATGGTAAAGGGGTATACTTAGCAATTTTGGGGGTGGGAATAGCGTAGTCTATTATAAAATTTGATTTATTTACCTTTATTCTTACAAAGTACACCCCCTTTACTTTTATTTGATTCCAACATCTCTAAGTACACCCCTCTCAAAATAATATTCATACACCCCTACAATCTTCCCACAATACACACATTCCAACATATTATTCTCACACGTTCCAAGTTTCAAACCCTCACCGATGTGCATATTTTGGACTTGCTAAATTGTATGGGCCTCACCCCAGTAAATAGGCCCTAAATGAATAGAGGTCCGGTCCACGTGGGTATATATATATATACTCCCTCCTATACCAAGCGGAGGTATGCTATTTTTTACTGGGAATACATACTTTATATTCTCTAATGGCCAATATACGATTATCACGCCGAGGGCTTTGGCGGGAACCCTCCCCGCCTCTCACGGTGTCTTTTTTGCAAATAATTATACGTCAGATATCCTACATCCGCGACGGCTCGGCACCCCCGGTGCGCTTGATTTTTTCGGCATCATCACTCACTAAACCCTAAACTTCTAAATTCATCTACATTGTTGGAAAACACAACCATGGACCATAAAGAATTGAAGGGAACAAAAATTGTAAGTATTCGATACCAATATGGCTAATTTTCCACATTTTAAGAAACACAAACGAATGACATGCATTGGTATGTTCGGTCGTAGTGACCGAACACACTAAAGAGTGTTCGATCGATCGCCGAACAACTCCATATATGTTCTATCACTACTGAACACCTTTGGTTATGTTCGGTCGATCGACCGAACGCCTTTGCAGATGTTCGGTCGTTGAACGCCTTGGAGATGTTCATCAACCGAACGCCTTTGGAGATGTTCGGTCACTACCGACGAACGCCTTTGGAGATGTTCGGACTGAAAACCTTTGGAGATGTTCGGTCAGTACTGAACATCTTTGGTGATGTTCGGTTGGTACTTACAGAACATCACCAAAGGTGTTCAACCAACCATGTCCGAACACTATAGGCCCAGATCACTTCGAAATTTAACCTAAAATGCAAATTTTTTTACACAAACTACTAATTTTGAACTCAAATTGTAAAGAAAATCATAGCTAGCTTAATCCTAAAAATTATTTAACATATAACTTTAATAACTTGGTAATATTTAAGTGTAAAATGTTCTTCTTCTTCATTCCTCAGCAATGCAAATGTTCAGAGTCTTGGTTTCTATTATGTGTAAGGGGTTGGAGGTGTCTCAAAGAATGGTTGGATGATGGAGGGAGGTGTACTTAGTAATGTTGGGTTGTTTATTCAAAATAAATTAGAAGGGGTAAAATGGGAAATTGATGGGAGTATACTTGGTATTTAGAGGGGTTTACAACTTGAGGGGGGTGTACTTAGTAATTTTGGGGGTGTGAACAGCGATTATCAAAAAAAAAAAAAAAGTCTTAAATTCCTCGCCTGCGCATTGAAAAAATTTACAAAGTAACGTCGAAGAAAGTTGTTATTTACAACTTGCATATATTACTAAAATATTATTATAAATTTAGACCTAAATATTCTTAGTATTACTAAGTATATCCCATTTTTTTATATTATCTCAATATTACTAAGTATACCCGCAAAGTTTTTGAGTACACCACACCCACCCCCAAGGTTTTTTAGTACACCCCACCCCCTCTCACTCTCTCAACAAATTTCATATTATCTCAAAACTCATCTTCTTCCAAATTTCATCATACTTCAAACCCTAAATCCCCAAAAATACATCCACATTGCTGCTAATGGAGCAAGAACAAGTGAAAGGGACCAATTATGTAAGTATTTCATCTCATTTCATGTCTTTAATTTTAATTTTTTCGAGTAAATTGGGTCATCGTGTTCGGCAATGGACTATCGAACATCATCAGGGTTGTTCGGTAGGGGACCATGGAACAACATAAGGATTGTTCGGCACCCCTACTGAACACTTTGAAGAGAGTTCGGTCGGTACTCACTAAACAGTCTTCAGAGTGATCGCCAGGGGATGCTGAACTGTCCATTTGTTGTTCCATGGTCCCCTATCGAACAATATGTGTATATTTTTTTACTTATTAAGTTTTGTAATTGTAATTGTAATTGTTAACAGGATTCAAATACGTTGTCTATGGAGGTCAGTGTTGTTGGATCTGAAGAAAACCAGATCATTCCTTATGAACCTAGAGTTGAAAACAATGTTAAAGATATTGTTATGGATTTCACAGACTTGTTCATGACGCATGAATTGTTTTCATCTCGTAAGGATATGTTTAAATGGGTGCGCGTTAGGGGAAAGGAGCATGGCATTGTGATAATAATCAGCAGGTCAGTGGTATCACTAGATCCAAAAGAGTTGGGATGTTGATGGCTTGTGAACGTAGTGGGCATTACCGTCAAAAGAAAAAGGTTGGGGCATTACCATCAATAGTGGAAAATGTCGAAGAGACTAATGTTAATATCAGTAAACTGAAAAGGAAAAGAGAAACAGGTACGAAGAAGTGTGGATGTCCTTTTTGTTTGAAGGGGAAGCAAGTATTAGATAATCAATGGCAATTGGAGATTCAATGTGGTGTGCACAACAGAGCACGCACTAAACATCCGTGATATAACGAAACTGTGAGGAATGTATGTAGATCCTAAAAGTGCTTGTATACGGATTCCAAATTAGAAGAACAACTATCTTGCCTAGACAAAATCAATCATTCCAACTTGTCATATACTTCACAGTCTTCTGCTGCAAACAATTTTTTAAACACTTTTGTTATTTTGTGAAGTAATTTTTATCAAACATTTTAATTTGGACATAGGCTATAAAACCCCCCTTCTAGCCTATTTGAGCCTATTGGGACCTAACACTTAGTGTGAATCTCCCAAAAGTTTTATGTTTCACATCGCGAACTTCTGCGAGGACAGCGCTAGGTCCTTGTCCGGAATGTCCCAATTTCTCAAAATTGTCATTTTGACCCCTTGTAAGCTCTAAAACTTCGTTAAACGTTAGACCAACTCCGTTAAGTGTCGATTTGGGTCCAAGGGTTCAAGAATGCGCATGAGCTTCATGTCTTGGGTCTCGATGTCCGTGATTGCTACTTTAGACCGGATTTCTGCTTCAAGAGCTGCCAAAGCTTCTTGAACCTTCTTGATCATCCACGAGTGACCTGGCTTCTATCAATCTTCAATAGATCACTTGAGTTGAGCCTCAATCCTTAACTCGGTTCATAATGTCCATCACAACTTGTAAAAATTTATACTTGGATTTGACTCCGTTTTGTATTATTTTTGTTTAATTATATTCGTTTGCTCGCTTTTATTTTCTTGTTTTTAATTGGTTTAATTTAAGGGTGAATTACGGGCCAGTCCCTTTTTAAATATTTGTAATCGCTCCAGTCCAGTCATCTTTTTTTAAAACTGGAAAAAGGTATTTTTGGGACGAAAAGACGATTATGCCATTAATGAAAGAAAAACACGCGCGCATCAGTAACCCAAGGCATCGCGATGAGTAATCTAAGGCATCACGTGGGTTAATCATCGTGATGAGCAACCAAGGCATCACAATGAGCAACAAAGGCATCGTGATGAGCAACACAGGCATCGCAATGAGTAACCAAGGCATCGCGATGAGCAGCCAATGTAACACCCGCTTCATTTGTATCATTTATATCTCTCATATCATCCGCATGTCTTACACATGTCATCTTGAATTATATCATTGATATTACTTGAGTATGTTGCATTTAATTCATAGTACATTTATGCTATATTCCATGTGTTTCATATACTTCGAATTTGTTGTTTAATTCTTGTATTTGATCGCATTTAGAATACGTTGAACTTCTCGCCTTGTTATCGGTCATTTTGGGGACCTTTTTCGAGTGTTTTGACCTTCCCTTGAACTTAGAATCATCTTAGGTTGACTTGGGGTTGTTTTGGAAACACTTTGGGAGACCTTGGTAAACTTTGAATCATGGTGCGAGCTCAAACCAAGCATAAAGTTTCTGGATTCTATACGGCAGCATAAGGCGCCCGCATAGAAGCTATGCGGCCGCATAAGGCATCCGCATAGTGCCCAGATTGTTCACCCGAGAAAATCTCATTTTTGTCCAACTTATGACTTTGATTGGCTCTCCATGAGCCAAGTCACTGGCCCAGTTGGAGTCTCTCTCCCAACCACTTAAACACGTTGGGAGACCCTTGAATGCTCTCATTTCACTCCCAAACCTACCAAGATCATAGAGAGAGAAGAGGGAGAGTTTAGAGTGAGAAAGTGAGATTTTTTGAGGTTGTGAAGGAATCTTGACGATCCGAGCACGCCATTGCGAAGGTCTTGGCGAGAGGAAGCTTTCCCACCGATTAGATTTCGTTTTCCTTGGTTATTCTGTTAAGAGGTAAGATACTACCCCCTCTTCTTCTTGATTTATGTCTCATATGACATCCTAGACTTCTAATGTGCAAAGTTACCATGCTAGATTTGTGAATACATGATTCTTTTCACAAAATATCATTATGAATTTGTGTAACATGTTGTGGCTTGTTATTTGATGTTGGGGACTCGAATTTGGGCGTTAATGTGCTAGGTTTAAAGTGCAAGACCACTTTCGTAACTCGACATCACTAGTAACATAAAATGACTCAAACAGAGTCAATTAGGGTTTGATAATGAAGGTGACCACGTGTGTGATTTGAAAGCTCTTTGAATACTCGGGACCCGTTGGGTGATTGGTTACGCGATGCACATTTATTGGTATTGTGTTAACTCGTAGTTTTGGTGTTGGAATGGCTATGTGTAGTAAAGTCATTTGGCATATATGAACATGTTGTTGTGGTTGTTATACTCCCTACTTTGGAGTATGACTTGTTTATTATAAATGTTGGGTAAACATTACTTGAGCATTTGGTTGATTGGTTTAATGTGTCGAGTAAACATCTACTTGAGCATTCGTTAAGTCCATGGCATATTTGTTGGAGGTGTATTGACGCCGTTATTGCGTGAGTCGGGGCTACGTAATAGCCGAAGGCCAATACACTGGGCCTCGCCCTACCGTTGGCCACGGTAGGGGTTATAGCGCTAAGTGTTATATGGAATAAACGCTACCTTGGTAATCTATACCGTGATTGTTTCTCGGGTCGTGGGGACCGAGTCTTCACGTCGACGTGAATACGGAAAACGGTTCACCATAATTCTTGGTTATTGGTTCGATGATCGGGTACGACATCAACGATTCTACATTGGTATTATTGGTCGGTTGGTTGGAAGTGTGGTATGTCGAAGGTGTACCTCGACGGTATCCTTTATATGTGTTTACATATCGCTCCTACGTGAGACGCATGCTATGTGATATATGGCTATGAGATACTTGCTATCTATAATGCTTTGAGATTAATCTTGTTTTGACAATTATTGTTATGCATGATTCGTATTAATGTTCACATCTCGCATGCCATATTGTTGCATTAGTAGCTTATTTAGTTTTAAACTCACCCCGTCCATTGTTATTTGTTTTCCTTAGATCCTAATCCGGCGAGAAACCCTCAATGACCTTACATCGTCGTCGGTGAGCTTGTCGCATTCTTTTGGGTAGATGCTCCTTGAGCCTCGTATTTTCTTTTGGTGAGGTTGAGGGTGTACATGTTACTTCAACAATGTATAGTTGGGTAAAAGTTTTTGCATTTAATACTTGTGTAATATTCTTTTGTGAAGCCGACATGGTTGTCAGGCCTTGTATATAGTGTTAACTCTTATTCCGCGCATTCTGTTATGGATGTATGTTTATCCCGAGCTGTCTAGCTCGTGGGTTTAATGGCTAGCTAATGTGTTTTACTCCGGCATGTTATTTTGCCGTGAGGTTTTGTTTTGCCTTTAAAAATTATACATTTGCATTACAGAGTTTTTGCACGAAAATAATTTTTAATTATGCATTTTGTGTTCTCGTCTCACGAACCGGACGAGGTTCCACTTAGGATCTCGGGTCGGGTCGTGACAGCCAAAGCATCACAATGAGCAACACAGGCATCGCGATGAGCAACCAAGGCATCGCGATGAGCAACCAAGGCACCGTTTGAATTTCAACTGCTGGAGGGGACTTGATTTTCCAAGGCATCGCGATGAGCAACACAGACACCGCGATGAGCAACCAAGGCATCGCGATGAGCAAACCAAGGCATCGCGATGAGCAATTAAGGCACCGTTTAAATTTCAACCTGGAGGGGACTTGATTTTCGTTTACCTTTCGGGCGCCCCGAACCCCATGAGGATGCTATCCCATCAACCCCTGCGACCTGATCGGGGTCAATCCTGTTGCGTTGCGAAGCATACTACGATTGATGAATTAAAACTCAAATCATTGATTAATGTCCCAAAATCAATCCAAGAACATCTCACTCTATTTTTGGACAGCACACTGCCAAGCTCGATTTGGATCTCGAAAATAGTATTTTTGGTAGAAAAATTGTGCACAAATATAGTACTAAGTTAGGATAATAATATGAGATTGATTTTAAACAAATTCGAAGATTAAAACATAGATTAAAGTGGCCAAAATAGCCCAAGAACAAGGAAAAATGGGATGAAGTCGAAAATTTAAATTTGATCAAATTGTGATCAAATTCGTGTTCTAGGCATGAAAATTGATCCCCAAACATGAGGGAAGACTATATTAACAACATGAAATCGTTTACAAGTTTTCAGTTTCTTTGATGTAACTAAATGTTTTTTATGTTTGTGTGTGTGTTTTTTTAATCTCTAAAATAAAAGAGTGTTCATGTTGCATAGGGATATTTTTGGAAGAAAATTATCAAAATGCCTTTTTCCAGTTAAGAAAAAAAATGGTGGACTTTAGGGGTTAAACTTTTTGAAAAGGGGACCGGCTAGCAATTTCCTGTTAATTTAATTATGTTTCTATAATTTTTGTAATTAGTAAAACTAAGTACTTCCTCCTTCCCTAAATTATTTTCTTGTTTTACTCTTTGGTCCATCCCTAAATAATTGTCTTGTTTGAAACTTTTCTTTTAGGACATCACTTTTACCATTTTACCCTTACTTTTTCTTCTTACTTTAATTATGAGTCATATGCACATGGACATTAAAGTAAATTACACACTATACTAATATTAATAATCAAGTCAATTAATTTTTCTTAATCAGCATATTAAATTAAACAAGACAATAATTTAGGGACGGAGGGAATATTATTTTTCGAGGGATTGACCCATACTTCGCAAGGTATGCTACTTATGATGACTGCATAATCTTGCGTATAGAGAAATAGCCTATCAACCAACAAAAGGAAACATCTTTAATAGATGGTACTAGTAACAAGCTTTATTGGCATACACAATGCTTTTGCACTTATGTTCTTATAATTATTTCACTTACTTTATTTCTATGTTAATTTCTAATTTTCTTGTCTCTTTAATTATATTTTCTTTCTACGATTATGGAGAATAAATTTTTAATTTTTTTTATTTACTATAAGATTTTTATTTTGCAGATCATCTTCTTTTTTCTTTTCTTTTTTCTCTATGACCCTATTTCTCTCCTACTCAGGGGTGGATCTAAGTGTACAGTGAGGGGGCTCAAGCCCACCTCAAAATTTGCCAAAAAAAATAAATTATTTTTATGTAATCTAAACTAACAGCCAACCCTCTCACTCACTCCACTCTCTACCCACTTTCTCTCAATCAATTACCAAGTTTTCAAGAAAGCTGTAGTACTCATCCAAAATCCCTTTCTCCCTCATTCACTCGGTGTTATCTTTGATCTCCCACCAAATCTCCAAGAAACACTGCAATACCAAGCCCACGTGGTACCAAAATTCTAGATCCGCCCCTGCTCCTACTCCCTCCTTCCTCGCGCCATCTTTTTAAAGGATGATTTTATAGAAGATTTTTCCCAGTATCATTTCCAAGTCTTCACATCTTCCTTTTTCATCTCCCCACGTCTCGAGTATTTTGATGAACACTATAACTACGTAAAACTAATTGACTTATTTGCTTAAAAGTAATGCTACATTTACAAAATTCATCCACAGATTTCATTTACATCCAGTTTTAAGTATTGTACTTTCTAACCAGAAAACAACACTTTAAAGCTAGATATGAATGAAATATGTAAATATATCATTATTGTTTGCTTAATATATGCATAGATAAATGAAAGTACCAGAAAAATGTACTTTTTTGCTTTGGAGTTGTCTCCAAAAACACATTATAAATAAGCTCAAAAGGGGACACAAGGGATTAATGTATAATGGGTAGGATAATATGGCACTAACAATCCAAAGATGGCCTATATCATACTCTTGTCATGCACACAAGTCCAAACCAAGCTACTTTAATTAACAATTTTCAAGATCATCCAACGATTATCAAAACTCACAACATAATACTCATCCGACATGCACTATCAAAGCTAGAGCTTAGCATAACAATTCAACTCAAATTCCAAACATGGGCATTATTAATCATGAATGAGGTCAAGCTAGCATAAAAGCACACACATATCCTCAACTATGCATATAATAAACTCAAGAATGAATTCAAGAAAATAATGCACATATAACTCTAACAAGCGCCCAAAATTTCAAAGCATTAAAAATAATGGGGAATTTCAAACTCAAGACTTTCGAATTTTCAAAGCTAACCAATCCAAAACCCAACCCCCAAACTTAAAGTAAACGGAGAAGGGAAGGAAAGAAAACTCCCTCAAAGTTGATTTCTTATGAAGTCCGGGCCCGAGAGTGAGCCTACTCCAAAGAATTTCCTCAAGCAAACCCCTACTTTGAATGCTCAACCCCGTATCAAATCAAGCTCAAAAGAAAAAAGTGTGAAAGCAATTATGAAAAATAAATATATACAAAATAAAAGAAAATCTTTTGTGTGGGGACACTATATACACCTCCCTACAAACCCACAAAACTCGGGAAGGCTTCAAAAGCGACTCAAGCATATAAATACAAAAGCAAGTAAACAAAAAAAAAAAAAATTGCTCAAATTACAATTAGCTTCGCTTAGTATCGATATTAGCATATAGCAATGAAAATTAAATCATTCCCGCAACGGCGCCAAAAACTTGATGTGCATAAAATGCAACTAGGGCAAGATTACCTGCCGTACCAAGTAATAAAGTGTACATAAGTGCAGTATCGATCCCACAGGGAATGCACGTAATTTTCACTCCAACTAAGTACCGAAATTGAGCTAGCTAATTATATTTGAGCGAAAATAAATTGAGAATAAAAACTTAAAAAAAAAAAACTAAAAATAAAAGAAAGCAATTAATATTTACATTAACGCAAAAATGGTTTGGCAACAACAAATCAAGATAGAAGATATGATTTTAGGATTGCAATATTTCTAGTCTCGCTCGTGTCTAATTTAACCCTCTCTCTATTTTTCTTAACTCATGTGTCGGTAGTCGGGCACACGTTAATAATATTCACTACGGCCGTCGCTACGTATAGCGAATCTAACTACAACTCTTCCTAGTTATGGGCACCATCGCAAACATAACATAGGAGAGAAATAACCGCATGGAGATCAAGCACCCAATGACTATCTACGCCCGTTTTCATCGAGCTACTTCCGTTGCGTAAACAATTATCACGATTTTCGAACAATAGGAAGGGTCGTCGCCGTATCCTATCATTCTAGGGCTCATTTAATGATTCATGACTTCATTAAAAGCATTAAACACACAATGATAATAACCAACAACATGGGTATACTTTAAAGAGAGAGAAATTTAATTAAAACACTACTTTTGACATAGAAAAATAATTGCTTTCCATAAATCATTAAGCACAAACCAATTCCACAATTACAAAATATTCAACCCTAGAAATTACACAATAATCTTAAGATATAAAAATTAGAGAGAATGAACCGATTAAAGTGTGGATCCGAGGTTGAAATCTCTTGCAAAGGCTTTCTTGGTACTTGATTTGAAGCTCCAAACCTTCAATGGTGATCAATCAATGGAGGAAATGGAGAGAAAATGGGAGAAGAGAGCTGCTGCCCCAAAGGGGCGTTCTTGCCCCAAAAGGGGACTTCTTTTGATTTGGGGCTTCCTTGGAGATATTTAAGTGAAGGCCAAAGAGTATCAAGGAAGCATGTGGCAAAATGGAAATTAATTAGAAGCTTTAGGGTGAAAAGAGCGTGGAAATTGTTGGGGCGGAATTCTTGAAGGGGAAGCTAGCGATCCGGTGGAGGATGGTGGGCGGATGGAGCTTGGGGTGGGGCGGTCCAAGGATGGGCGATGGGTTGGAGTGTGAGTGGAAATGGGCTGAAAGGTGGCCGGTGGGCGCGGTGCAGGCGGATCGGGGATCAAGAAGCAGGACGCGGTCGGCCTTTGGGGCGGAGCAGACACGTGGCGGCGTCGAAGGCGCCACCACATTAATGAAGACTTTAAGGAATTGCTCCGGTGCCCCTGATTTATAATCTTGTCTCCCGAAGTCCTTCCCTCCCAGGCTTCTCATTTTCATCCTCCGTTAGCTCCGTTAGCCCACCGTTAGCTCATTTTGCCTTGCAACACTTGACGGACTTTAACGGAATACTTTGCGGCTCAACCTTGAAGCCCAAAATTGCCTAAAACCTTGTGCTAAAATCCATGAAAGCTTGTAAATACCTTGGAGACCTACAATGAAGCACAAATACAAAAATAATAATATTTCCAAGAATATTTAACTCAAAAATAGCACAAAATAAAAGGAAATAAAAGGGAAAATTCGTGGAAATCTTGAGCTCATCACACCCCCAAACTTAAGCTTTGATCGTCCCGAGCAAAGAAATAAAACATTTAGAATGAGTTCAAGGACTTGACAAACGTCACTCGCTTAAGATCATATGCACATTACTATGATGAAAATCAAACTCAAGATTATAAACATGTATAATTGAGGTATGGTGTGATTTTAGTGCTAGCTAGCTTTATCCTCAAACAATTTACCCACGATTCAAAACATATGCCCATCAAAAAGTAGCTTAGCTCTAGCAAGGATAGAACGGTCAATGAGATATCAAAAATGAGCAATCAAACCGAAAGAGTTTTATATTTCACAAAGCAAGGACTCGCATGGCATGACAATATCAATAGGACTTTATTAAGCTTGTAATGTTGGCCAATGTTTGGGTTACAATTGAAGGATAGGATATACAAGTCAAGAGAGTAAAGAATTTGAAGTCTTCACACAATAACTTGCCTCATGAAAGCATCACTTCTTCACATAACCACAACCTCACTTCAACAACCCCTTAAACTTTAAACATTGGGTTGAAGAAAGTGTCACTACCACAACAATTAAGCTCCACCATTATATCTCCTTGAGCAATTAAAGCATAATGGCATTTTCTTTTTTTCTTGCCTCCCTTGACTTTTTCTTTTCTTTTGATTTTTCTTTTTATAGCACTTTATTTTTCAAGGGGCTATTTTTCCCCCATTCAACACTTTTCAAACACCAAACATCATCAACAATAAAGCACAATACTTCATGAAGCACACACTTCCCAACAAGAATTCATAAATAAAACAATTCATTCCAAATCATGCTTCTCTTGAAGGGTGCCGGCAAAAGTGTATAGGCTCATGGGATAGGATGATGCGGGTATAAGAAAATGAAGTCGAATGGGGGTCATTGTGTGCTCTAGGCACACGCCATTCTATAAATAAGCTCAAAGGGGACACAAGGGATTAATGTATAATGGGTAGGATAATATGGCACTAACAATCCAAAGATGGCCTATATCATGCTCTTGTCATGCACACAAGTCCAAACCAAGCTACTTTAATTAACAATTTTCAAGATCATCCAACGATTATCAAAACTCACAACATAATACTCATCCGACATGCACTATCAAAGCTAGAGCTTAGCATAACAATTCAACTCAAATTCCAAACATGGGCATTATTAATCATGAATGAGGTCAAGCTAGCATAAAAGCACACACATATCCTCAACTATGCATATAATAAACTCAAGAATGAATCCAAGAAAATAATGCACATATAACTCTAACAAGCGCCCAAAATTTCAAAGCATTAAAAATAATGGGGAATTTCAAACTCAAGACTTTCGAATTTTCAAAGCTAACCAATCCAAAACCCAACCCCAAACTTAAAGTAAACGGAGAAGGGAAGGAAAGAAAACTCCCTCAAAGTTGATTTCTTATGAAGTTCGGGCCCGAGAGTGAGCCTACTCCAAAGAATTTCCTCAAGCAAACCCCTACTTTGAATGCTCAACCCCGTATCAAATCAAGCTCAAAAGAAAAAGTGTGAAAGCAATTATGAAAAATAAATATATACAAAATAAAAGAAAATCTTTTTGTGTGGGGACACTATATACACCTCCCTACAAACCCACAAAACTCGGGAAGGCTTCGAAAAGCGACTCAAGCATATAAATACAAAAGCAAGTAAACTAAAAAAAAATAAAATTGCTCAAATTACAATTAGCTTCGCTTAGTATCGATATTAGCATATAGCAATGAAAATTAAATCATTCCCGCAACGGCGCCAAAAACTTGATGTGCATAAAATGCAACTAGGGCAAGATTACCTGCCGTACCAAGTAATAAAGTGTACATAAGTACGAGTATCGATCCCACAGGGAATGCACGTAATTTTCACTCCAACTAAGTACCGAAATTGAGCTAGCTAATTATATTTGAGCGAAAATAAATTGAGAATAAAAACTTAAAAAAACTAAAAATAAAAGAAAGCAATTAATATTTACATTAACGCAAAAATGGTTTGGCAACAACAAATCAAGATAGAAGATATGATTTTAGGATTGCAATATTTCTAGTCTCGCTCGTGTCTAATTTAACCCTCTCTCTATTTTTCTTAACTCATGTGTCGGTAGTCGGGCACACGTTAATAATATTCACTACGGCCGTCGCTACGTATAGCGAATCTAACTACAACTCTTCCTAGTTATGGGCACCATCGCAAACATAACATAGGAGAGAAATAACGCATGGAGATCAAGCACCCAATGACTATCTACGCCCGTTTTCATCGAGCTACTTCGTTGCGTAAACAATTATCACGATTTTCGGAACAATAGGAAGGGCTGTCGCTTCGTATCCTATCATTCTAGGGCTCATTTAATGATTCATGACTTCATTAAAAGCATTAAACACACAATGATAATAACCAACAACATGGGTAATACTTTAAAGAGAGAAATTTAATTAAAACACTACTTTTGACATAGAAAAATAATTGCTTTCCATAAATCATTAAGCACAAACCAATTCCACAATTACAAAATATTCAACCCTAGAAATTACACAATAATCTTAAGATATAAAAATTAGAGAGAATGAACCGATTAAAGTGTGGATCGAGGTTGAAATCTCTTGCAAAGGCTTTCTTGGTACTTGATTTGAAGCTCCAAACATTCAATGGTGATCAATCAATGGAGGAAATGGAGAGAAAATGGGAGAAGAGAGCTGCTGCCCCAAAGGGCGTTCTTGCCCCAAAGGGGACTTCTTTTGATTTGGGGCTTCCTTGGAGATATTTAAGTGAAGGCCAAAGAGTATCAAGGAAGCTTGTGGCAAAATGGAAATTAATTAGAAGCTTTAGGGGCTGAAAAGAGCAGAGGAAATTGCTGGGGGCGGAATTGCTGAAGGGAAACTGCTGATCTGGGTGGAGGATGGCTGGGCGGATGGAGCTTGGCTGGTGGGGCGGTCCAAGGATGGCTGATGGGTTGGAGTGTGAGTGGAAATGGGCTGAAAGGTGGCTGGTGGGCGCGGGTCTGGGCCGGATCAGCAGGATCCAAGAAGCAAGGACGCGGGTCAGCCTTTGGGGCAGAGCAGACACGTGGCGGCGTCGAAGGCGCCACCACATTAATGAAGACTTTTAGGAATTGCTCCGGTGCCCCCTGATTTATAATCTTGTCTCCCGAAGTCCTTCCCCTCCCAGGCTTCTCATTTTCATCCTCCGTTAGCTCCGTTAGCCCACCGTTAGCTCATTTTGCCTTGCAACACTTGACGGACTTTAACGGAATACTTTGCAGCTCAACCTTGAAGCCCAAAATTGCCTAAAACCTTGTGCTAAAATCCATGAAAGCTTGTAAATACCTTGGAGACCTACAATGAAGCACAAATACACAAATAATAATATTTCCAAGAATATTTAACTCAAAAATAGCACAAAATAAAAGGAAATAAAAGGGAAAATTCGTGGAAATCTTGAGCTCATCAAGATGATGCATGTTGATTTTATCATATTGAATTTTTCTATGCGTATTGGTTGTACGAGAAGAGTAAGGTTGTGCAACCGACTCGCGATACTTATATCCCAAAGTTTGTGAAATGGGATTTGAGGGCACTTTTAAGCATATTGGATAAAACCAATATTGTAAGCATCATGACAGATCGGGTGAGTGGATGCACAAAAATTGCACATTAGTATTATATTACAAATATCAACATTACACTTGCAATGCACAAAGGTATGCATCGTGATGCACAACTTGTACTAAAGAAGTATTGTTTTTGGGCATCACGATGAACAAACCTTATTTCCGATACACAATTTTTAAACACTGTTTTTTATTTTTTTCCTAGATTTTGCGAAGTTTGATAATGTTCTTAACATAACAACAAATGATGAAAAGAAACTGCTTTGGGAAAAGAGAAACAATGACATGAAAATTCTTGGTGAGGCCTCTGTGGATGATCAACAAGATGCTACAGTGGACCTAGGGGTTCACTAAATAAGATGGGTGGGGTGACTAATACGGTTGTAAGTGATCAATATGTGACGATCAAATAGAAGAAAGAAATCAACCGAAAGGTGTGAGTCAAACAATTAAGCAAGCTACAATTGAAAAAAAACAAAAAACTTTCTAGATACAAGTACAAAGAGTCCAATGGAACGACAATAGTTGTTGATTAAATATGTTTCTTAGTAATTAAACTTTTTAGATACATTTGTTGTGTAATACTTTCTAATATTATTTTAATACATGTAAATATTTGAATATATTTTCGGTGTTTTAATACTAATTGATAATTAATTTCATATGCAATTTTATTGATGTGTGTTTATTACATTGGGCATTATCTTTTTTAACATTAAACTTACGATGCACAACAATTGTGCATCACAATGCACAAAACAGTTCAATGAAAAGTGCTGATTGTTGCATCGCGATGCACACGATGCACATTTTATATGCGGCTTTATGGATGTGTTCAACAATGGACATGCACATTTTATGCTTGACGATGCACACAATGTACATTTTTAACATAAAAATTTTAATTACATTAACGATGCACGTTTTACACACATGACGATGCACAAAAATCAACCTTGTACATACAAATGAACTTCAAAAATTACAACATAACAAAAATCAACTTTGTATAGCATCTCTACATGACCTAGAGTACATGGTTACAAAGTTTGTGACATCTACTACATATCCTTTTTTTCTTTTTGTTGATTCACCATTTGATAGGATCTTTGTCTTCTTAGGACGTGCGGGTAATCTCTTCATTATAGGAGGTAAAATGGTCTCACCCTCGCAAGAATTCAAGCTTGTACCTTTTCGTAGTTGCAATTTGCATCAAGCTTTCCTCGTAACACTTGAAGTAATTGCTTGTTAAGAAGTAATTATCAACCATATCATTGATATTGCTCCCGGATCTCACAATCACAATGGCTACGTGGCAACACGGGAATCCTTGAATTTGCCACGATAGCATGAACATGTCTGCTACCCTAAGTCAACAGGGACACTTGGATCGAATAAAACCTCGTATATTGAGTTAGGTGACATGCGAATCGCCATGTCATTCCAATATTAAGGTACTCCTTCCACTTTTTATCCATCTTCTTACAAAATAATTTATTCCATCTCTTTCCATTCCCAAGTCTATCCCTAAACCATTTCATTATTTTTGATCTTATACAATCCACCATGTGAGCGATGGAAAGACCGCGAGCCTCTAAAATCCAATTGTCAAACGATTCGGCGATTTGAGGTCATTTCGACATACCTATTCTCATGGCAATGTGCAATCGCCCACTTCTCGTATGGAATGGTGGCCAAGAAATCACAGCAACCTGTCCCTTTCTTTTTGAATATCTAAATTTTCTCATTAAATAGTCTAATGTTAGGGACATACGCGCATCCTTGACTCTTGAACACAAGCTTCGCCGAACGTGTTCGAATAACATTCTTGGTAAACATTTATTTCAAGTTCCAATAAAGATGCACCAAGCAAAAGAAATGCTTGGAACCCCCAAACACGTCGTGTATTGCTTCCATTAACCAAATTACGATCGGATAGAAACAACACTTCGCAATCGATTGCTCTTTTTATCTTAGATAAAAACCAAGCCCAATTATCCTTATTTTCAGAACTTACAACAGCAAATGCAAACGGAAACGGACTGCAAAGATATGAACAATATTTAATTAACAACAACAGTTTGCGATGCATACCGGTGTGCATCGCGATGCACAAAATTGTACTACAAAGTACTAATTTTGTGCATCGTGAAGCACCACTTTCATTTCTCGATGCACAAAAATGTACTGAATGTATCTCATATTAAGTACAAGTACAAACAGGGCATAAAAACATGATCAACCTATGATATTAATCAAAATAATGTTGAACACCAAATGAAAAAATTTAGAACAAATGGACGTACCTTGATTTTCATCCTTAGTCGTGGCAAACAAAAAGGTGCCCTTGAATCGAGATTTCATAAATGTGTCATCTATAAAAAATATAGGACGACAGTAGTTGAAACCATCTACGCATGCCTGAAATGAAATGAACAACCTACCGAACCGATTCGTAGCATCGTCTGATTCCAAGAAAATAAAGCTACCAGGATTACTCTTTGTCAAGGCTTTAACGTACCACTGCAGCTCCTGGAAAGATTCTTCGTAACAATCAAATAAATTTTTCGAGTCATCTCTACACTCCTCCATACCTTGCTATATGTTATCTCAATGCCATAATTAGTCCTCATGTGATCAATTAAATCCTTCGGTGAATAGCTTGGTCGATCGCAAACATGGTCGAATCAATCGCCAATGATACCACACTCATCCTTTTCAAGTTATTATCGTCAACCATGGTCAAATAACAAATGTGTAAAAGGTTGCACTTGTATATGAATATTGATTCATCAACAGTTGAAGATTCCTTGATGAACCAACTGCAATCATCACTCTATTTCTTTCAACATGCAACGCTAATCCTATTTTTGTTGCTCTTAATGTAAATAAATTCAAAACCAATCTTGAATGAATACTTTATAAGTGTATGCGAAAATCTTTCATTTCACCTTTAAATATTTGACCAACTTAACACCGCAATAAGATTTGATCAACGAATTCCAAACTTCCTTATGTCGTATGTTGGGACACTTTCAACATTGCTTTGAACTTGAAGAATTGGTACAACTTCTATCAATGTTCTCATTGTTACATTGTTGTGCATTGCCAAATAGATGTGGTGCATCACGATGCACAACTTTTCCTTTACCTTTGTCAAGATTTTGTGCATCGCAATGCAAGTTTTGTGCATCGTCATCTTCATAAGCAATTGCATCGTCTTCGCAATCTCATCTCCATAATTCTTTTCCTTATTAATCCCGTAATTCAAATCGATCTGTTTCAAACACATTAACAATGATAATAGAAACGAAAACGATATATGGGCTTGAATAGAGATGGCAAGAAGGCAGGCTGGGTGGGTGGGTATGAGTGGCGCTCGAGTAGGCCGCGAGCTCAAATGGACGGGTAAGTGAATGCTCAATTGAGAACACAAGCATATATGGGCAGACCATATTTGGGCTTGGGTGTTTTTGGGGCACCCATTTACCCATTAACATAAAATTATCAAGGAATAATTGCTGGCTGGTCTCCTTTTATAGATTTTCAACCGATTTAGGTCTTTATTTTTGTTTTCAACCGCTTAAGTTCATTTTAAGTGATAAATTGGTCAATTGTTTCAAAACTGCCACCGTAACAACCTAAAACACGTTTTAAGTTGTGTCTTCCTTGATTTACTCTTGTAAATCGTGTCTTTCCTTTCATTGTGATTTATTACCAAAATTTGCAACCATATCACATTCGATCTTCTGCTCATTCGATTTCATTTTTTAAGTTTCTTCAAGTTGTTATAATCGTTTTCACTGTGAAATCGAAATCTATGTATTCAATGGAAAATTCTGTCAAGTTGTTGTTGAAATTCAGAGGAGATATCATTGTTTCGAAAGTTTCAGAGAATTTTGGTTTATCTGAGTTGATCGAATGTATTAGAGGTAAATATTGCAATTTTCAATCAGACAATTGTACTTTGAAATACAATGTAAGATCACACAACAATTGTTGTTTAACCAATGAAAAAGATTTGAAAAACATGGTGTCATTGGCCAAAATTTTACCAGTTTGCATTATAATTGTTAATGTTTTGAAAACTGATAATAGTTTGACTATACAAGGTTAATTTATTATGTTTCAATTTTCGAAGTTTATTATCCTATCACTGTGCATTGCGATGCAACAAATAGTACTATTGTTGGTACTATTATGTGCATCGCGATGCAACAAGCAATACTTTTGTTGGTACAATTTTGTGTATTGCAATGCACACTTCTTTGTGTATCGCAAGTGTAATATTGATTAAATACAATATTGTGTATTGGGAATAAAAGATGCACAACAAAAGTACTTTTTAGTACAATTCTTGTGCATCGTGATGGACACCTTTTATGTATCGCAAGTGTAATGTCAAAATTTGAAATCCTACAAACGGTGTTTTATATTTTCAGTGAACGCGATGCATCAATTTTGAAATCGCATCCACAACATATGTTTCAAATAATGCATCGCGATGCATCAAAAACAGAATTTCTATGCAAATTTATTAACATTTCACTCTATTAAGGAAGTTGTAAACAAAAAGTACAACTATAAAATGTATTCAGAAATACATTCTTCTTCAAGTCCTTGTTTTTGTGTTTTCCTTATTCTGGTGCTAGTTGCTTTTTTTCCTGTGGTCTCTTGTAGTTGTGAAGACATATTGCTCTACTTTTTAAAAACTCACAACAATGGATTGAAATCTTGCACAAAATCGTCATAGGTTGTTTCTTGAGAAACGACCGAAAGTTTTAAAATTTTTGGAAGTTAAAAGGGTTTTGGATCTTTGATTGTATTGAGCATTCAATTTGGTAGTTATTTTAGATAGGGAAGCCGATGCACGGCGTTTGTGTTAGAAGAAAGGATATAGACGATATTTTGCAAACAAAGTGCCTTTTTCCGGTTGAAAAGAAAAGGTTGTATATCGCGATGCACAAAAACAATTATTTTTAGTATAATTTTGTGCATCGCGATGCACACCTTTGTACATCGCAAATGCAATGTAATGCATCGCGATGCATCGATTTGGTTTGCGATATATTGCGTGTTTGTTACATTTTTTAAGGGTATAGATGACATTTCGTAATAAAAGTGTCATTTTTCGGTTTAAAACAATTATAAGAGACTAAAACGGTAAAAAATTTATTAAAAGATATCGGCCCGAATTTCACCCAATTATCAAACCAACGAATGCATTTGTAACTGAAACCACCAAACTCTAACTTGGACCATTAAACATAAAAGGAAATGGACAAATAGCTCTTCATAACATGCACAAAATTTTGTTATAATTTCAATATGATGAGCACTTATGTAAACTCATTTTTGCTCACGAAAATTAGTGGACTGTCGTCCATTATAGTCCATTTCTAAAGTGATATGTGCTCATACCTACTTATGTGTGGACGGTCTAACAAAATTAAATACGCATGGACAGTAATTGCCATACCTAGACTTAAATATCAATTTTATGACCGTACTTTGAAATATTATGCAACAAACTCACCCTACATTCTTTTTTCAGTTTTTCACCATTGAACTTGACTAGAAATTCAGTGACATTGATCACTTTTTTCAGTTTTTCATCAAGAGCTTGCATCCCCTCTGCATTCTTTTTCATTTACTTTTATCATTGAAACTAGACTTCTGTAATCATATCGATCACTTCATCCACTCCAGTAAAGTTTCGTGGTTGGGATATAACAAAAGACTTAAATAGCCTTATATATTATGACAACTGACTAATACACCCTTCTTAGAGCAAGAACAACAAAGAAGCTTAAGTTGGGTAGCTTAAGCTTCTTTTTGATCATTTTATTACAAAAATTCATAGGCAAATTTGCTAAGCAACGCACCCGTTTAATGAATTTTTAAAAATATGACGAAAGTGCCCTTTATTATTATTAAGTATAATTAAGATTAGAGTTCATATTAATGTTTAATGACTATTTCACGGTATGTTTTTTTATTATTATTTTTCATTTAATTAAGAATTTTTTTACTGAAAAGTAGAGCCGGTCCGGCTATATCCAATAGTGCCGACTCGGCTCTCTCCCAAATGTCAATCTTTTTTGTTTTTGAATAAAATTGTCTTGGCCATATTTTTTTTTTTTTGCTAAATTTTTTATATTATATTATTTGTATTCAAAATACAAATGATACTACACACTTTAATTCAATACGTGTCTGATTTTTTTTTATTTTTTATGTTACACTATTATTTACAAGATGTTCACATCGTTTTATGATGACTCGAAACAGTTTCTAATGTGTCTCATATTTTTGCGACTGATCACGTGCTTGATGTGTCTTATATTTTTGCGAGTGATTACGTGTTTTAAATGACAATAACAATAACAATGTTCTTTTTAAAATAAAAAACAAGGCTGGTCCATTATTTAATAGAGTCAGGTTGACTTTTTTTTAAAATGCTGACACGGCTATAGAGGGAGGGAGAGATTAGTGTAGGTTTTTTTTTTAAAAAAAAAAATATAGAATGAAGGATATTTTAGTAAATGTGGCATAAATAAGTGCAACACTTAGCATAAATGAGTGCAATGTTTAGCGTCCTTCCTATCATTAAGCTATCCAACTTAAGTTACTCAACAAAATCTCCCTTTTAACAATGCATAAAAACTGCAACAATTTTAAAAATCAATAAATTTAATGTTAGATAAAGAAATAAAAATAGGGAAAAACTTTAAAAAATTGTAAAAAAATTATTTGGCATCCAAATGAAACAAACCAAATTTCTATTAATAAAGAAAAATGTGTACTATAATTAAAAAAAAATATTTTCTTGAAGTGAAAAACGACCAAAAACAGAGAGGAAAAACTTTTGGCAAAAAAACCACGGCGCAATACGTGGCCCGACCATGTTCAAGCTCTCAAGGTCTTTTTTATTTTTTTTTTCAAAATTCTCTCCTCAAAACTAAGCTCCAGGAGCTTATTTTGCTCGGCAATCCTATTTTATGTTCCTAAGCTACACTCACTTGATACCTTGTTGGGATGATTGCTCCCCTCAAGCTCTTCCTAAGATTCTTTGTTGGAAAGGCTCTTATAGAAGATTTGGCAGGACTGTGCTAAGCATTTGAAGAAACAAAAAAATATTACAGCCACCCGTTCACAAAAAGTAAGCCAATTTATCTACAGTAAGAGTCTATATATCATCTCTAGAGTCGCCTGAACAAAACACCTCACTCATTTCTATCAGTGACACCAACTATAACCAGACTACTCTTCCCTCTGATGTCTTTTCTTCTCACAATCAAGGAAATCTAGTTGTTTGGCTTCTGTCATCCCATTTCAACTGCGCGCACCTTGCCGACCTAAACTTTCGAACTGGCTAGTGCCGAAGCTTGCCAACTGTCAAATCCCAAAGCTTGCAAACTGCTTAGCCAGCTCGGTCAGTTTCAAATATCTATGTATGCTTGGGGGTTTCTATTTTACCCGAGTTCCTCCCTTCTGTCAACAAGTTATTCCAGGTATAAGATAAGGCGATGGTTTAGGCTTCTTTATTTTGTTCACCAATATAGCCTGAGTTGTTAGGAGTAGACCAGCAATAGATACGGCATTCTCAAGGGCACACCTTGAAACCCGACAAGGATCAATTACTCCAGCTGCAAGGAGGTCTTCGTACCTGCCAGTCATTGCATTGTACCCGATCTGCCAGTCATGAGCCATAACCTTCTCCACGACCACATCTCCATCAACTCCTGCATTAGCTGCAATCAACTTTGCAGGGGCAACTAGTGCCTGAAATTTAAAAGTCAAATCTTTTAGTTGCCTATTGTGCATCTGAGAAGTGATAAGATCCGAGTCTTTGCAAATAGCAATGTAAATAAGAAAGACCTTATGCAAGCAATAATCCAGTAGAAGTCAACTCAAGTTCACAAAGAAAGAAATGAAGTTGAAGCATCGGCCTGCTGTCACGGAGAATATTTGCTTATCTAAAATAACTTTGAGTAGAAGTGCATCTGACCCAACTTCTCTTTTTTACAGAAAGTATATTTATACTGGGTACTATATGAAAGAGATCATTTCTGTTGGGATTTCTTTTAAGTGGCTATAGCATTAGATAACAACATAACATTTACAAAAAAAGGCTTCCGCTTCCCAAAAATATGTGGCACAAATAATTGGCATGTGTCAGAGACATGCACCAAACATATGAAGATAGAGTGAGTTGACAATGTTTATCTTTATGTAATTATTGATAAAAGAAGAAATTACTATTTCTAAAGGAATACTATCTTGGAATGGCAAAATTCCCCCAACCCTGTCATGCCCCAGATGGGACAAGTTTGCAAGGCTGTGAAACTAGATAGGAGCAGGTTTGAGGATATACCATCATAACTGGGTGTGTTTAGGGCGAGGATGGAACATTTGGTTAAAGTTTCGCAGAATCTTCCATGATAGGTGCCCTAGACCTACATATTCAGCAAAGATACTAGTAACCTAAATAAGCAGACCTCAGATCAGGTTTTACTTGGTCCTTCTTAAAGCTATCAACTACACTCTGCTCGAGTTTTTCAAATTCCAGTTGAACTTTTCGTAAAAGTTACTTGAGTCAAGTAATAGTCAAATACTTATCAACAAACTAAAAAAATTCAAGTAATAGTCAAATCAATTCGCGTATCAAACTATTCAACCGAACTCGCCTTGGATAAAGCATTAGAGTCTGGCACATCTACTCGAACTCAGGTAGAGTCCGGATCAGTAAGTATCACTACTCAGTTCTGATTTTTTTCTAATATGCATACATGCGTGTGTGTGTGTGTGTATTAAATACATGCATTTGTTCAGACCTTACAGGTTGAGTCATTTGATTTTGACTTGAGTTTGCACGTGAATAGTGAAACGAATCTCATGAGTTACTCAACTTAAATCCATTACTAATAGAGGTAACATCACCTGTTGACTCAACTGGGGCATATCTAGTCAACTTGGGTATTAAAAACTACCTTATTCGCCTTAGAACCCTAGTTCTATCAGGGAAACTCTCACGTCCTACACACTCGACTCCCACTTTCTCTTGCCTTTCTTTATCTCACCTGCATGCAGAAGATTCTGTCTCCACACTGAGCATTGCGCATCTCCGAGGACACCCAATCTCCATATCTTACATCCCTATCATATCTCCATATTTTTCTAAATTTATGTCCTTTTTAGTTCATTTTTCTACTGCTCAAACCTGACTAATATGCTTTTCCGTTTCTTGTTTTTATTTATTTGGGTTTAGTGGAAAAATAAGTTAGGAGTGCAAAGTGATAGACATAAACTTGTCAAGTAGAACGAAAATTTTATAGCATAGCTTTTAGAACAATGCTACTCTACAAAATGGAATGTTGGGCAATTAAGAACGAACATGTTATTAATATGAGTGTACCGGAAATGAAAATCTTATGCTAGATGTTAGTAAAAATAGGATCGATAAAATTCAATATGAACATATTCATGAGATAGTAAAATTCAGCCCAATAGGAGATAACATGAGACAAAATCGCTTTTCAAACACACACAGCATAGGACTCCAAGTCTAATGGGGTCCAAACAGTGAATCGAGGTTCCACTGGGCAAGGACAGGTATAGGTACTTGATTAGGGTCTGATATGGAGACTTTGGGACAAAGTCTGAGTTGAGTTGAGTTTACTTTATCGGTTTGACGACTCATCAAAGACAATCTAGTAGATTTTGCCAATCTCTACTGTAATTATGAATTATGATCCTTGTTACAAATAATCAAAGTTTTCTGTTTAGTGGTTGCAAATTTGCAATACGAATTTCCAATGACAAGTGTATGGGAAAAGAATGGTGTTCAAATGGGGTCTGATATAGTGTGTTGGATCTAAGCCTCCATGGTCCAGGAACGTAACATGCAAACAAGTCATAAACCCACCATGTTGCTAACCTAAAACACTCCTCAAGAATGAAGGGCATCAAAACTAGGTTTCTTGGTGGTGTATGGTGTGCTTGTCACTGATTGCCCCGATGAAAATGCTAAAAAGAAAACTAAAGCACTCATATTCCTCTGCAACTCCCTAATAGGCACGTGTCGAGATGCATGCCTAGCTGAAGCCCAAAGGGATGGGATATAAACCACTCCGTCCAAGAGAAGAGGCCATGGAAACTCCTGATCCCTGAAAATCCTCTTAGTCTAGATCCCAGATCCCCATAAGATGGCAAAATTCCAAGACGTCGCAGCAAATCAGTATCATTACACTACCAAAACCATTGACTTGCATATGAACAAAAGAATAGTTCCAGCTTGGGCTAATCCAAGCTTCCTTGACCACCCAAGCAGGTTATTCCAAAGGAACCGAGCACCCCCACAGTGGAGAACTAAATGCGCGAGAGCCAGAAGCGTGCTTGCAAATTACACACCAACGCGATGAAATCTACTTCTAAGGTCTACGCACTTGCAAGATATCATTGGTGTTGAGCTTATCAAGGACCAACATCTAAGAAAAGGCACTAACTCTGAAAAGTGCACTAGGTTTCCAAATGATTGTTGAGAGAGGAAAAAAAATTGGATTAGGCGAACAAATCAAGTGGCAAAGAAAAGAACGATAAGAATACAACTCTAATCCAGAATCCATGCTGGAGAATCAGAACTATGGAGGAAATACATTTCAGAAAGATGATCGGCATCACGAACCTCTTCGGCCTGCCGATCATATAAATTGCAAAAAAAACAAAAAAAGTGAAAAATCAAAGAAGGGGAGTCCCTCCGGAGCGGAGACTGAACAAGCGAGGGAAGGTAGTGCGAAGGGGTAACTCATCCACCCGCAAGTTCTCCCACAAACGAATACCAGCACCATTCTTACCTACCTCTGAAATGAAAGCGGATAAGAGGAAGAAACAAACGGAAGCACTGACCTAGGAACTTCCAGGAGTACTTTAGAGTGCCCGATACTAGCATCCCACCAATTTTGATGCAGGCCAAACTTACTCTCAAACAATATATGCCAAATAGACCGCGGTTCTAGAGAAAAATGGGAAAGCCACAATCCAACAACTGACATGTTCCTACAAACAGATTCCTCAAAAGCCAAATTCCCCTCCTCCTTGGGCCTACAAACTTTATCCCACACAACTCGATGGTTCCTCACAATTTCGTCCGCCCCATCCTGTATGAACTAAGAAGTCTCTCATAACTTTCTCAAAACTATCCCCTACAATACAATGCTTACTAACAAATTTTTTGTTTGATAAGTAGATAATTAATTGCTAAAAAGCGTCAAAAAAGGTGACGCGTCCTATGTACACTAGGAGTATACTCTACCAAATTAGAAAAGACCTATCAAATACTATTCACAAACTCTACAAAAGAATTGTAAGGATTAATGATATTAAAGTCGTGTTCACCAGACCCTGAACACCAAAAATGTAAAGTTCGAAGCAGTGTATTCTTCAAAAACTGAATGGATCCTTCCTCATTTTCGAACGCCCTGCGATTCCTCTCCCTCCATATGGTCCAACAAACACCTAGTGGAGCCGCCTCCCAAAACCCGTTCCTTCCTTCACATTTATAAAGAGACCTGCTCAGGAAAAGATCTTTCACTGACAAATAATAGAGTATAATATGTTGGAGGACAGAAAGGCCCCCAATAATGGAGATTATAATTTATAAAAGATTCTTCCATTTAGGGATATGGGCCATATGTCACTTTCTTCTATTCATAGGGATGAGAAAAGAGGCTTCCATTTGATATACAATCTCCCTCATTCAGTCCCTTGCTTATTAAGAGAATCCGATATGCTGGAGGACAAGAAGGCCCTAAACGATGGAGATAAGAAAAGATGCTTCCATTTATGGATGTGGCACTTTCTTATATCCATAGGATCACAAAAGATGTTTCCATTTATGGATATGGCACTTTCTTATATCCATAGGATCACAAAAGATGTTTCCATTTGACTCTCTCTCTCTCTCTCTCTCTCTCTCTCTCTCTCTCTCTAATATTTTCTACGTGAAGGTCAAATTACAAGGAGAAAAAAGCAGGGTGGGGTGAGGGGTAGAGGGGATTTTCTGCGAAGATATGACCAAAACACAGCATAATCAAGAACAATGGAGCAACATGCAACCAACACCAATATGTTCAGACTTAACTTAGTTGTTTTATGTACTATTAATCTCAAGAAAAGATCTTTAAGAAAAGGAAAGAAAATGGCAACATACCGAGCCTACAATGTCAGCCCCAATCTCCTCATCTGGATCTTCGAAGAACTTCTTTACGAGGGGAATTTGTTCCAAAAGATGTATATAGGTGGCTCCACCACCTGGTACGATACCTTCATCCAAAGCAGCAAAAGTTGCATTTTTTGCATCTTCAATTCTTAGTTTTCGATCTTCGAGTTCCATCTCTGTATGCGCGCCTACCTATCCAATGCCACAACTTAACATAGATAGTAACTTTAAACTAATTATTTTACTTGTTAGTCAAACAAAAATTGTAAAAATTTGTTTCAGAATATAATACCTATTCATGTTTAACCAGAAGTATACAGCATGACTTTATATTTACTATGAATTCAATATACTGTAATGAATATATGCTTCAAAACTCCCTCCATTCTGATGAAGGACTAGGTGTGAACTCCCTAACCTATAACAGTGAACAGGAAGAATAAACTTGCAGATCTGGTTCAATTTGAATTTATAACATTTGAGTTAACTAAGCACAATATGTATAATGAGAGAGAGAGAGAGTATTAAACTTTACATTTACAGGCTTCCACCACCTCTCTATAACACCCCAAATCAAATCCTGATATGGTTGACGTTTATGGTTATGATTGGCGATGGTAATGGTTACGACCAAGTGTTTTTTTTTTGAATTATTGCGCCTTCTGTGTGTGTGAGCGAGAGAGAGAGAGAGAGAGAGAGAGAGAGAGAGAGAGGTGGTAATGATGTGGTAGTGGCTGCAGAGGTTGACAAGAAGGATAGCAGGTGCTGGCCTACTGGGTTAGAAAAAAAAATCAAACTAGACCCTACAATCCATATGAATGACATATAACCCCATGTAAGACACCCCCTTTAAGTTCGAAGAAGATTCCCTACGTTTCTTTTATGCTTGAGTATTTTGGTCATTTCACACCCCTCCATTACTCAAATGTCTCGGAAGTTAGCTTCCCTAGGGTTTTCGTACCACACGTAGACTTTACCTTAAAACAATAAACATGGGAAGGTAAAGCCCAAACATTGATAACCACAGGGTTTTGGCTATTTTTCCATACAAAGTATTTACAGATTATATGGAGACTTATAACCTTTTAGGCATTTAATGTGATATTCATGCATTACTCTTCAAATGATAACTAGCACTTAATGCATATCATCCTTCAAACGATGTCTACAAACAATGTCTACCACCAATGCATCAATGCATGTGAACAAAACTGGACCATTAATGCACATTGAAATCTGTCTTCAGCTTCTTTTGTCTGCATCATATATTGTTTAATATATTCTTCATGCCTAACTTTCCCTAAAATATTATCCAATCCTTATAAACCAATAAGAATTGAGGTTTCTACTAAAAGAACAGTTTTTATCATGGCACCAGCACATTTTTTTGTTCTAAAAGAACAAGATATTAGATCAAGGAGAGCAATGCACAAACAAAATAGAAACATAAAAGGAACAGCAAAAAAACCATTCGTGATCCAAAAGAATGGAGAAAAAAAAAAGCAACTAATAGAGAGCTGCTCTGAATCTCGTACCAAATCTGCAACTGCCACTCCTCTAAATGCCCCAAAAGCCAAACCACAGAGGAGCGTGGAAAACAAGTTTCTCCCTCAAGAGAAAGAGTGAGTCTCCACCAGTCATTTTTCTTTTTAAGGAAAGAGGACAGCACGCTCACTTATTTCATTAGTGTCCATCATTTTATAAATGGTGCTTTAGTAAATACATAATTGCATAGGACAAGGGCAGTAGATGAGCCGAACCGAGTCAAGCATCTCTCGAACTTGTCGAATTGAGATTTCTCGAGCTCGAGTCTAGCTTTAGGGGAGGAAAAAATACTCCGCTTAGTTGGACTCACAAGCTACTCAAGAGCCAATCCAATAGAGTGAAGAAAAACAAAAAAGAGCAACTAACAGAGAACTGCTCCTAGTCTCGCGCCAAATCTGCAACTGCCACGCCTCCAAATGCCCCAAAAGCCGAACCCCTGAGAGGAGCATGGAAAACATGTCTCTCCTCATAAGAGAAAGGGAGAGTCTCCACCACTGCTTATTTTTCTAAAGTAAGAGGGACAGCACCCTCACTTCTCGCATAGTGTCACCACTTTATATAATGGTGTTTTAGTTACACACTTGAATATGACTAGGGCCGTAGATGAGCCGAGCAGAGTCAAGCATCTCCTGAACTTGAGCCTAGCTCGCTTGATTGGCATCGAGTTGAGCTTTCTCAAGCTCGAACTGAGCTTTAGGGGAGGAGAAAGTACTCGCCTCAGTTGGACGCACAAGCTACTCACTAGCCGAGTCGAGTCGAGTTGGGTGATCGAGCCCCTACACCCAACACACAAGAAATCATTAAGCCCACTTATTTTGACTAAGAAAGCCCTCTTTCTTTGGTTTAGGGTAGATAGCCCATTTGTTAGAACTGCAAAGTTCATCAGGCCCATATCGCTTCGTAAAATAATATCAAGTTCTGAGGTCAATTCTAGAGAGGGCGAGCATTCCACGGGGGCAATGAGTTTCACAGTACATATGGAAGTCTATTAGAGGCCAAGTGTCCTGACATTGTCTTGTGTTGCGCAAAGCCTTTCTGTCATTTGTAATCTCTGGGGATTCAAGGCCCTCTCTGTTTTGATGTTGTCTGCGTGGAGGAGTGGAGAATAACTCCACTTCTGCTCCATGACATTCTTATGCTTCTCAATCCATTTCTTGCTCCTCATCTTCTTCAATTTCACGAAGGCATGCTGAAAGGGTTTAATGGCTTTCAAGAAATCAGGAAAGGGACGAACAACATATTAGCCTAGCTGAGCTTGAGTGGATTCGTGAGCCACACGGGTTGAGCACCCCTTAGCTCGGATCTGCTCGGCTCGGCTCGGCTGAATTATTTCAACGAGCTGTGAATGAAGACTCGACTTGGCTCATTAGTCGAGTCGGCTTAGGCTAGTTTGAGTCCAACAGAGTCGAGTTTCCAATATAACTCTGCTCACCTACACCCCGCCCCCCCTCTAGATAGGACTGTACTCAACAAGTTAAGACTCATTTCTGGAATTACACTCAAATTGTAAAGTTTGACTACGAGATGTTTATCCTTGATAGTTACAACAAAAAGAACTAGTAGGAGGCATTCAAATTCGTATTACTTACTTGGAACAGCATGATAAATTCGCAAATTATGATTTCTTTACTCATTTAAGAAAGTTAGAGGGAAAACTAAGGTCTAGGCAAGCTCCAGAAGCATAGCATACGCTTATACAATAGGATATTAGAATGGGTTTTGCTAACAAGTGACTCTGTGGCACTTGTAAATGATCCTTATTAGGAAAATATCTACTTCGAATGACACCCCAACTCTGGCATCATACCCCAATGCATTGGTGTTATGCAGATAATTTCCTAATAAGAATTATTAACAAGTACGATAGGGGCACTTGTTAGCAAGATGCATTGAGAGCTTTCACAAGTGTTGAGTAGACTTCCATGTAGATTTCTTATGAAAAGACCAAAACAATTGAATTGGCCATCTTTTGTTGTGGATATTGATATATGTATGTAACTTTCGAGAAGGTTGTTTCTGGCAAAGGAAGAACAAGAAAACGTAACAATCAATACTCCTAATGGTTAATAAATTTTTGTACACCTCAAATTATTAATTCCTAGAGGGTTGACGGTACCTTTATAATAGCTATGCCACCGGAGAGTCTTGCAATTCGTTCCCTGAACTGTGATTGAAGTTGGGCACTCTCTGTTTCAGCAAGATCCTTCTTTATCTGCAATACTCTTGCTTGAGTTTCAGCTTTAGTGGACGGATCAGCAATGATTGTTGTAGAATCACTACTGATGGTTACTTTGCGTGCAGTACCAAGCTGATCAGATGTTGCATCTTCCAGAGTCAGGCCCAAATCTCCACAGAGAAAATCACCCCCTGATCACCGTAAAATGTTGGTCATCTAGAGCGTGCAGAAAAAATTGAATGAAGTTACTAACTAAAGTTATAAATGCATTACTTCCCTTTGTATGCACACTAATTGCACAATTGAACTTAATTAATGAAGGGAACAAAAGGGCTGGCAATTAACAATGGGGGGTGGGAAGGGAAGGCTGCTAGAACGTATAGTTCAGTTCTAGTTTCTTCCTAGAAATTGTACCCACAAAATCCACGTTATGTTAGACCCCGTGCGCCTCTAAATATCAGATCTCCAAATATTAACATTTACATATTCTAAAGATGGTTAAGATAATCAACAGAGGCCGAGAGATTATCCATTGCAAAACAACTTATATCTCATGCATGTACCTGTCATAAGGGCAATATCTTGCAATAAAGCTTTCTTCCCATATCCAAGACCAGGACATTTGACAACCGCAACATTAAGTTGACCTTGCGCCTTATTTAAGATCAGGGTTTCCATCACTCTCCACGACACATCCTCAGCAATAATGAGCAGTGGGACACTCAATTGAGTAGCCTTCTCTAATAAAGGAACAATCTCTTTCACAGTTGATATCCTTTGATCAGTTAACAGTACTTTAGCATTTTCAAACTCCACAATCGCTTTGTCCACATTTGTGATGAACTCAGGCATGACATACCCCTTATTAATCTGTAGGGAAAATATTCCTGAATAGACATTAAAATATATAAAAACTAAATAAAGAGAATATATGAACATGTAAAAGTTGTACAGCTATTAAGAGCATATGAATGAATAAGTAAGAATGTTAGCAGACTACATTAGAGATTGTACGTATCACAATATTTGCTTTCAGAGCACTTAATCTATTCAGTTATAAAGACTATGCAGCTATTCTGATTTCTGAATGTTAGAAGGTTGAAGTAAATATCTACGAATCCATTGTAATTTTCCATGAAAATTCAATTTTAACCCTAGTATTTCTAACATTTGCCACAATTCTAGAATTTAAGATATTAAGAGGCTGATCAACTTTAATGATTACAAACATCCCTAACCCCATTTTCTGCCTTAAAATTCAAAATAAATCCATTTTTTTTCCACAATCTCTACTGAAATGAAACTCAAACTTTATCATTTGGTGCTATTAGGGCATTAAAGAGTAGTTAACTAAAGACCAACTCCACAAGGAATAATCATATACATTACCTTCATTCCTTCTTCAACCATCATAGAAGTCTCACTCGATTTGGAAGCTTCAATAAAGATTACTCCATCAGGGCCAATCTTATCTATGGCATCAGCAATTAAGCTTCCAATGAATTCATCATTTCCAGCAGAAATTGAAGCTATAGCTGCAGAAGGAAAGGAAAGTTAAAAAAAAATATCTCAGTGAAAAATTTTGAACAGAAGAGGAGATATAACCTTTTATATCATCCCTTCCCTTAACAGGAAAACTTTTCCCCTTCAAAACTTTGATCAATTCTTTTACAGTCTTCTCCATTCCCTTTCTCAAAGAAATTGGGTTAGCCCCAAAGGATACAGCCAATAATCCAGATTTGATCATTTCTCGTGCCAAAACAATTGCTGTTGTAGTACCATCGCCAGCTAAATTATTGGTTTTAGTTGCAACCTGCAAAAGAGGAAAATATAATTTTATAGTTATTTGTAAACTATGTGGTTGGCGGAGAAATATATCTGGCTAGCATTGATACCTCTTGAATTAGCATTGCTCCTACATTTTCAATTGTATCAGAAAGCTCTATAGCTTTGGCAATTGTAACACCGTCATTAATTACTTTAAGCTTTCCAGATTCGGAAAGAATAACATTGCGGCCTGTGTGAGTTAGCGGGCAGCGAATTAGCATATACATACCATAAAATGATGAGCGCCAATACTATAATAGCAATGCACAATATCACAATAATAATTTTAAGCATTGCAGGACTAGTACAAAGCTAATCAAGCCTCTTCCTCGAGTGTGTTTGGCCTTACAAATCCTCGTGCTCGCTGATTCAGCACAGCAAGGAGCAGCAGCAGAGAGAGAATAGAAGCAGGGAGAGATTAAAGGGGAGATGAATCAGATAAGATGAGCAGAGACAGATAACAACTTTTCATAAACTATAGAATTGAATATGTTTCAGTGTTGTTTTCTGTTTAAACCCTTAACCCAGTTTAGGGTGGGGAATAGAACTCTCATTCGTTCTTGGGAGGATGTTTGGGTGGACGAGAGTTCTCTTCATATAGCCTTTCCCCATTTATTCCGCCTCTCTTCGGTGCATTCGCCTTTCTACTTACGGTGGAGTGAGTCAATTTCTTGGAACTTCCATTTTTCTCTGAGTCTGAATGACCCAGAGGCCGAGGAGGTCACCACTCTTGCTATCTTGCTCAAGTGTAGTGCCCTAATAGCCCTGGTCCATGTTACATGGACCTTTCATTTTTTCCACAATATCTGTGTCAATGCGACACATGGGTGTCAGTGTGATTGTGGACAGAGTACAGGTAACATAGGTCCTGATTCTTGCTCCTGGCATTGGAAGGTTCCGGGGTTTATTGTTATCGTTTTTTTTATACCATTTGATTTGATCTCCCAATCGCCTACTTCTCCCCGATGTCCCTTGTCTGGAAAGCTCAATTCCCTTTCAAGGTGCGGGCTTTTGTTTGGTCTTTGGATTTATTATAGCCGACTATTAACAATGTTCAGCAAGCTCGCAGACCTTACAAGAGGATTTCTCTGGACAGATGTGAGATGTGTGACGGGCCTCGGAGTCCCACGATCATCTTTTTCTCCATTGTGGCTGTCCTAGGTTACTTTGGAATAAGCTGTTCGAGGTTGTTGAAGAGGCTAGGTGCAGGCCTGACCTTGTCTTCTCTTTTTAGTGTTCCCTTTTCTTCAGATGCACTTTAGAGGTTTCAGCATGACAGGGATGCTAGTATGTTGTGGGAGTGTGGTGTGTTTGCTCTACTGTGGTGTCTTTGAATCAAAACAAACATGAGTGTTTTTCGGGATCAGTTGATGTCGTGGAACTTTGGGACTCGTTTCAGTGTTGCAGTAGGATTGGAGTGCTTTGTTTTCTTAGGTTCACCTCAATTCAATTTCCAACTTTTCTCTTTTGTTTTTGGCTTACTTTTGACGGACTAATCGTCTGTCTTTGTAATCTTTCTTTCTCATTAACATAGGCTTCTTTTCTTATCCCCCAAAAAAAGGTTTCAGAAGGTGATAAGCTGCCGCAGGAGCCTACTTCTACTAGACTAGACTAAGGACCAAAAGACATGTGATAGGGAAAACTTCCCTCTAACAACTTAAGACACCTAAAATCTACAATAAATGAAAATGGTAAACCTTAAAACACATTAAATGCATTACTCTTTGATAGTAAAAATAAAAATAAAAATAAAAAGAATCTGATAGTAAATAAGTTAAATAATTTCTTTTTCATGTTTTCATCACTCACCCTTCAAGTCTAAAAAAATTAAAAAAGGAATCTTGATCACAAAGGGTTATTATCTTGAGGATGTTAAGCCAATCTTTGAGCACCACATTAAATATATGTATATACATACATACCTATATAGTTAGTACGTACGTACGTATGGTATACAGTTATTCATGTCACATGTCCTTTCACAGATGCAATTTAATATTGAGTTGCATGTGATGTTAGATTTTATATATGTTCTCTTTTTTTTTTCTTTTTTTGTTTTGACAAGAAAAAGAACCTTATATTCTAGGGAGTCGCCTTTATGTAGGGTTGGCAATTCGTGTCCATGTCCATTTACCTGCCAGATCGCCCACTTTTAAATGGTTATGAGCGTCAACAAATTTTAACAGGCTATAATGGGCAATGCCCTTTTTTGTGTGGGCATAAATGGGTATAGATGGGCTTCCCATATACCCTCCCATATCTCCAACACAACCTAGCTAACTCCATCACTCGTGTTCACCATTATGAATCTAGGAGAAAGCTCGGATGGAGCAGGTGAAAAGCATATGCCACGCGCCTTTGGAAATGGGGCAACTTTGCATTGTGTTGGGAAAATGATTCACTAAAACTATAGCCTTCATATAAAGTTGAGAATTTTTTTTTTGAAGTTTTTGGCAACTATATGTTAATGGGCATATATTGGTGAAGTAAGGGTGGCGGTGGTAGAGTGGCGGCAGGAGTGCGGTAGGGTGGTTATCTCATGTGGCAAGTCAAAGTTATAGTTTTAATACTCACGGATAAATGGACACATGCAGCAAACCAACTATAGCCTGTCCATTTATGCCGATGTTGTCAATTGGGCACCCATTTGCCCGCCCATTTCAGCCCGCAGCCCACATGTACCTAAACCGCCCATTTGCCACCTCTACCCTTGTGTGACCCATTGCACCTGCCTCGGGGTGTTACGGCATCACATCTACAACTCGATGTGATTGATATTCAGTAAGGGGGATCGGGGCACTTGCCTTGAGGTATACCAAATAGGCTAGAGGCGCCACATCATCATCTGGGTGCAGTAAAAGATCAGCAAGGGCAGGGTTAGAAACTAGTGACGGCTACTACTAAGCCTAGAATAGCAACTTGGAACATGGAAACCATGACTGAAAAAGGGATGGAGTTAGTAGATACTATGATTAGAAGAAAGATTAATATAGCGTGTCTACAAGAAACAAAATGGGTAGGAGAGAAAGCTAGAGAACTAGAAAACATGTTTTAAATTCAACTATATCAGAAAAGATATAACATAGTGAAGATAGAAGCTAATAGAATAGATAAAAGAATTAAGAAGTACAAGAAGAAAGAAGAAAAGAGGAGAACACTTACCCTCGCAAGGAATCAGCCATGCCCAAGTCCCACAATGGCAAAACAGTTCAAATATTATTAGTCAACTCTAACTAGACAATGGGGGATTACATCAAGAGTGATGCTAAATGACACCCCCTTCTGGTAAAATATCACCCCTAACTAATTTAAAGGGAAAAAAAACAAACATTAGTCAAGGTTTGCGCCTGTCCACCTTACACACACAGCCAAGGTTGGCGCCTGTCCTCCCCACATAGGTAGCTAAGGTTGGCGCATGTCCTCCCTAAACAAGTGGCTAGGACTGGCGCCTGTCCCCTAAAAAAAATATATGGAAAACCACCCCCCCAAAATGCTGCACACAACTTATGAAGGACAATATGGTCATTTCGCCACAGAGGAGGGGTGGTATTTAGCATTTTAGGGGGATGTCATTTAGCACCTTAGTTACATCAATATTTACAAGACAAAAGTAAATCCTTGACCTACTAGGACTAAGGCTAATTAATTGAAAAGAAAATCCTAATTCTTCTAGGTATTAAAATACTAAAGGACTAATAATATAATTAAACTATGAGAACTCTAATACTAATCCGACTTGGACTAGGATAACTTAATTGCTAATAATCCCCAACCAAAACTACTGGATACAATGATAACTTTGGTCATGATGGAGTTTAACGATTTTATTAATGATGAGGCCCTGGTGGACTTACCTCTTGAACGCCGCAGTTAACGTGGTTCAGAGGTGGAGCTAGGAGGCAGTGCTCTATGCTGGACCTGATTGGGGTGATCAGTTTAGAGGATTATTTCAGAGGTGTCTCCCAAGGGTGGCTTCGGATCACGCCCCTATTTTACTTGAAGGTGCAGATCTTGATAAAAGGAAGACCCCGTTTAGATTTGAGAACATGTGGTTAGCAGACTCTAGGTTTTTGGATTGGGTGATAGCAAAGTGGAATTCCTATGAGTTTGAAGGAAGGGAAGCAAGATAGCGAGGAAATTGAAACAGCTAAAAGAGGATTTGAAAGTGTGGAACATGGAGACGTTCGGGAGGATAGAGAATAAAATATCTCAAGCCATGGAAGAGATCAGACAGATATTAAGGAAAGTGCGAGCGGATTGAGTAATTCCAAAATCACTCATCGGGATTTGATAAGGTTGGAGGTGAGAAAACTCCTAATTAGCGATGGAGTCAAAAATCCAGGGCTTTGTGGTTAAAAGGAGATAAAAATACCAAGTTTTTTCACCAGATCGCTAATGCTCACAAGGCAGGAAATGAGATTTGTAGGGTCAGAATTAATGGTTCTGTGCGGAGGATAAAGAGGATCAAGCAAGGGATAGTGAATTTTTATCAGAATCTTTATTTAAATAAAGGTGAGTGGCATCCGGAGCTTGATGGGATCGAATTTAAGACTCTTTCGTAGGAGGATAAATCTTCATTGGAGCAGCCATTCTCTGAAGAGGAGGTAGCAGCTGCGTTGCGAAGTTTAAATGGAGATAAAGCCCCTAGTCCTAGTGATTTTACTTTGGCTTTCTTTCAACAGGGTTGGGAGGTGGTCAAGGATGATATTATGGAATTGTTTCAATCCTTTTTCGACGCCGAGAGGTTTGAGAAAAGCTTAAATGCAACTTTCATTGCTCTAATTCCAAAAAAAGAAGGCGCGGGGGAGCTTAAGGACTTTAGACCTATTAGTCTAATTGGGGGGTGTACAAGATTATTTCTAAAGTTCTTTTGACTTGCCTGAAAAGAGTATTAGGTGGGATTATATCAAACTCACAGCACGCCTTTGTTGGGGGGGCGAAAGATTTTGGATGCGGCTTTGATAGCCAATGAGGTGGTGGATGCTAGAATGGACGGTGGTGCCCCTGGGTTACTGTGTACACTGGACATTGAAAAGGCCTACGATCATGTTCGGTGGGACTTCTTGATGTATCTTTTATCTCTAATGAGATTCGGAGACAAATGGAAGAAGTGGATTTTACATTGTATTTCATCGGTGAGATTTTCTGTCTTGGTGAATGGGGAGCCAGCTGGATTCTTCTTGAGTTCGAGAGGCCTTCGACAAGGTGACCACCCCCTTACTCCCTTTTTATCGCGGTTATGGAGGCCCTTCAGTCGTATCCTAGATAAAGGAGGATTTATTCAAGGGTTTAATGTGGGGAGGGCAGTTGAGGCAGAGTTGGTGATCTCTCACTTATTGTTCGCGGATGATTCTCTTGTTTTTTGTAAAGCCAAGAGGTCGCAACTCTTCGTCTGGTTCTTTTGTTCTTCCAAGCGATGTCGGGTTAAAAGATCAATATTCACAAATGCTCCCGTGGGAATTGTGGAGAATTTGGATAGCTTGGTTCATTTCTTTGGTTGTAAGGCTGCTAGCCTTCCAACATCATATTTGGGTCTTCCTCTTGGAACATCCTTCAAAAGTGCGGCTATGTGGAACCCAGTGTTAGAAAGATATGAGAAGAGACTAGCGAGATGGAAGAGACAATATTAATCTAAAGGGGGTCAACTCACTTTGATTAAAAGTACGTTAGCTATTCTACCAACGTATTTTATGTCTCTGTTTTTTATTCTGCCATCCGTCATGAAGAGACTTGAGAAGTTGGCTAAGATTTTCTATGGGAGGGCCGAATGGATAAGAGGAAATATCTTGTTAATTGGGATTTGGTTTGTCTAAGTGTGCGAAACGGAGGGTTAGGAGTTAAAAACTTCAAAATTTTCATTGAAGCTCTTATGGGTAAATGGCTGTGGAGATATTTAATTGAAAGGAAAGCTCTGTGGAGGAGGTGGTTGTGGATAAATACGGAGAGGATAGTCATCGATGGTTTCCGAAGGCAATTTCCCCTTATGGGACAAGTGTGTGGAAGGGGATTAGGAACGGATGTGAGCCCTTCAAGCGTTTGATTTCGTTTGAGATAGAGAATGGAAAGTCTGTCAAATTTTGGGAGGATATTCGGTGTGGTGAGTCGGACCTTCGGAGTAAATTTCCCAATCTGTTCGGCATTGTGGTGAATAAAGAAGAAATGGTTAATTTGATCCTAGCAAGTTCGGGTGGCAGAATCTCATGGAATCCTTCTTTTTGGAGAGATTTGTAGGATTGGGAGATTGGTGAGGTTGACCAGTTATTTGAATTGCTATACCCCCAGGCGGTGAAAGGGGAAGGAGTAGACAAAGTAGTTTGGACTGGATCTAAAAACAGGGAGATCTTGGTGAAGTCCTATTATTTGGCTTTGAATGGGAGTACTAGAGTTTCTTTCCCTTGGAAGGAAATCTGGAAGTCCAAGGCCCCTAGTAAAGTGGCTATTTTTGCTTGGGAGGCTGCTAGGGAGGCTATCCTAATGGGGAATAACTTGAGGGCAAGAATGAGGATTCATATTAATTGGTGTTATATGTACAAAAAGGATGAGGAAAATGTTAATCATTTACTGTTGCACTGTCGGTAGCTAGGGAGATCTGGAATTTTTTGTTTAGCCTGGCTAATGTTTCTTGGGTTATGCCAAGGTCCATCATGGACCTTTTCCGGAGTTGGTCTCTCTTTAAGAGGAGGAGGAGGAAAGATCTATGGAACTCAGCCCCTCTAGCTATCTGCTGGAACATTTGGAAGGAGAGGAATCGTAGAGTTTTCGAGAACGATGGGTCAGGAATTGATCGCATCAAGGAGGATATAATTTGGACTCTCCTTCACCGGTGTGCTGATTCTTTCCCAAGTTCTGAGAGTTCTTTTGCAAAAATTGTAGAAAGTAGTTGAGTGTATAGCTCTTTGATGTAGTATACTTCCTGTATACAAAGGACTCACCACCTGATTTGGTGACGTGATCTATATATACTTATCAAAAAAGAAATTTACAATGCATCCCTAAATAACACAAAGTAACCCCATAATAATTCAAAGTTCAATTCCATTCGTTCCTTGTTTGCTTCTTGCATCGTTCTCCTCGACATTTGAGAAAACTCGTCCCCGAGTTTTGAAGCGGTGAATGAGAAGTCATGAGATCATTCATTTAAGCTTGAGCATCCAAACCATGAGCGCAAATTTGGGAAATAGATGAGATAGGAAAAGGAATCCTAGACATACTTTTGCCTCGAAGATGTGCCTAGAAACATAAGATCAGTTCATGAACAGCTTCAAAGTGTCTCTGAGCTTGATTTTCTAATACTTCTGAGGTTGCTTTGTCATCTTTGCGATCGTCATAAGTTCTTCTTGTTCCTTGTCTTCATCTTTGCATTTAAGGGTCTCTTCCTTGGGCTCTCCAATTATTTTCTCAACTGTTCTGAATTCACTAGGCTCTTGCTTCATTTGCTTAGGTTTCTCTACAACTTCCTTTGCAACAGAAGGTGGAACTCCCATGGGTGCAAAGCAGCAAAGGGCTTCGCAGGAGTTATCCACACATGGTTGGTTGTTGTAAGGTCTCCAAAAACTAACGTGTAAATGTTTCCTTCCTCAAAATAGTTCACAACATAGTCATAAATCAAGGGATAGCCAAGTAAAATGTGAGCAACATCACACCAAATATATGCAAAATATGCAGCAAACTGAATAGGAACTAAGCATCTCTCAGAGACTATGAGAAAATTACTGTCAATCCAATCTATCTTGTACGGAAATTGAAGGGGCTCAGAGACCAGATTTAGACAAGAAACAGGACGAGGAGTGATTATGTCGAATAGCAGACTCCCTATCAAAAATAATCTTGCATATCTTATTCTCACATTTTTTGAAAGTATGGAAAGGACTCTCGTGACCTTGAAGCATCTTCTCTCAAGAGTCTTGGTCTAACTTCCTTCTTTGCTATTGCAAAACTAAGGCCAAACGCTTCCATGAACTGTTCAATGTTTTGTCCAATGAGTTCTAGCTGAATCTCCATGGTAGAATAGCTCAGAATGAAAATTTCTGAACTCATTTCTTTTACAGATTTTTTGGACTGAATGCGGTTCAGGTATTGGGCTGAGTTTACTGATTCTGGATCAGTTTACCCACTGAACAGACCTGTTCAAGGATGAAATGGTTCAGACTAGTGCTGTAAGACAATGAGATATGGGTGTGAAGTTTGGCTATTTGGCAAGAAAAGAAGGGGAATTGAAGATGGAAACAGCTATAGTTTTGATGATTCTCTAGCGAACTTCAGTGATGACTGGTGGCGAAGAAAAATTGAGAGAGGAAAACTATATATTGGGGGAGATTTTAATGGTCATGTGGGAAAAAAGTGTGTCAGGTATGAGGTGGTGCATGGAGAACGTGGTTTTGGTGATAGAAATAACACCAGAGTAGCTATTTGCAGTAGCGCGCGAACAACTTAGTGATAACGAACACATGTTTTAAGAAGAGGAAGAGCATTTGAAAACTTTTAAGATTCAACTAACTCTTTTCTAACAAAAATAGTCGATCGATTAACTTGTAAATACTGTAAGGCCATTCGGGGAGAGAACTTAACTTCACAACATAGAGTTATGGTGCTAGATATTACCCAAAAAACAAACAATATAGAAAGGACAATAGAAACCCGAGAACTAAGTGGTAGAATTTAAAAGGCAAGAGCTTAAGTCTATTCAAGGATTAATTGTTAAAAGATGCAACATGGAATGTTAAAGGGGACCAATGTAAGGTCGAATAAAATGTGAGATTTTGTTAAAAGAATATCAAAAAGGTATTAGGAGAATCAAAATGTAAAAGACTTTTAGATAAAGAAACGTGGTAGTGGAATCAGGAAGTCCACTACGTTGTTCGACATAAAAGAGTCTTATAAACATGCAAAATTTAGAAATGTATAAGACTTGGAGTGATACAAATTAGCTAACAAAGAAGTAAAGAAAGTCACAAGAGAAGCTAAGTTTACAACATTTGATAACTTTTATAACAAATTAAATACAAAAGAGGGGGAGAAGAATATAGATAAACTTACAAAAGTAAGGGAGAGGAAAAGTAGAGTGCAATGTGGTAAAATGTATCAAGGATGAAAATTTACGAGTCCTAGTCAAAGATGAAGAAATTAAATAGAGATGGAAAGTATATTTTGAAAAATTATTAAGTGAGCAACATGTAGGGATCGTGGCCAAAGAGGAACCTAATACGGGCTTTAGAAATAGATATATTATCTTTTTTTGTAGAGTTAGTGAAAGTAAGGTGAAGTTTGCTTTAAGAAAGATGAAAACAATGAGGGTTTTAGGACGAGATGGAGTCCAGATTGAGGTATAGAAGTGTCTAGGAGACGTAGGAGTCTCCCAGCTAGTAAAGTTATGTATCTTATGAGTGCTGATGAGTGGAAGAAGAGTATTACAGTACCAATATACAAACATAAAGGGGATATTCAACGTTGTACCAATTAAAGGTGTAGTAGGGGTTGTGCCACGTTACTTGTGATTGCCACGTAATCACCTATCTTTCCCGAACTAAGACCAATGTACTAAGCTCTGGAATATAGCCCAAAGGGAAGCCGAGATTGAGTGCTTCAACCCAAGGGTAATGACAACCAAATCTATTAATAGTCCAGCTCTATTAATAGTCTCCACGAGCAAGCTAGCCTGACCTAATGACTTCTTGCCTAACCCTATGAGATTGTGCTCACCCCCGATCCATAAATATTAGGGTTCCAAGGAATTAACTCTATACATGAGGTAATGGCAACAACTTATCACTCGTACTTACATCCCTTAGGGATGACCAGGCTTAGGGCACTACCGAGCAATCTAATCTAAGTGCAACGGCCGAACTAGGGTCCCTGAACCCCCAAGAAGTTGAGCTAGTTTTTGGGAACCTCGAGGATTATTGGTTTCGCAGCTAATTTCAAGAGAAAGTCTCACCCATTATACGTGTACAACACCACACCTATGCAACGTGTGTGACCTGATTACTAAGAGAGAAAGGGCTAATTGTGGTTCCCACTTACGAGACACTTGTCCTATGATCATTGGATGGTGAATAGGACAATGACACCTAGCATGAAATCTTGGAATATTCCCTGTGTTATTCCATACTCATTATAAATAGAGACCACAAACCTCATTTTACAGTTAATCGTTAATCGTTAATCAATAATCTGAGCCAATGTAGAAAAGTTTCTACATTGAGACTTGAGAGCTAGTGAGTACTAGACTCTCTATCAGCCTTTGCCCTCTTTCTCTTCAGTTTTGACTTTCACCCCGACCTTTACTCTTTGAGGTTCTTTGATAGAGACGTGTCATGTCAGGCACTTTACCCAACACACATCACACGTATTAAATTAATGATTCACAAAATGAAATTTTTGGGAAAAGTGTAGTTGAAAATAGACTAAGACGGGAAACAACGATACCGGAGAATCAATTTGGTTTTATGCCAGGAAGGTCAACTATGGAAGCTATCTACTTATTAAAAAGATTGATAGAAAGATATAGAGAGGGAAAGAAGAATTCACATATGATTTTTATTGACTTATAAGAGTTCCTATAGAGCTAATTTGGTGGTGTTAGAGAAGAAAGGGGTTAAAATGAGATATATTGTTGTGATTAAGGATATGTACTATGAAACAGCTACGACGCTAGTTAGGACTACAGCACGATAAACACATTAGTTCCCAATTATTGTAAGATTACATCAAGGACCATCCTTAAGTCCTTAGTTTGTAGATGACATTGTTCCGATTGAGGACACGAAGGGTCAATGATAAGCTACAAAAGTGGAGAGCGACTTTAGAAATCAAAGGCTTTAAAATAAGGAGTAAAACAAAATAAGCCGAATGCAACTTTAGCAATAAAAAGAGTATTAATGGAGACAAAATTAGGTAAGATGGTCGAGAAATACCATAAAAAATAACAATTTCAATATTAAGGATCAATTATAAATCAAGATGGGAAGGTTAGAGTTGATGTGAGTCATAGAATAAAAGTAGGCAAGATTCCTGGCTTCTCTTTCGGCATCGGTATTTGGAGCATTCCCTCTTTTTCAGAAATTCGCCGTGATTGGAATGCTTTATTCTCTAATTTTCCTACGTATTTTCTCTTTTTTCCTTTTGTTTTGTTTGATGGACTTCTCGTCCGTCTTCTTTGTACTTCCTTCTTTTTATTGTAATCTTTTCCTTTATGATCAAAAGAAAAAAACGTAGGCCAGGTGAATTGGAGAGTGCATCCAGAAAGTTCGATAAGACAACCATTAGACCCGCGCTACTTTAGGGAACTGAAGCTTGGGTTACTACGAAGAGCATCTTAACAAGATGAGTGTAGCTGAAACATGAATGTTATTATGGATACGTGGTAAAACTAGAAAAGTTAGAATTCGTAATGAACAAATTCGTAAGACAGTAAAAGTCGTCCCATTAGTGAATAAAACGAGAGAAAATTGCTTAAGATGAATTAGACACATACAACATAGACCAGTTATACACTAAGTGCGAGTGTATCGACATTAACAACTGACTAGAAGTAGAGGAAAGGGAAGACCAAAACTAACATGGATAATTGTAATAAAGAAAGATACGAAGGAGTGTGGTGTACGTGATGACCTTGCTTTGAACCGATTTGAGGAGCCCGACAAGGATTCATGTAGTCAACGCCTAGCACTAGAAAACCAATCAAGTAATCAATGCACTCCAATTTCGCTGAATCATCGAGATGTTAACTCCCGTAATGTGGACTAGAAAATTTGTTTCTACAGTTGGTGTTAAATTTATCATACATGTGATATTAGAGTAAGATGTTATCTAATTGAAGGGTTGCCTAGTTATACATGAACGAAGTTTGACCAAAAATGAGCTCAAGCACTCAATAAACATCAAAATCTGTAAAACGAAAATTGAACCATATATTCATGGATTATCTTTGATAAAAAGTAGAACATACATTTGAGGAACCTCCGTCAACTTTTTTGGCCTTCCTTTATGACCATTGTCTGGTATGTTGCATAAGCTTTCTAGGCAGACGTAGAAAACCAATTATGGATATGTCATGAAATGAAGACACTGTTCCTAATTTAGCACCTCTACAGATGAAATATGGAGAAGTGCAGATTCATATGTTGACCTTTTGACAACTTCACACTCTCTAACTTCCCAAATTAGAAGCCATTTGCGTCATTTCTTTAGTTTATGAGTACAAGTATGAGCTGTCGAATCATATGAAGAGCACCAGAATAGGTTGATTATTAAATAAACTGTGGCTGTTCAAAGTGGGGATCTTGGGCTGTGGAAACTCCAAAAAATTTCAACTACGAAGCTGAGATTTTATCTACTCTGCAATGTCGTAACTAAGCCAAACAAAAACCTTTCCGCTAATTCTTGACCCTAAACTGTATCATATTCGACTTTTCCGCTAAGCAAAGACTGTCAACTTCCAGGAAGTAACCAGTTAACAATCAATGAAAAAAGTTGGTAGCCACTAGGTCCACCTCTGAATCGGTAATATTAAACCAGCTAGTCTGATCAACCAAATTTTACATATATTCGTCACTATAACACAAAATCAAGCATACCTTAGAGAAACTTTTTGATTAAAACTTTTACACGTTAACATATACCATTGTTTAAAAATCTTATCCCTGTTGTATAAAATTTAATATAGCAAACTATCTGAAACAAAACCTAACCTCAGCCGACCTATCATTTTGATAATTAAACCCAATTTTGGTATATTTCTATACGTATAAAAGGAAAACAGAGAGAAAATAAGTATTTCCACCAATCCTCTCAAAGAGTCCTCTTTTAGATTTAAAAGTCATCTGGGTATATGTCAAATCAACATTCAACATACATTTGTTCCATTTTAGGTGATAAAATCTCAATCATAAAAACCTACTCCATCCCAACCCACATGGCAGTACATTAAAATGAGAACTCCTAAGGATCCTAACTTTCCATCCCAATGCATCCGGGAATGCTTATGATTGGTTAGATATCACATCACTAAACTCAGTCAATCACATGCAAGTCGGATAGAATGTTGGGATCCTAGAATATAATTTCCCTTTTAAAAAAGGGAATTGCTATTCCAACCCCCAAAATTGCTAAGTATACACATTTACTTAGTTCACCCACCCTTCAAATATTATACCACCTATATTACTAAGTATACCCCCAATTATTTTCCTATTTTACCCTTGAACAATAAACCCCCAATTCTCACCTACCCAAATTAAAACACTATCTACCCAACCAACCTCCCTCCCAAAATTAAAATACTCTCCATTTCTCTCTTTATCATCTAATCTCTATCCTCTCCATTTGTTTTGAAACTTCATCTACTTCGACTTAGCTTTCTAAAAATTGCACAAAGTCAAGCCACTACTTAGGCTTGAAACACGCATTTTGGTTAAATTTTTTAATGATTTTTTGAATTTTTTGGAGGAAACTACGAACGGAGTGTGCGGCACCCCCCGGCCGCACGCCCTAAGGAATGTGCGGCACTGCACGCCCTAAGGAATGTGCGGCACTGGGAGTGCCGCACATTCCTTAGGGCGTGCGGCCGGGGGTGCCGCACATACCATTAAGCATGTGGTAAGGGGTGCCGCACATATTTTAGGGTTTTTAAAAATTTTAAGGGTAATATAGTCTTTTAAAATTGTGGCAATTTTGTAATTATGGTAAAGGGGATATACCCAGCAATTTTGAGAGTGGGAATAGCAATATAGCATTGCCCTTTAAAAAACCTATGATATGCAACTTTCATAATTTGGTAAAGACAAGTAAAGTTATGTAAATCATTTGTTAAAATTTAATAAAGTGACACGAAAAAAAAAAAAGGACTCTTTAAATGAAAGGGAGGGAATAATAATTATTACCTCGAGGGCCCAAAGTGACGGAAACGGCATCCGCAAGCTTATCAATCCCAGCTAGTAAGCCCTCTCTAGCTTCTTTGTCAAAAGAAACCCTCTTTCCCCTGCCGCCGCCGCCTGCTTTTACCACCAATTTCTTCACCGTTTGCTGCTGCTGCTTCCTTGTCCGAAACCCACAAAACCCCAGCTGCCGATGATGATTTCTACCCTGAAAAAGAGAAAAGAAAAGAGTGAAGCTGAAACTAATATGAATTCCAAAACATACCAAGTTCCAATTCATGAGAGAAAATGATGGGTTTTTAACATAAACATACAGAAATTGCAGTGGCGGTGGGAAAGGGGATGAATTGAAGAGTTGAAGGAAAGGAAACACAAGACATAATAATTTCCGTCTGTTTTTGGTTATAATTCGGTCCCCGCCAACGCAGGGGAAACAATAATTATAGCAGGGATGGTGGTGAGGGAGGATTGTTGGTGACTGTTGGAGTGTTGGGAGATAGAAAGTTTGCCGAAGGTTTTTCTCTTTGGGGTTTAAGATACAACAACAGAATTGCTATTCACAACCCCTCCCCACCCCAACCCCCAATACACCCCACCCCCTCAATTTCTCATTTTATCCCTCCCCTAAAGAAAACATATTTTGAATAAACAACCTATCATTACTAAGTACACCCCCTTCCAACCTTTCATCCTTTGTTGAGATACCCTTAACCCATTGCGCTGAATAGCAAAGCAAAGACGCAAGCTATCTGCTATCTCAAAACTCTACTCCCAAAGCAAACCATCTCCAAAAAGAAAGAAGATGAAATGCATTCAAGCACAATATCCAAACAAAATGCAGGAGGTGGCTCAGGTATGTACTATTTTACACCTAAATATCACTTGTTTTGCAAGTTGTATGTTAAATAATTTTTAGGGTTAAGTTAGCTATGATTTTCTTTACAATTTGAGTTCAAAATTAGTGGTTTGTGTAAAAAAAATTGCATTTTAGGTTGAATTTAAAATTGACATGGGTCGATATTGTTCGTACATGGTTGGTTGAACACCTTTGGTGGTGTTCAGTTAGTACCAACCGAAAACCTCCAAAGTTGTTCGGTTGATACTGACTGAACACAGTCAGTACTAACCGAACCCTACTTAAGATGTTCAGTCTCTGCTTGCCAAACAAGTCTAGGATGTTGGTCATTTTCTTGTTGTGCTCTTAATTTGTTTGTGCTCTTTACCTTTATTGATTGCATTGATCTAATAGAAGTTTTTTTATGTTCAGGAAAGAAATATGTGAGGAGAAGACCTATAGCATTGAATAGGAGAGAAATACAACGAGAACCTGGCGGTATGTAACAAGAAATAGAGCTTTAACAACAAGAGCTAGAGTGTCAACTACAAGAGCTAAAGCATCAACAACCAGTACTAGAGCATCAACAACCTGAACAAGAGATTCATGACATTGATTATGGAATAGAAACAGAGTATATTGAGGATGTACATGTGGAGGAGAAAGAAGATGAACAATTTACCCCATTTCCTGGTGGGCCATATGTTTCAGGGCTCCTTACTACTTTCAATTTACATATAGCGGCATCCATATGGAATGGAAATGAGCGAGGGATGTTGAAATGCAACAATCACACATCAAAGTTGTATCAGTGGAAAGTTCGAAAAAATTCATTATCTCAAAGGTGGAGGACTCTTGCCAAGGCCTCGAAGCTCAGTCAGCTAAGGCGAATATCATATCTTGAGGTTGATAAAGTGATGGTAACAACTTTTGTGAAAAGGTGGCACCCTAAGACCAATACCTTCCATATGCTGTTTGGTGAGATAACAATCACATAGATGATGTGCATTGTATTGCAGGTCTTCTAGTGACTGGGCTTCCATTTATTTTGACACGGGATGATAGTGCGAATCCTATTGATGAGGTTTGTGAGTGTCTCCAGCTGATGTAGTTGAGGGTATACATGGCGCGACGGGGTTCTCAGTTCGGCTTGAGTGGTTACGTAAGACCTTCCATGGAGATGTTGGCTCTGATTATCCAGTTACGTGTGATTGTTCAGTGGGGGCCTATTTGTTGTATACGTTGGGTTGCACCATTTTTACTGATAAGAGTGATACTCGAGTCAGCAAATCATACCTAAAGTTTCTAAATGATCTCGATGAAGTCCATACATACGTTTGGGGGCAACTGCTCTAGCTTTTCTCTATAGACAACTAAGGCAAGCATCTAAAACGACATGTAGACAAATGACCGGATATTCGACGTTATTGGAGTTATTAAACTTACATTTCAAGTTATTTTCATTCTGTTTAAAAAAAAAAAGGAAATTCATTCTATTTATAGTTAATTTGACAAATTGTGTGTTTTATTACATGTAAGCATGGATATACAAAAGATTCAAAACCTTGAGGCTAACACATAACGTCGATTACACTGACTCGAGTCCACTTGCAACGAGGTGGTAAGGACAAGGATTATCGCTCCTGAAATTACAAGCACAACGGAAATGTCTCGACAGCCTCACAAGCAATGATGTGAGTATTATTTGGTTGTGCTCGTTACCCGATAGTTATAAACCTACATGTTATAATTTTTGTTTTGTTTGATGTAGGTTATTTGGTCTCCGTACACGGTTAGTGTGAGGGAAAATTTCCCGTTCAACATATTTGTTTTATATCATGGTTATATAGGGGCGCGAGATGTTGTGGAGCCATACCATCCTAACCGAGTACATAGAAAATTTGGTCATGTTCAGGCCATTTCATCTTGTCCTATTGCTCCTGATATTATTGAGAGAGGTGAAAAGAATAATAAGGCAACATTGTTGACGCTTGTACAGTACTTCAGAGTTTTGGGATAGTCATGTCCTATTTGTCAGCGCCTTGTTAAATATGTTTAGCTTGAACACTTAGCAAAAATAGGGCATAAAGTCATTGTTCAACAAGTACCTGCTGAACAATCTTATGAATGTTCGGCCAGTACCTACTGAACATTCTTAGTAATGTTCGACCAGAACCTACTAAACATTCTTAGTAATGTTCGGCTAGTACCTACTAAATATTAGTAAGAGTGTTTAGTAGGTACCTGCCGAACATTACTATCAATGTTTAGCAGGTACCGGCCGAACAATGCCTTATTTTTTCAAAGCCTTGGTCTTTTGAGAAATATGCCACCCTATTTTAATTAGTACGTTTTTTCAATCTAAAACTGATCAAAAGATTTACACAAACATACAAATTGAAAAATACTTGAAAATGTACATGAAATATAAAACAAGACTTAAAATACTTCAAAAAATATCCTTAAACAAAGTTAATAATACAAAGTTACAACATTTCTATTCCAAATCGATAGTTTCATCAATACTACAACCAACACGACTATTTCTTACAATATCACTGTATATATCAAGTTGTTTTCTATAAATATCCTTCCAACGTACTGCACACATGTTGTGAAACGAATCCCACATTAACACCGGTGGTAATGGATGACCCTCGCGCAGGAACACCTACAAATGAAATACATATTTGAGTTATATATCAACAAAGGCATCTATATAACATAAATTACAAGGTTGAAATGGATGTGTGTGTACATCAATAAAATGGTCTCCGTTTATAAATGAAATACATATCAACTTCGAACTAGAAAGGACTTTGGTTCTCAAAGGTAGATAAGTCAGTGACATTCTCTGATCCAAACACACAAGAGCAACATTGTACATCGATGTAACCAAGTAGGCCATGTACGGCAAATCAAACCATTTTTCCTTTGATGCTGGCACGTCGTAGTAGTTGAGTCTCTCCAGCACTAGATCAACGCAACCAACTTCATTGAAAACATTGTTGTAAAACTCTTTGTTGTTTATCAACTCATTATAGAGGTCTCGTCGAATCATAGCCCATGACTCCTCAATGTAGCCAAGTAAGTCGGCTACAACACGAAAACTGCAATGACCATCACCACTAACATTCTTAGTGTCAGCAATAAAGTCATGCAAGTGTAGTGGTAGTTGATCTATAATACCACTAGCAGTAGCAAGTCTGGTGGTTCCGCGCACAACCTATTGAAATATGACACATTAAAGTGAGTACACTTTATGAAAACTATAATAAATGTTTACGAATAAAAAAAAAAAAGACACGCTTTATCGATGTCTTTTTCTTAGTTGTCGTTGTAGTGAACATAGGAGGTTCATTTGATGGACCAACCTTGTATGTTACCAACTGATCACACGACGAACAACTATCTTTGATCGACTCCACGTACTCAAACTTGCTAGGATCCTGTTTCATTGTTTTGGAATGTTTACCCTTTGCAGACTTAGGACGACCATGAGTGCAAGTCTGGACCTCGGGTCCGGGCATAATCAGTGGTGTTGTTACTGGATTCGAAACCTCCATCAATCTTTTTAACATTAACAATTGTTCCGACTCAGGGACGTCGTCATATTTATTCAAGATGACACCAACACACTGAGTCAATCTTTATTTTAGTGTGGTAATGGCTTGAAGAAACCTCCAAGACATTAATTTGCTCTCCCTTTCTTCATTCTTGAATGATTCTAATGTCTGTGTTTCTTCCTTGATTTATTGTAAAGATAAGCCAAACACCTATCTAAATGACCCCATAGTGTGGTAGTGGCTTATATTATTTGCAAATTGAATGATGATACTTTTTATCACCGAGATTTGTAAATGTTTGATCAAAGTGAACTCGTATTTCAGACTTAAATTGTTTAGGTTTTACCTCAGCTTTTGAAACTTTCTACTCTACAGGGGCCACGATAGACGGAAGACTAGCTGAAATAACAATTTTAGCAGTTGTAGCTCTAGTTAGATCGATAATCTTATCTGATCCAACATCAACATCTTTATCATTCTAAATTGATTGAGATTCTTGGGTAGCTTGAAAAAAACATGAACTAGAGACTTAACATCGAACTAATATATATATATATATATATATATATATATATATATAACACCATTAAATAACAACATTAAGACCATTTATGTTTTTGTAACAATCTCTCATACTTTGAAGGTACTACTATAAGATGATTTCATAAATTTTCTTGTATGTTAAAAAGTTGAAATTGTCTATCTTTTCTATTATTCTCAAGTTTTGTAGAACAGGCTTATGAAGTACATTAATCTCCTGCGAGGCTCAAGGAAAAGCTAGTATTATATCTAATCGAAATTGAAAAATTGTGCAATGTATTAAAGTATTCAAAAACCTTATCAGAGCTATGTAATATCTCTTCCATTTTGTTTTCTACTATAATCTTGCTAGTATATGGAAAGAAAAGAAATTGTTATGTCCAATTTGTAATAGACATGATGTACTACTGTAATCTTTACGAAAGTACTAATAAAATCAATGCAATGCTGATATGGATTGAACATTAGCTACATATGTGTCCCCTCTACAAATAAGATTAAGGTAAGAAGAGAAAAAGTAGGGTTTTAACACCCGACTTGATTGACTTTGTGATGCTAAGTTACTATCAAAGTTGTAGGAAACACATTTTTCTCTGTGTCAACAGTTCGTGGCTCAAATCTTCCACCAATGGAGGTTTATAGTTGAAAATCCCTATATTTGTATTTGTTTCTAATCTCATATTTCGTTGTATAATAACGACAGAGAGAGAGAGAGAGAGAGAGAGAGAGAGAGAGAGAGAGAGAGTACCATGTCAGTGAACAAGGTTTGGTGAGGCGACCAGACAGTGGGAGCGACTTCAGGCTTGCGGCGGTTACGCAGTTGGCGCTATGTTTGTGTGCCATGTTTGATAGGAGAAAAAGAATTTGGTTTGTGTTTGTCACCAGGATTTAGTAACTTCTAAAAAGAATACATATATATATATATATGTGTGTGTGTGTGTGTGTGTGTTATATCAGTTCAATTTGATATCGTAAAACGAATCGAATCGACCAGTTTTAAATTTTTGGAATTAAATTGAATTGTCTTGGATAAAAACGGACCAGAGTTCGGTGGTTCGACCTTACGCTCCTATCTATTACCAAATGGGCACCAATAATTTTATGAAATTTTGGTGGCATGCATGTAGTGAGCCTGTTGCACCCACCCGGGTCTGGGCAGATACTTTTTTTTCGTGCGCTCGAGTCCTTACAAAAATGCCCCTTAATGTGTCACAAAACGGGAGAGCTTGGTGCCTTCAAGAAGCAGTACATCATTGTGAAGAAGTTTATGTTTTTGGAGAGGCATAACGGCTCGACACCGGTCATGCACTCACTTGATGGACAGGTGTCACTCGCATCTGTAATATTTGCAAAATCTTAATGGACTTTGATAGTATCTAATAGAGATTGTTAGTTTTGAATAGAAAACAACAATTTTAAATGAGATATAATGGAAATGGACTAAAAAATAATATTTTTTAACTGAATCTTTATGTTTTCTTAATAAAAAGAAAAATTTATTAGAAATAGAAAGTTTTTCTTAGGACCTTCCTCAGTTATGATTAGGAACATTGTAAAAAGAGTTTTATGTCAACAATTTTGTTCATAGTTGTTTGGCTTTTTCACAGAATAGAAAAGCTAAGATTAAAGAACATAATTGTTTCTAAAAAACCTAACAGTTATAATTGAACTGAAACTCGCAACGGTCATACTCAAGGGCAATAAGGACTTTTAAGGATGATGCTACTCAGAAGAAACCATAATTAGGGTGACACTAAGAAGCTGTAAGAGAAACATCTTCATGTGAAACAGTGGTCACTTCAAGCTGGCTATTGAACATGACCAGACAAGTGTACAAGTTACAAATTCAACCGTTGAGCAACAACTAGTTTTCTCAATCAATTACCTATATAAAAGACATCTCAAATGAAGGAAAAATGCAGATATAATATATACATGTTACATAAGACATACAACCTTCATAATTTAGCAGCTCACACTGAGTATCACTCGTATTCAAATATACTCGGTATACACAAAGAAGATAATCAATCAAGCATGCTCAAGCATCCAAGCAATCACTCAAGAATCAAGCTGTCAAAGATCTACATCTCACCTCTATCAGACTAGTTAGAGTCATTTCAAAGAAGCATTCTTAATTTTCTTGTGTTTAACTTGTGTAAAGTGTCCTAGTTGGAGAGCCAACTAATAGGGAAAACTCGATGACTTTTGTTGGTCCTTCCCATGATTTATTTAAACTCATTCTATCTTTTGGGATCCTCAGCCAAGCTTTACATTTGTTGTTGACTGACAAAGTGACCAGCAGTCGTTTAACCAAAGATTGTAGATCACATGACTAGCCATTCTAACCCTGCTGATGACTGATATACTCATGCATATAAGTCACTGATTCTAAACGTCCAGTCATACTTTGTTGGGTGCTAACTGATAGACTTTTAGTTATCAGTCAAGTTAATTCAGCCGATATCAAGTGACTGATTAAGACTTAAATATTTTCCAAGTTAGTCACTTATTTTTTGTCTTAAGGACAGTAGACTTTATCATGTCCTTATCTTATCTGATGATAGTCTACTGATCCTCAAATGGAAGCTTTCATGATAAGGTTCCGTAGTTATTTTGAATTTGTGTTAGTATTTAGCGTGTCTTGTTTTCAAACATGCTTTTTGCTTTTCATTTAATGAGTATCCTACCAAACTTTTCATTCTTAGCTTTTTGTTTTATTTCAAAATGAAATGACAGATACTACCTACCTCTTCTGTGATAACACAAATCTCGAGGAATAGTTGTTCACCGTCTATGACTTGCATGCCATCAGAACATTTAATGCAAAGTCAAATATCATTCAATGAGTCCAAATACAACTTTTCTATCCCTGCCTATTTAGAGCTGGAAGAGCATTGAAGAACGGTGACCTTAACAACTACGGAGTCTCTCAGAAATTCTCTAGCATTCAATACTCTTAAGATTTCTGGAGCTTCATTAAAGAGAAAAATACTTAGATTATTTATTGTTATTTCTCATTCTTTGTATTTACTCTTTTAAGTTCAATCATTATTTGAATCTCTCCCAACTACTTAGTTATTGAGAGATCATTGATTGTAACACACGAGATTGTTTGTTCTTTGTAACATACAATCTTCATAAATTTCACAGGTCCTTGTTGTACACTGATCCGTTAGTGATCATTTAGATTATTAATATTAGTGCACTTCAAAAATCTAAGTTTGACCAACTTGGTAGTGGACGTAGCAGTTTTCATACTGTGAACCACTTTATCTTGTGTTCATTGCTTCTTGTTTCATTTGACCAAACTAACCAAAGCTTTAAGCATTTCATTACTTAAAACTTCGGTCAGTCTTTGTCTCATTACTTCAGTCAGTCATCAAACTATTCGTAAGCTTTACACATCAGCAGGTCATTTCGTTGATCAATTGGCTGATTGTCATAAAAACACTTTTTCGCTTTCAAAGTTTTAAAATGTTTTAAAACTTATAAATAGATTTTATAAGGCTATTCACCCCTCCCCCTCTAGCCTTACTATTTTCCTAAAGTGGACTTACAATTGGTATCAAAGCCTGACTTTTTGAAAAATCAATTTTTATAAGTTTAACCGCTTGAAAGTTCTAATCTAATGGCAAATTCCAAAGCTTTTCTTACTCTCAACATGTCTCAGGTCCCCATGTTTGATGTGGACAATTTTGACATTAGGAAAGAAAGAATTTCTAGATATATGAATAGTATAGATAAAAGACTGATGCAATGTGCCTTAGGTGGTCCGATTTATCCTATGAAAATAAATACTAAGACCACTATTGAACAAACTGATATTGCAGATGACATAGAGAATCCAGTGATTACAACTGTCAATGAGTACGTGCTAAAGCCTAAGGCCGAATGGACCAAAGAAGACAAAGCTACTGACGCCTTAGACTCCAAGGCCATGCATATTCTTTCTAGCGCTTTAGACAACAATGTCTACAAGCAAATCCACGACTGCACTACTTCACAATAGATCTGGGAAGCCTTAACGCAATATATCGATGGAAACCAGATCACCAAAGACAAAAAGCTTTACGACTATATCCAAGAATTCGAAGCCTTCAAGAAGGATCCAAAGGAATCTTTAAGAAGTGTCTACGACCGCTTCTGCGTTATAAGTAATGATTGTGCTACTCTAGGAAAGGCATATACCATGAAAGATCTTAACATGCGTTTTCTTAGTAGTCTTGGAAGTGGATGGCATGTGAAAATCACTGCCGTAAAGGAAGCAAGAGACTTGAACACTACTCATATACGTAGTCTTGTTCCTAGTCTCAAGATTTATGAAAAGGAAGTTCTTAAAAATCAAGAACTTGAAAAGAGTTTTAGAGGTATCTCTTTAACTGCCCAAGATGAAAAGCCAAGTGTCAGTTCTACTTCATCTCAGTCAGTTGATGACTTTGATGAGGATGAATTTGCTGCTTTTGCCAGGCAGTTTAAGAAATACAAATCTTTCACAAAGAACTTTCAAAAACCAGCTTCCAAAAATTTTCAAAGTGCTAACAATTTTAAACAAACTGAAGCCAAAGCTGATTACGAAAAATTATTGTGCTTTAACTGTAGAAAGCCAGGACACTTTGCTTCAGCTTGTCTGACCCCAAAAAATTTACAAAACAAAGAGGGATGGTAGCTGAAGATGAAACTCTCAATCTTGCTACTAGGATTGAGACGAATTCAGAAGATGAATCAGCTAATTGCGTGCAAGAAGAAAATTTTTGTCTTGTTGCAGAATCAGTCGTTTATGATTCAGGCAGCAACCTACCAAGTCCTGCTTGCTTAAATGAGTCTGAAATTGATACTTCAAATTTTTTGTTAAGAACCTTAAGCTGACCAAAAGTATAAAACCTTGTCAGTTGGTGGTTCGCCAAATAGGAAATAGATTCTATGGTCAAGGAATCCTAAGCAAGCCAACTGAGAGAAAGACTAAAAAACCTTCTCGAGTTGTCAAACCTGTTGTCAGTCCACGTGAAAAGGAGGAGACAACAGCTGATGAGAGTCAAACTGAATTGGCGATTCAAATACAACTTATGTACTCCAAGTTTGAAACTCTCACAAATATCCATATATCTCAGACTACTAAACTGAGAAGACTGATAGCTAAAAACATTGAGCTCCAAAAAGTTAATGAACTTTATAAAGTTCAGAAAGCTGAAATGTTGAAACGAAGAGCATCAATAAAAATTTTGAAACTCAAGCTAAAGTCTCATTTTCCCAAATCGCTGACTTGGTGGATAGGAATCAACGACTAACCAATGTTGTTGATACCTATTCCAAATCCAAAGCTGTTGTTGCTACTATTATTAGTCAACAAAGAGACAATGCTGATCAAAATGGCATTGGCTACTCACAAAACAACAGCAAAGACAAAGGAAAAATTACAACTGAGACCAGACAGTCTAAAGGAGGACCCAAAGTTCTGCTAAAAAGGGACAATAAACAAAATTATTTCAAGAACACAAATCATGGTGTTCAATATGTTTATCCCAAGAATCATCTTAGAAAGGCTGAGAAACAAATAGAGAATTATATGAAATGGTTAAATTCTAGTAACCATCAGCCAACTGAACATCTGCTGAAAGGCAAAGATCAGCCAAGAAGCAACCTATTCAGCCGATAGCTTACCTCAAAGGTGTGAAAAAGAGGTTGATGGGTGCTAAATTTAAGCCACTCAAAGTATAACCTAAGCCTAAACCTAAATTGACTGAACAACACAAGTGTCATACTTGTTTCTGTTCAGGTCACTTGGCCCACGAATGTTTATTTAGATTTGCCCTTTCTAAGAAGGTCAACTTGCCAAAGGTTAGGCAGGTGTGGTTACCTAAGGATGCTAACCCCTGGGACCTAAATACATAAAGGGTGCCATGATCAAATCTTCTATGTCAGCTATGCTTTGTAGCTGCTGATCAAGCTTTAAAAGAATGGATCTTGGACAGTGGATGTTCAAGACACATGACTGGATCAGTCAACCTCCTGACTGAGATAGTTGAAGCCAAAGGACCTTTAGTCATCTTCGGAGATAATTCTAAAGGAAAGACAATTGGGTATGGTTCAATCCTACAAAGGTCAGTTAAGATAGAAAATGTATCATTGGTTGATAGGCTGAAGCACAACCTGCTCAGCATATCACAATTTTGAAACAAATGTATGACATGTATTTTTACTTCCACACTCTGCTTTGTCAAAATTACCTCAACCAATTAAGTTTTTCTTCTAGGGTCAAGAAAAAGAAATGTTTTTGCTATTGATTTACTTTCTATTAATAACATTTCTCAAGTGTGCTTAGTTGCTAAAAATTCTTCTGAAACTTCTTGGCTCTGGTACAAAAGACTATTGCACTTGAATTTCAAACACTTGTCAAAACTTTCTAAAAAAAATTTAGTAAACAGTTTACCTTCTGTAAATTTTCCTCATGACAAAAAATGTAGAGCCTGTGCCCATGATAAGCTGACTAAATCATCTTTTATACCTAAACTATGTCTTTCAACCACACGTGTACTTCAACTGTTGCACATGGACCTTTTTGGTCCTGTTACACCTGCTAGTTTAAGTAGAAATAGGTACACCACTGGTGGTTGTGGATGACTATTCAAGATATACATGGTTGGAGATGATGACGTCTAAATATGAAACCTACGTCATGCTGACAGCACTCTTCAGAAATCTCCAAATTCAAAAAGAGTGTAAAATAGTCAGTGTGCGCTCAGAGCATGGAACAGAGTTCAAGAATTAAGGTATGGATGTCTACTGTGATGACCACATGATTCATCACAACTTCTCAGCAGTCAGGACCCCTTAGCAAATGGAATTGTTTAAAGGAAGAATAGGACACTGATAGAAGCTGGGAAGAAAATGATAGCTGAAGCCAATCTGCCTAAATACTTTTGGGCTGAAGCTATAAATTTAACTTGCTTCACACAAAACCGATCCCTAGTCAACAAATTCCATGGCAAGACTCCGTATGAACTGTGGAAAGGAAGAACTCCTAACATTGCCTTCTTCAAGATTTTTGGATGCAAGTGTTACATCCATTACAACGAGATAGACCACAGAGGTAAATTCGATGAGAAAGCTGTTAAAGGTATTTTCGTTGGTTACTCTAAAATTAGTAAGGCTTTTTGTTAGGTCCATGTTAATATACTCAGAATATAGGTTAGAGGGGGGTGAATAGCGTATATGACCTTTATTAAAAATTTATCCATTAATTTTAAAAACATTAAAGAAAAGGGATAAAGAGTATAAAAGGTCAAGTCAATTTTCTTTAAATGCAACTCTACTGATGTGAAAACAGCAGTCATGCTGCAACTATTTTCTATTGAAAACTGCAGACATGCTTCAGTAGTTTTCCATCAGCAGACCTTATCAACTTGTCACTGAAGACTTGAAGGTTTGCTTAGAAAATTGAAGTTATAACATTTGCTAAGGACATGAGTAGGGCAGCGAAATAAATAACAGCAAATGTATAACATAGAAGATTAAGTTAGCTGTGCATAAATTAGTAAAAGTACATTACAACAGCATACTTAATTCTTTATTAGATGCAGTAATCACTTTCCATAGCCAGATTCCACAATATATGAAAACATTTATTACAAGAAAGATAAGTAAATGCTGAATGTAAACAAATATATTTTTATATTAAAATTCAGCAGAGGTTTACTCTAAGGTAAACATGCTTAGCACATCAACCTAGACTCTCTAACCTAGCAATCTCCCTGAGGAAGAAGGAAAGTGAATTGGGATGTCGGGAAGACATATAACCAACCCTATCCTTTAACTCTTTCCAAGTATCTTAGGGAAAGTAAAAGGCAGAGGAAAGGTGAGGCAGATGTGAGAAGAGAATATTATTGGTTGTTCAAATAACTAGTATTTGAACAACTAAGTGCAAAGCATTCGACCAAATGTGATGACAATTCATTGCACAATCAGCAGCCCTTTTAATGTAGTACAAGTCTGCCAATATGAATGCAATATGGATTATTAGGCTCCGGTTCTTCATCGGACAACTTCAAGCTGGGTCAGTCTTTAAAAGTAGTACACTTATAAATAAGTGCTACGTCCACAACCAAAGTGGTCAACTTTGGATTTGAAAATCGTGTACTAAGTTTTCCACTAGAATCTTTATAAGATAGATCACTAATGGATTATGTACATAAAATGGTTGACCAAGTGTTTATGGGAGAATTGATATCTATAAAGATATAATTCTCATGTGCTTTGAATGCTAAGGGTTGCAATCAATAAAGAGCAATAAAGACTATGCGTCTAAGTTTGGAGCTCTTCAAAGAATGTTTGACAGAATTAGCTTTTAAGCTTTGAATGCACTAGCTGTGTTGAAGATGAAGATTTCGGAGTTTTTGATTCAGGAGTGGGTATATCTTCAATGCTTCAATCGTGTCTTCTATTTATACTCAGGGAAGTTTTTTGTAGCCGTTGGAGATCTTCAGCCTTGGGACAATTTGAATTTGAATGCATTTAATGCCATTAAATGCTCTAATCTTGTTGTTCAAATTTGATAGGGAGCTCTGCGAAGCCCAGGCTGTCACTGAGTATACTCTGCCAATTTTCCAAAAATAGGTAGACAATAGATCCTGACAAAATGTCCTTTTTTGAGATAAATGCCTAATAAGGAATAAATCAATAAATGATTTTTGCAGGTTATCGTTATGTCAAAGTCAAGGAAGGACTTAGCTGATAACCCAAGGCATATCTTCAGACAAGTCTTGATCTGACGATCTTCAGGCCTTCAGCATTGCTGATGAAGCTTGACCGAAACGAACTTGGCTGATGACTTGATGGACTTGGCTGATATGAAGATAGCTGATTTGAACATAGCTGATATACAACAGGCTCTCTTCTGAAGACTAAGCTAAGTATAAGAAGCAATCCTAAGCTTTTACAAGCAACTGTCTAAGTACAAGTTGCCATTCTAATAGACACGCAGGTCTATTAATCACCTTGGCTTAGACTTAGGTTATGGATACAAGCAAATCTATACAAAATACAACAATCTCCTCCTATTTGCTTGAGTCTATGACCTAATGAATACAATGAAAGCTGACCATGTTCGATTCTAGTAATAACTTGCTTTTGAAAATATTATATTAAGCAAGCATGTCCTAGATGGACTTACAAGGTAGTCAGTGCATTCAATATTACATATTTTTTACAGATAAAGACTTAAGGCATAAAAACATTTGTAATAAAAACTATATTTAAAGACAAGATAGATAAATTAATTAAAGAGAATGTCTTTTAAACCAGTTGTTTAAATTTCATGCATAGAGGATAAGCAATTAATTATAAAGCATTAAAAATTAAACAAGCAAAAATAGTCATTGTATGGTAAACATGAAGTTTAATGACAAAATAGCTCTTAGAAAAGGAAAGAGAAAGAATAGATATACCAGTTATGTTGAAGCTTGTCCTTCCTGTTTTGAGCTAGCAACAGCCTTGAGATGAGCAATTTCAGCTTTGGCTGCTTCTAATTCACTTTTGGCATCTTTTAACTCTGACTTGAGTGTTTCATTCTTGGTTGCTAGAAAGGTATTCCTTTCTATCAGAGTTATGTGTAGCTTATCATTGTTGTTGATTCGACGCATCTCTTCCTTCATGGACGCAAGCGATCTGTCCATGGCAGAGATGTGATGCAGAGACTTGTCGAACTGCTTCTGCAAAAGAGCATGATGAGTGCGATTGACTGTTCGGGATGCAAGCACAGACAAATACACCGAGCAATTAGCATTGCCTTGATCTTGGCGCATCACGGCCAGGCCTTTATCAACAAAATTGACTAAATCAATTAAACCAGCAGAGAGAGTAGCGAATCTGTCGTATATCTCGTTGGCAGAAGTGGTATGTCTATCAGAGAGAAAACAGAAATTCTATGTGCCATCAGGTCGGTAAAGGAAGTGAACGCTAATTGGCACTCAACAGCACCTTTCTTGGCGACTCGAGCATTTGAAACAACTTCAGTCATGTATTCCACAGTGAAATCTTTGGTGTGATCTTGCTTGGCAGCAAGATGTTGTAATGAAGAATGGAGGTTTGCAAGGATATCTGTCAAGAGTTGAATAAAGTCCTCATGCGCCGAATGGTGAGGAGATAAGGGATCAGCTGACGGAGGCTGGTCAGGAGCAGAGAGACCGGTGGCAAGAGTAGAGTGACTGTTGTCAGAAGTAAAATGGTTAGGTGGAGGAGTAGAAATGCTAGCTGAAGGAGCATAATTGCTAGCTGCAAGAGTAGATGGACCGATTAAAGGAGCAGAATGACGAACTCCAGGTTGTCCAAACCAGATCCTGGGCACAGGGAAAATTTTCTCAATGTAGTCTTGATAGGACTGATCATTGATAAAAGTAGGAATGGAAAAGGAGGTAGGGATGCAAATGGATTTAAAAAGAACAGGGAAATGAGGGTTAAAACCCAGATAGGCAGCGACCATTTAAAAAAAGTCACAGGAGTATTTTTTTTGGTGAGAACATAAGGATGGCAAATTATGGTAGTGATGAGAGGCTTCGAAAGTGAGAGAAAGGGAGAGATGTATATCTTGGTAAGGAGAGAAAGGCCTAGGTCCTTGTGAATAGCAGTCCACTGCTTAAAGATCGTAAGATCTTGTACAGCAGAGTTGTGCATGAAGAATTGCTGGGACCAGGTAGGAGGAAGTGGGTCATAGAAGGCACCCTACTTGAGGAAAATATCCCCAACAGACATAGGTTGGCAAGGAAGGCACTTGGGGTAGTCAAGAATAGAGAAATAGAGATCTGTATCAGCAAGGTTTGGTGTAGGTCGGCTGTCGCAAAAGAACAACAGTTCCTGGACATCAGAATAGAGATGGCTATAAGGATTGAGTCTTGCTCTTTTGGGCGTAGGTTAATCGAGGGAAGAAGGTAGAATACGTTTTGAGCGAATAAGAGGGTGACTATCAGGTGAGTCTTACAATTCCTTTGATTCAGAAGGAGTAATTGTAGGAATAACTGAAGTGGAAGGTGTCAGGTTAATAGAGGCAGATTGAGCACGAAGTTGAGTTGGTAAGATAACAGTTGATTTAGGTTGGTGAGTTAAAGGGAAAGAAGGGGGTGAGGATGGCTGATCGGTAGAGGGCACAAATTTGACCTTTTTGGCAATTTTCTTAAGTCTTTTGCCTTGTATTGACTTAGAGGGAGAGGATTCAGGATTGATTGATTTTAGGTGAGTTAGTGTGGTGACATCGGTCGAGGGAATGGCTGAAGAGGGTTGAGCATTTTGGAGGTTGTTTGATATGGGTATGTTCGGAGTTGAAGAAGTTGTGGTGGCAGGTTTGGGAAGGCCAAAATTTTTATCTGTGAGTAGAAGGGTTTGTTTAATTTTGGCCTTGGCTGGTTTAGAGGTAGGTTTAGGAGGGAGTGTTGAAGATTGACTAGTGGTTTGAAGGTTGGCTAGTTGAAAGGTGGATGTATCTCTTTCAGCAGCCTGTTTGGATTTGGTAGGCTTCTTAGATGATTTGGGTTTTGGTGAGGAGAGAGGTGGAGATGATTATCTAGATTTCTTAGGAGAGGGTTCATTAGGCTCATAGAGATCATGGTCGAGCCTTGTGAGGTCGAAGTCCTATGGAAGTACAACACCCATGGGCTTTTGCTCCTCCTGAACAAGAAGCCCCTCAGAGGAGTAGGTCACCTTCCGCTTACCCTTCTTATCTTGGGTAGATGGACCAGTAGCAGCAGCAGTAGCCCTTTTGGCTAGATCTTCTTTATACCTTATGATGTTGTTGACGGTGAAGACATAGGTGTTAGTCACCTTGATAAGATCATCCCCGACCATCTTCTTCTCTATTTGTTCAAAACCCCTCATGAGAACATTGATTACCCGTACAAAGGGTCGCTTCATGGTTGGGTTGCCTTGAACTTTAGCCACACTTTGAAAGAGCATAGAAAAGATTATTTTTTCCCAGTTTAGCTGTTTGCGAAGAATGACAGATTTTGTCCACATCAACTGTTGAGATGTGAAGATATCTCTGGAACCATTCTTGAACAGAATGCTTTTGTCAAGAAGATGACTGATATGATATGGTCCTTCAGGGAAGAGATTTCTAAACATCTCAACGAAAGGCTCAGGCTTAGCAGTTTCTCTCATCATTTCCCATGCCTGGTCAGATTTTTCAGCCGTTAAGTCCAATTTGCTTTTCATATGCATCTCTAAGATATTTCTTATATCTTTGTAGGTCAACTTGATAAGGTAACCTCTGATATATCCTTTGATGTAGCTCATGTTAATTTTTTCTTCTTTAGTAGCAGAAGAGGGAGGAAGAGTCATTCTCGTGTAGAACTCCTTAGCGATGGCATTGCTGTAGTGAGTGTCATATAGCTGGAAGAGGGGAAGAAGTCCACATCCCTCTAAGTCCTTTAACAGGGCTTCTCCAGATGGGTACTTCTGAATAGATTCAGAATCGATGGTCATTCCAGGGTGATAACTGCTCCTTGGAAGAATTTGGATAGGGAGATTAGCAGCTTCAGCAGCCCTGGATGTCTTTGTCAGTTGAATAGCAGTGGATGTATCGACAGTCTTAGACGATTGTGTCTTTGCCTATGCACAAACTGACAGAGCTAAGAATGGCTAATATAAGATGACTGTCAGCAGTTGTTTGGAAAAACACATACTATTCAAATCAAAACCCAAAATATGCTAACAAACTTGAATATTAAAAAGCAGAAATTCACCAATAATACAGTTTATCCCCATGGTTTTAGACAAGTACGATTTTTAACATCTTTCAGAGAACCCAATAGAATGAATTGTAAATATGTAAATTTGAAGAATATTAGACATATTAGATACTCAAAAATTAATAATAAATCACCAGACATTTCTAAAATTAAGCATACGCAGTTCATCAATGGCGTGAGAATAGAGCAGTTTAACTAATTCAAAATCAAAGCATGGAAAGTGATGAAACTGAAATTAAATGACCTAAGATAGATAGAATTGCTTACCATTATAGATTATATGTAGAAGAATGGAGGATTTGAAAGTTTCAGAAGAACTTAGAAAGTACAACAATGGCAAAAAATTTGAAGGAGCTAATGGCCGTTTTTGATGTGAATAGTTAAACAGTGACATTTGGGTTTAATACGTCCTACAGGTTTCAATAAATGCCATTTAATGAATTTTGAGGTCTGCATTTAATGTCTGATAAGTGACTGTTCATATATAAAAAAAATTGTAGATTTGGTCCTTTCGTTTTGAAAAATGTATTTAGGGTTTTATGTAAGTAAAGAGTACTTACCTGAGGTTGTCCTATAACATTGGCGAAGTAACACTTAGCTAGTGAGATAGGCAGTTCTATATACAGGCAAAGTGTAATAAATCAAGAAATTTTATGAGTTAAGGATTAAGGTCAAGCATACCAAGCTCTCCTCTAAGATAGGCAAACCTGGTTGAATCAAGTGGCTTGGTGAAAATATCAGCCAACTGTTGATCAGTAGATACATATTGCATGCTGATATTACCTTTTTCCACATGATCTTTTAAGAAATGATATCTCATATCAATGTGTTTTGTCTTAGAGTGCATGACAGGATTCTGGGATACTGAGATGGCTAATGTGTTATCATACATAATGGGGCAATTAGCAGTCTTGATCTCATAATCTGCAAGTTGCTGTTTAATCCACAGCAATTGTGAGTAGCAGCTACCAGCAGCTATGTACTCTGCCTTAGTTGTTGAAGTTGAAACAGATGTTTGCTTTTTGCTGGCCTATGAGATAAGTCTATTCCCTTAAAATTGACATGTCCCACTTGTGCTTTTCCTGTCAACCTTACAAGCAGCGAAATCAGCATCAGAATAGCCTATAAGAGTGAAGGATGAATCCTTTGGATACCAAATACCCAAGTTGGATGCATCATTTAGATATCTGATGATCCTTTTAACAGTCTGTAAGTGAGATTCCTTTGGGTCTGCTTGGAATCTAGCACAAACGTAAACAACAAACATAATGTCAGGTCTACTAGCAGTTAAATATAGGAGTGATCCAATCATGCCTCTGTAGAGAGTCATGTCCACTTTCTTTTTCTTTTCATCTTTTTCAAGATGACAGTTAGTAGCCATAGGTGTGCTGAAACTGTTTGCATTTTCAAGCCCAAATTTCTTGACAAGGTCCTTTGCTTATTTGGCTTGATTGAAGAAGATACCAGTTGAGCTTTGTTGAATTTGAAGTCCTAGGAAGAAATTGAGTTCTCCCATCATGCTCATTTCAAATTTACTCTGCATAAACTTTTCAAACATTTTACAAAGGTTTTCATTAGTAGAGCCAAATATAATATCATCAACATAAATTTGAACAAATAATGAATGACCTTTATGTTTCATGATAAAGAGAGTAGTGTCAATTTGACCTCTTACAAAGCCTTGAGTTATCAAAAACTTTGAAAGGGTCTCATACTAGGCTCTTGGAGCTTGCTTGAGTCCATACAAAGCTTTCTTCAATTTGTATACATCTTCTCTTCTTGAGTTATCTATGAATCTTGGTGGTTGTTCCACATAAACTTCTTCTTGTAGCTCACCATTAAGAAATGTACTTTTAACATCCATTTGATATAGCTTGAAATCTTTAAAAGATGCATAGGCCAGGAATAATCTGATGGCTTCTAATCTTGCAACAGGAGCAAATGTCTCATCATAGTCAATTCCCTCTTCTTGTCCGTATCCTTGGGCAACCAGTCTTGCCTTATTCCTAGTGATGTTTCCATTTTCATCCATCTTGTTTCTGAAAACCCACTTTGTTCTAATCACTGTTTGTCCTTTAGGTCTAGGAACAAGTATGATGCCCCGACCCGGATTTCCATACAAAATCCTAAGGTCGGGTTGCCAAAACAACACAACAAGACTTAACATAAAAGTAAACACCTAATTAAACGATAATAGACAAGTCTTCGGCGACACTACTACCGGAACCCAAATAACAACAACCACGAGTCTATAACTCGAGAGAAGAAATAACAACAATGTTACCATCATTAGCCACAACATGCTGAAACAATAATATAAGCCGCGAGTCACAACACGCTCGAGAAAGACAACTGGAATAATAACCAATTGTACACAAGCGCGACATACATGTCGGCTACCCAAAAGAATAATAAAAATAACCAAGTGTGATTCTACCCCAAGTAAAGTCTATATAACTTTACATAACTACCATATCTTACCAAAAGAAAATACTACAATAACTGTACAAACCATAAGTACAACCACGAGTACAACCTGCTATCTAGTCACGTCCACACCGACCTCACCAAGAGCTGCCTGGCTGGTTCGAATCTAAGGAAAACATTAAACACAACAGGGTGAGTCAAAACTCAATAAGTTACTAAATGCAACTATATGACATGACATAATGCTCAGTTGTAATCGTAACAAGGTGATAACATTTCTATACATCACAACTCAACATGAAATATCATCCATGATATATAACTCATGTTAAACACATAGCACTTTGATGTTCACGTAAGTGCTTGTAAATAAATCACATAACAAAGGATATCTTTTCTCTTTATCTGTCTTTGCGTTGCTCCTGCAATACACAAAATAACCAACGTGTATTGATACTCGTCTATGATGTATCGACATCCCCGAACCTGTCGGGTCTCCCAAAAATTCTTATCGGATCTTAGCAACCAAAGTCACGCGTATTGCAACAACAATGGGGCTACCTCCCACCTGTGGCCAACAGATGAGGTGTGTATGCACTCCTGTACGGCGACTTATAGCGATTCTAAACATTGATTTGTCAAGGCTATATGTCGTCCCACCTTGATTCATTAATAAATGTCAGTTGGACTCAATGCAATACACAAAATGGTATCTACTCATCTTATGAAAATTAACCCCAAGTTCAAAAGTAGTAAACTTGGTAAATGTCAAGTAATTCATATTACTCAAAAGCATGTCCACAACAAGCACATATTGCCAAAGCTTATATATATCCACATAGAGCTAATTACAAGTCTCTATTCCACAAATATCATTTATTCACTATACCAACTTGTTTGAGAGTTCATAATCTTACCCAAACGACCTAAAATTCTCGTAGGAACTTAATGAAATTTTCGGTGTATATTGTTCATCCAAAATTCTACTTCAATGTTTCTTGAACATAATTGTTCACTTTGGGTATAGTTGCTATATGCAACTTATTTCCCAACTCTAGTCTTGGTTCTTCTCTTAGTGCAATTCTAAGTTCAACAATGGAATAATTATCTCAACCAAACCATCTCATATCAAGAAACTTAACACAAACAAGATTCTTATACATCCACATAGCATTTAGACATGTAGATAACATCTTTCACAAGGCTAGCAAATTCATTGTGTAACTAGCATGTTTTGAAGCTTAAAGCATACAAAAGGGGAATTAGTAACTTACCTTAAATTGGAAAATTAAGCCACAAAACACAAAATCAAAGCCTTGTAAATGAGTCTCCTAGTCTTTAGTTACACAAATCTGGTCTTGCATGCAAAGTTGGATGGTTGGATTTTGAGGAGATGCAAAGCACATAGTGTTCTCACCTTGACAGCACACACGCACACTTCTCTTGAGTTCTTGAATGATCTAAGAAGAAATGGGAGTGTTGTGTTTTTTCTCTCAAGTGATCAAGGGGTGGAAGAGGTGGAGTGAGGCTGGTTTTACTCCTCCAAGACGTGTCCTCTTTTAAGCCAAAAAGTCTAACATATAAATTTATAATATTAAAATACATACAACAAATCTGTAATCAGGGCGATCGCCTTTACTCAAGGCAAAGCGATCGCTCTCCCTTCTGTCTTCAAGGTGATCGCTCTGGGGTGAGACAAGGCGATCGCTTTGTATCCAGTATGTTCAATGCTAAATACAAAGTTCTAAAATACAACCAAAGTCATCACAAATGATTCTTACGCAAATCTAACAAGTTTACAAGGCCAAAACACTCAACAAGGATTCCCAACAAGTCTAAGAACTTTGCTAGAAACATAACACAAAAGTTACATGATTGTAACACAACTAATACATGTCAACTACACAATGTATATCATCATGATTCATATCACTACCATGGCATTCTATTTTTACCATGCTATGTAAATATTTTTATCATGTATATTTAACATAATAACAAGGCATACAAATATGCAATTAACACATAGGAGAGCTAGGGTATTATATCCTCTCCCCCTTATAGGAATTTAGTCCCTAAATTCACTTACCAATCTCATCAAACAAGTGTGGATATTTCTCACGCATCTCACTCTCAGTTTCCCAAGTTGCTTCTTTGATTTTATGATTTCTCCATAATACTTTCACAAGTGGTGTTCGTTTAGTTCGTAGCACTTACTCTTTGGTGTCACGTATCTTCACTGGTTTCTCGACATAAGACAAATCAGGTTCGAAAGAGACCTCTTCATACTCAAGCACATGTGATTCATCTTTCATATACTTGCGAAGCATGGACACGTGAAACACATTATGAATCTCGGATAAAGAAGGAGATAAAGCAATTCTATAAGCTAAAATCCCAATCTTCTCGAGTATCTCAAAGGGTCCAATAAACCTTGGCAATAACTTTCCCTTTTTACCAAATCTTTTTGTGCCCTTGCGAGGTGATACCTTCAAGAACACATAATCCCGAACTTAAAATTTAAGATCCCTACGTCAATGATCAGCATAGCTCTTCTATCGGCTTTGAGCTGTAAGTAATCTATCTCGAATCATTTTTACACTTTCAGCCGATTGTTGTACCATATCAGAACCCCATATCTTAGCTTCACTAACTTCATCCCAATAAATTGGTGATCGACACTTTCATCCATACAAGGCTTCATAAGGAGCCATCCCGATACTTGCCTGAAAACTATTGTTATATGCAAACTCCGCTAAAGGCAAGTGTGAATCCCAACTTCCTTTAAAATCCACTGTACACGCCCGTAGCATGTCCTTAAGTACCTGAATCAATCTCTCTGACTGACCATCTGACTGAGGATGAATGTTGTACTCAAATTCAGCTTTTTACCCATGGCATCTTGTAAAGCTTGCCAAAATCTTGATGTAAATCTTAGATCCCTGTCTGAAACAATACTAACTGGAACCCTATGTAATCTAACTATCTCTTGGATATACAAAGCTGTCAATTGACTCAATGAGTATGTCATCGAGATGGGAATAAAATGGGCCAATTTCGTCAATCGATCAACAACAACCCAAACAACATCGAACCCCCGTCGAGTACGTGGCAACCCTGTCATGAAATCCATGGTAATATGTTCCCATTTCTATTCTGGTATCTCAAGTGGCTGTAGTAAACCTGCGGGCCTTTGATGTTCAGCTTTGACTTGTTGACATGTTAAACATCTTGACACATATTCTGCTATCTCCCATTTCATGCCGCTCCACCAAAATTGCTTCTTTAAATCTCTATACATTTTCGTACTTCCCGGATGTATGGTATATCTAGCCTTGTGGGCTTCATCAAGAACTTGTCGCTTAACTTCCTTATTTGAAGGTACATAAATCCTCCCCCAGAATGTAAGAATATCATCCTTGTTCAATGAAAACTCAGAAGTCTTACCTTCATTTAACTCACCCATTATCTTGCCAAATTCTCGATTACTAACTTGAGCTTCTCTAATCTGTTGGAATACCATTGGCGTAGCCCGAACACATGCAAAAATTACTCCATGCTCGATCTCACTAGGACTCCAATCCTTCAAGTCTTCTAACATCCTCCATTCTAGAACCATTAAGTGCGAAATATAAGTCTTCTTACTTAATGCATCCGCTACTACGTTTGCTTTCCTAGGATGATAAAGAATAGTACAATTGTGATCCTTCAATTTCTCCATCCATCTCCACTATCTCATGTTTAATTCTTTTTGCGAGAAAAGGTACTTCAAACTTTTATGATCCGTATAAACTTCAAATTTTGTCTCATACAAGTAATGCTTCCATTTGTGTAACGCAAACATAATCGCCGCCAACGCTAGATCGTGGGTAGGATAGTTCTATTCAGCAGTTGTCAACTTCTTTGAAGCATAAGCAATGACCTTACCGTTCTGCATTAATACACAACCCAAGCCCTTTTTGGAAGCATTACTATAAATCATGAAATTTTTGTCCAAACTTGGCATCTATCGAATTGGTTCAACTTTTCTTGTATAGCCTCCACCCAGCTTGGATCTTCCAGAGCTTCATCTACCTTCTTGAGTTCAATATTTGAGACAAATGCTGTAGAATACATGCATTCATTTCTTGAAGCTTGTCTTGTCTGAACACTAACATTAAGATCACCAATGATTTAAGTAATCGGATGATCTTTAACTTCTCTGACTGTAGCAGGGAGATCTTGTCTGATAGCATTAGGAGAGTTTATTTCTTGAGAATTGGAGATGTCTGAAGCTTGGTTTTCAGGATGGTAGGTGATTTTCAAGGCAGGCTAAAATACTTCTGGTGTAGATGGAATAACAGATTCTTGATTAACAGATCATCATTGATGGGTCCATTATCACCAGTTGAAGGTTCTATCAAGTCAATCCTTGGAGGAACTTGTGGAAATGGAGCTTCAGCAAAGTTAGAGCTTGGCTGTTCTATACTAGTCTCACACTTATCAGAATTTTTAGAAACCTTAGGAGCCAAATGTGGCCCAATAAAATCAAATTCATCAAAAGAGACATGTACAGATTCAACAACCTTAAGAGAAGTTTTATTATAGACTCTATATGCTTTTGAAAATTTAGCATATCCCAAAAATATTCCTTCATCACTTTTGGATTCAAACTTACCTCTATGTTCTCTGCCATTGTAAAGAACATAGCATTTGCATCCAAATATTTTGAAGAAACTAATGTTGGGAGCTCTACCTCTCCATATTTCATATAGAGTTTTGTTATGAAACTTGTTGATTGTAGACCTGTTTTGAGTGAAGCAGGCTGTGTTTACAGCTTCAGCCCAGAAATACATAGGCAGCCTTGCTTCGACAATCATGGTCTTCCCAGCTTCAATAAGAGTTTTGTTCTTCCTTTCAGCAACTCCATTTTGTTGAGGTGTACCAGCAGCAGAGAAATTGTGACCAATTCCATGGTCATCACAATATTTGGCCACACCATTGTTCTTGAATTTTGTCCCATTGTCTGATCTAATATCAGCAATGTCATCCAGCTTCTGAGTCTGCAGTCTTTTGAAAAGTGCTGTTATAATGTCATAGGCTTCATCTTTGGAAGACAACATTTCAACCCAAGTGAATCTTGAATAGTCATCAACAACTACTAGTGTATACTTGCTGCCACCAAGGCTAGTAGTAGTGACTGGTCTGAATAAATCCATTTGAAGCAGCTGTAGAGTTCTGGTAGTAGAGAGATATAACTTGCTTTTGAATGATGACTTGGTTAATTTGCCCAGCTGACATGCTTTACAAAGCTTGTCATGATCTGCTGATAACTTTGGCAAGCCAACAACCAAGTTTTCCTTTGATAACTTAGAAATATACTTGAAGTTGAGGTGGCTGAGTCTCTTGTGCCATAGCCAACTGTTATTATTTGAAGTCTTTGCAACTAAACACAAGCTTGATTTTCTTCCCACAGCATTTAGATCAACCACATACACATTTCCTTTTCTGAATCCAGTCAAGATAGTTATGCAGGTCTCACTATCCTTGATAAAGTAATGACTTGAAGTAAATTGACATATCAGTCCCTTATCATAGAATTCTGATATGCTTAGGAGATTGTGCTTCAAGCCTTCTACTAGAGATACTTTACTGATGAAAAGATTTCCTCGAACTATACATCCATAACCAACTATCTTCCCTTTGGAGTTATCACAAAAAATCACTGAGGGACCCTTTGCTTCAATAATATTGAAGAGAAGATCCTGGTCTCCAGTCATGTGCTTAGAGCAGCCACTATCCAGATACCATAAGTCTTTCTCCACCTCATTAACAGCCATGAAGCATTCCTGAAATTTAAGCATTTAAGAATATGGTCCCCTTTTATTTTTGGGTCCTAAGGGTTAGCAACCTTTCAGAATTCATACCTGTTTAACCTTTAGAGGTGTGAACCCTCTAGGTTTAGGTATGAATCTCAGAAGGCATTCATGAATTTCGTGGCCATGACCTTTACAGAAAGAACAATTATGAAAACCTTGAATATGTTTGATGATTTTCTTAGGAGTCTTCTTACGATCAGCAGTCTTGGGAATGACGGGTCTGCTGATGACAGGCTTATTGAATTTAGGATGATAATGCAGCTTCCTAGTGATATTAGGCTTAGCTATAGCAGGCCTTTTACCAAAAAGTTTTACATTTTCAGGCATAAATCCCTTTAGCCTTTTATCAGTAGGGTTGTGGTTAGCAATCTTACCTTTGACGAATTTAATAGGTTTGAGTTGAGACTTCTTTGACTTGTTATCAGTCATCACTGTTTTCACAGGATGTCTAACATCAGGTCTTTGTTGCTTAGCCTCCCTATTAGCAATGTCATTGGCATTGACGGTTTGCTTACCCTTGGACTTGTCTGGTTGTTTTTAGAATAAACAAATGGAACTTTGTTAAAACCAAGTCCTTCTTTTCCCTTTTTAGAAGGATGCTGATCATTGATTACTTCCTTAGCCATTTACTTAGCAATCACTTCGGCTGTCTCATTTTCTAGATAACTAGATGAACTTCCTACATTGAACTCACTTTGGAAACCGATACCAGTTTTGTCATCAAGAGATTTTTATTTTGTAAGAATGGTATCAAAGTTTCCTTTGGAATTATTCCAAGCATTAACAACCTTTTGGAGGTCATCGCTCAGAATTGATTTTCTTTATGTGTTCAAGTAGGAATTCCATTTTTTCAGTTAAGGCTTTGTTCTCCTTTTGTGTCTTGATATTCTCAGCTTGTTGTCTATTGAGTTCTTTGATCTTAGACAGCAAGGTAGATTTCTCAGAGACAGCCAATTCATGCTTTTTGGCTAATTTTACATAGGCAGTTTTAAATTTAGCAAATTCTTCCAGCATGTCCTTGTTGGCTTTGATGAGTTCTCCCCTTGAAGGTTCATTGAGCTCATCATCATCACTATCATCCTGTTGAAATGACAGTGATCTTACTGAGTCATGGGGTGATTCCCTGGCCATAAGACATATATTTGCTTCCTCAGTAAAATCACAGGGATTATCCTTATTAGAATCTGTATCACACCAAGTGGGCATGTTGCTTACATTAATGTCCTCAGCTACCATCCCTTTTTGTTTTTGAAATTTAGATTCGGGACATTTTTTGTAAAATTCATATTTTGGCTTTGGATATTTTGAGGCAAAATGACCTGGCTTCCTACAGTCAAAGCAAACAAGCTCATTTTCCTTTTGAGAAACAGTAGTTTTATAAGGAGCAGTTGTTCTTTGAGGAGCAGCAATTTTGTAAGGTGTTTGCTTACATTAATGTCCTCAGCTACCATCCCTTTTTGTTTTTGAAATTTAGATTCGGGACATTTTTTGTAAAATTCATATTTTGGCTTTGGATATTTTGAGGCAAAATGACCTGGCTTCCTACAGTCAAAGCAAACAAGCTCATTTTCCTTTTGAGAAACAGTAGTTTTATAAGGAGCAGTTGTTCTTTGAGGAGCAGCAATTTTGTAAGGTGACTGCTTATAGGAAGACTTGTTAAATTTTTTGAAACGTTGATATTTCTTAACAAACATGGCAAAAGCTTCGTCAGAAAGAATACCATCACCATCACTAGATGTAGATGGGGTTTCATCAGGTGTAGAACAGGAAGGTTCAATAGACATGGCTGGTAGAGATAAATTTTTAAAGCTCTTTTCCATTTCTTGAGCTTGCTGAATTTTAAGCTCATAAATCGAAAGACTTGTATAAAAATTCCTGAGACAATTTATTCAAATCTTTTGATTCTTTCATGGTTGTAATTTTTACATGCCATAGACTGCCTAGTGCATTAAGAAATCTCATGTTTATTTCTTTTTTTTCATATTTCTTTCCTAAAGAATAGCAAGAGTTTACTACCTCATAGAATCTATCGTAGGCGCTTTTGAGGGTCTCTTTAGGATCTTTCTTGAATGAATCAAATTTCTGAATGCAAGTGTATAGCTTGTTGTTCTTTGTTTCTCCATCTCCTTCAAAATATTCCAGTATAACTTCCCACATTTCTTTAGCTGTTTCTAGATTGATGATTTGCTGATAGGTGCTAATGTCTACACAGCTGGTAATGATGTTGATGACTTTTTCATCCAGAGCATTATTCTTTCTATCTTCTTCATCCTATGCTTTTTCTGGTTTGATAACTTCAGGATCAGCAGTTGGATCAACAGCAACTAGAGTGTTTGGTTTCATAGGAATTCTTGGACCATCTGTAACACATTTCCATAAACATTTATCAATAGAGTTCATGTGTCTTTTAACCTTGTCTTTCCAGATATCAAAGCGATTTTCATCCAAGACTGGTTCACATTTGAAGTTTCCAACATTTGATGAGCAGCCATTGGATCTTTAATCTCTCAAGAGTTTAATCTTAGAAAAACTTGTTTTCAAAGAGTTAAGCTCTGATACCAATTGTTAGGTCTCAAGGTGCTCAAATAGGCTAGAAGGGGGGGGGGGTTAAATAGCCTATTTCCAATTTTAAAAAATTATTTTACAAAGTTACTTCACTAAAGAGTTAGAAAATATTTTGTAGCGGAATAGAGTGAATTATATGACAAGTTCAAGATGGCTTATCTTGATAGGACAAGATCAGCTATTTTATGAGTTATTGGAATTTCTGTAAATCAACAAGTAGTAACAAATCACAAGTGCAAGAAATAGATAGACAAGAAATTTAATATGGTTCACACTTATAAATAAGTGCTACGTCCACAACCAAAGTGACTTTGGATTTGAAAATCGTGTACTAAGTTTTCCACTAGAATCTTTACAAGATAGATCACTAATGGATTGTGTACATAAAATGGTTGACCAAGTGTTTGTGGGAGAATTGATATCTATAAAGATATAATTCTCGTGTGCTTTGAATGCTAAGGATTGCAATCAATGAAGAACAATAAAGACTATGCGTCTAAGTTTGAAGCTCTTCAAAGAATGTTTGACAGAATTAGCTTTTAAGCTTTAAATGCACTAGCTGTGTTGAAGATGAAGATTTCAGAGTTTTTGATTCAGGAGTGGGTATATCTTCAATGCTTCAATGGTGTCTTCTATTTATACTCAGGGAAGTTTTTTGTAGCCGTTGAAGATCTTCAGCCTTGGGACAATTTGAATTTGAATGTATTTAATGCTGAAAACACTTGCATTAAATGCTCTAATCTTGTTGTTCAAATCTGATAGGGAGCTCTGCGAAGCCCAGGATATCACTGAGTATACTCTGCCAATTTTCCAAAAATAAGTAGACAATAGATCCTGGCAGAATGTCCTTTTCTGAGATAAATGCCTAGTAAGGAATAAATCAATAAATGATTTTTGCAGGTTATCGTTATGTCAAAGTCAAGGAAGGACTTAGCTGATAACCCAAGGCATATCTTCAGACAAGTCTTGATCAGACGATCTTCAGGTCTTCAACATTGCTAAAGAAGCTTGACCGAAATGAACTTGGCTGATGACTTGATGGACTTGGCTGATATGAAGAAAGCTGATCTGAACATGCTGATATACAACAGGCTATCTTTTGAAGACTAAGCTAAGTACAAGAAGCAATTCTAAGCTTTTACAAGCAACTGTCTAAGTACAAGTTGCCACTCTAACAGACACACAGGCCCATTAGTCACCTTGGCTTAGACTTAATTTATGGATACAAGCAAATCTATACAAAATACAACAGTCAGTACTTAGCGTCTCTTATTTTCAAACATGCTTTTTGTTTTTCATTTAATGAGTATCCTGACACACTTTCCATTCCTAGCTTTTTATTTTATTTCAGAATGAAATGACAGGTACTACCTACCTCTTCTGTTGTCTTTGATTTGCATGCCATCAAAACATTTAATGTAAAGTCAAATATCATTCAATGAGTCCAATGGCAACTTTTCTATCCCTGCCTATTTAAAGCTGAAGGAGCATTGAAGAACGTTGACCTTAACAATTACGAAGTCTCTCAGAAATTCTCTAGCATTCAATACTCTTAAGATTTCTAGAACTTCATTGAAGAGAAAAATACTTAGATTATTTATTGTTATTTCTCATTCTTTGTATAAGTTCAATTATTGTTTGAATCTCTCCCAACTACTTAGTTATTGAGAGATCATTGATTGTAACACACGAGATTGTTTTGTTCCTTATAACATACAATCTCCATAAATTTCACAGGTCCTTGTTGTTCATTCATCCGTTAGTAATCATCCAGATTATTAATATTAGTGCACTTCAAAAATTCAAGTTCGACCAACTTGGTAGTGGACGTAGCAGTTTTCATACTGTGAACCACTTTATATCTTGTGTTCATTGCTGTTTGTTTCATTTGACCAAACTAACTAAAGCTTTAAGCATTTCATTACTTAAAGCTTCAGTCAACCTTTGTCTCATTACTTCAGTCAGTCATCAAACTGTTCATAAGTTTTACACATCAGTAGATCACTTCGTTGATCAATTGACTGATTGTCATAGAAACACTTTTACGCTGCTAAAGTCTTAAAATAATTTAAAACTTATAAAAATATTTTATAAGACTATTCACCCCCACCCCTTAGCCTTACTATTTGCCTTAGGTGGACCTACAACTTTTCTAGTCAATCTGTATAATTAAGAGAATTATAGTGGATTATTTTCTTATCGAGCCAAACAAGATCCGAACTACTATAAATCATTGTGTCAATTTCTCTATCCCTTACTCTTTATTTTTACTCCATATTTCTTAGTTGTTTATCCGTGAATGCTTATTGACTATCCTTAAACAGCTAACCTTTCTCATATCAATCTTATAAGTTGACACTGTAACAAAATAAGATCATAACTTGTTTTGAACACTTAAATCAATCTTACAAAATACAAATTCCGATGTGCAAACTCAATATACTCAACTGCTTTACTACCAAACTCGTGTAGGTCATGACTAAACAATTTTCTTGTCATTTAGTGTTACAATCTACCATTATTCTTGTCTACCAAGGAGTATAGATCTTAGTTAAAAAAGGGACTCAAACCCAAACAGTTTTGTTTAATGCAAATTAAGGTAATAAAGCAAGGTCAAATAATTAGGTGTTTACACTTCAGAATCAACCTATGTTTCCACATCTAAAATCAACGTAAAAGCTCTAATACCGTTGGAACTTGGTTGGAGTCGAAATGCAGCGAAAATCTAGAATTTGATTAAATTACTGACTTAAATCGTTCTAGAACTATTTGGTTAATATTCTATATAACTTGGTCGACGCTGAAAACTCTTAGAAATTAGCCCATGTTTTCACATCTAAATTCAACCTAAAAGCTCTATTACTGTACTAATAAAGATGAACTTAGTCAGAGATTAAAGACATGGAATATCCAAAGCCTGATTGAATTACTAACTTAAACAATCCACGAATTCAGTGACGGAGCCATGATTTTGTTTGAATGAGGTCAAAATTATTTCAAGAGGAAAAATCACACAATAATATCTGAATTTGGCTTAAATAGGGGGTAAAAATATTACAATATAATTTTTCTTAAAAGAAAGGGGTCAAAATGATGATATTGTTACTTTTATTACTAAAAAAAATAACTTTTTCTAACTTTAAAGGTAGTAAATTAGCAATTTTTCAAACACAAAGGGTATTGAGTAGCCCACATAAGCACCATACTGCCCGAAGTACTCGGTCAACATTCTGTGTTGCTAGACATGCCCAAACGGTTCGAACCGTCGGTTCCAAAAACTGTCAGACAACAAATCGTAACCGAACCGACAAATCACGGTTACGGTTCTGGTTCCGAACCGGCTAAGCCGGTTCCGGTTCCAAACCGTAATTTTTAATTTTTTTAATATTTTCTTATAATTTTTTTTAAAAAAAGATTTCGTCTTAAAACTTTGTACAAAGCAATTTTTGAATTTTTGAAACTTTGTAAACTTTTCATCTTTGAAATTATAGAGTAAATAAGGCAATTTCAAAATTTAAATTTTAAATTTTGGCGATTTTTCACGATTTGGAACCGGCGGTTCCGGTTCCAAACCGGTTCACGGTTTTGAGAAATTGAAACCGAAACGAACCGTGTAACCGGCGGTTCCGGTTCGAGGACGGTTCCGGTTTATGCGATTTTAGCGGTTCGGTTCGAACCGCCGGTTCCGAACCGTTTGGGCATGTCTATGTGTTGCTTGGCCGAGAGTTTAATCACCTGGGATTTAGAATTAGAACCACACAAGAAGAAATATAATTCAGCATAAATAGGCTCGCAAATGAATCGAGTTGAGACTAACCTTTGGCTAGTTCAGACTCCACTTGTTTTGTTTTTGTATTACTCAGATTTGGCTTAGACTTATGTTTGAATTGTTTGTGAACGGGCTTAGCTTGGCTCGTGTATACATAAATATGCAAATTATAACGATGAAATTTGAACAATTGTAATTAAGAAAATAAAATACATTTGTACAAAATAAATTTGTGTCATAGTGTTGATGTTTATATATATATATATATATATATATATATATATATATATCGAGAGTATTCAATGATTATTTTATCTCACTAACCATAAATAAGACTAAAATTTATTGAAATGCAATTAATGCAAGTAGGTGAGTCATTTAATGCAATTAATCTCAACTTTTGAGTTTTGATCCAAAGGATAATATAATATTTCCTCAGTTCCACCCAAAGAATCCACGTTTGAAAAGTCTAATTATTAAGGGATATATTAGCGTCATTAGATTTGGTCATAATTACAAAAATACTTAAGCACAACAAAAAATGATTACAACACAAGTGAAGGGTAAAGATGAAAGATTATAAAAATTATAAGTATAATTTTTTTAAAGTGGACTTTTTAAGTGAAACATCTCAAAATAGTATGGTGGATTATTTGCCTGGAGCGGAGGGAGTTGTAATCATCAATGATTAGTGAAAAAAAGTAACCATTGAAAACTCCCCCGTATAACTATTGAAAATTCCCCATATATTATGTCTAAATAAATCAATACATATAATATAGAAATAATTAAATGAACGTTCACGAATAGGGATGATAATTTATTTGAATCCAAGTGTGATATGCTCCTTTAGAAGTGGGCTTGGTAAGCAAAAATAATTGTGGTATATATTAAGTACAGTCTTTTGATCCGATAAAATAATTTATATGGTATTTAACTAAAAATTAACACAAACTTCAATAAACCTGGCGTGTTTAGGAGCAAGTTTGGGTTTACCGGTTGACCCACTCCTAACCCGACCCGATCTGACCCGTATATATAATTACTTACTAACCCTTATTAGTGAGTATTATTTACACTTTACCTTATAAGTAGTAAGAGCTAAATACCACCCCCCAAAAAATGTTAAATACCACCCTCTGGGCAAATTTACTATTTTGCCCATATTTTTAATGGAAATTTTTTTTTTGACAAGACCGCCACCCCGAGGGGGTCTTCCTCCATTAAGTTAACATTTTCGTTAAAAAAGTTAACGAAGTCGTTAAATTTTTAACGGAACCTCCATAGGACCGCCACCCCGAGGGGGTCTTCCTCCATTAGGACCGCCACCCCTTGGGGGTCTTTCTCCATTAAGACCGCCACCCCTTGGGGGTCTTTTTTTTAAAATAATTGAATGAAGGGCAAAATAGTATTTTCTCAAGAGGAGGTGGTGGTATTTAGCATTTTTGGGGGTGGTATTTAGCACCTATGTTCTTATTATACTATTGAAGCCTTTTTCCCTTTCTTTATTAAGAAGCAAAAATGTGGGTTTAATGGTAATTTAATTTTAATTTATTTTATTTGAGCTTAATTAGAAAGTGTTTGAGTTGCTTGGACTTTATAGGTTTCCGGGTAGGAGTGGGTAGAAGTAGGAGCTTTAGTTTAGCGGGTTAGGAGTCAAGGAATTATAGATTAGGAGCTGGTTAGGAGTTTGGTAGATCCGACCCAAGCCCCACCCTTGTCATCCCTATTCACGAGCCTTATTTTAATGTTCAAACTCTGCTCAATTAGCAACGAACCTAGAATTTACGCTCAAGCTTGATTCATTTCTAATTGAACTGTGTTCAAATCAAGCCGAGCGCGAGCTTCTTCATGAATGACTCGATTCATTTGTAGCCCTAAACGTAACATTACAATTGAACAACTGAGTTCTCTTGGCTTTCCGGTAACTTATTTTTGTTTTATTTTAGCTTGTTAATTTTCTCTTAATGTCTAATAATAAGCCTGGATAGCTTTGGGCTTGAATCCGGTCAGTTAGCCTGTTATCGAATTAGCCACAGTAGGCACCAAATCGGCCCAAATTCTAACAATTTTCTTCCAGAAATTCTTTTACATACTATACGCGAATTACTTAAGGTGTTAAAGAGTCTATTTTCAAAAATTATGCATAATATATAACTTTTCTATTTCACCCTCTACATGTAATACAAACATGTCAATTATACTTAATCATTTTTGTAATTATAATACTTATATATCCCTAAATTATTAGATTTTTCAAATATGGGCTCTTTGAATAAAATGTAATCGATCATATATAAGTATATCTCATTCTCAAGAAAAGTTTATCTCATTCTCAAGAATCATAGCATAAAACAGTGTACTGATCTTGCAGAAAAGTTCATCTCATTCTCAAGAAAAGCAATAACCCTTTTGTCTAATTGCAACGGGTAAAACAAAATGGAAACCAGAAAAATTATTCTTGATCTAGATTGAAAACATTCAACATCAGAACTTTTAATGAGGGAGGGGGAAAAAGAAAGAAAATAAAAGAAAAAAGTGAAGTGGAGTGACAGCAAGCCCACTCAATGAGCACAGCTGACCCTTCCGTTGAAGACTTTTTGCGCTATAGTGGGTGGGGGTTCCTAGTGTTTTCCATCTTCTTCTTCACAAAACTTGGAGTACTGATCAGAGTCCATCAGAGATTTCAATTCATTGGTATCGCTTATCTCCACCTTAATCATCCATCCTTTTTCATACGGGCTTCCGTTAACCTAAACATCAAGAGAACTTTAATAAAAATCACACACACACACACACACACAAACACATGCACATAGACAGAGAGCGCCTATAACTATATCTACTACATCAACTCACATAAGAATTAAATTCAATTATAATTAAGTACTCTCTCCGTCCGAGTTTCCATTTTAGGACACTCATTTAGGGCGGAGGGAGTATCATGAAAATTAGAGTTACTTTTTCAAGGACCGCATGAAATCTCTTATACTGGACATAGCAGGATCTAACTATGAGGATGAAAAGCAAAGAGTTTTGGTTCATAGTGGAGCTTTAACTCAAGAAATAATCAATGTCATTATTCATTATCAAGAATAATCATTTGAAACACATTGGATTAACAGGGATGTTTTAAAACATAAAAACAAATGGTAACAGATGAAATGCTAAGGCTCAACGCACCCAGTATCTGCAGGAGTTCAAATCTACTTCCTTTAACTTCTATATCTTTGATAGTACTTGAAGTTGTGTGCAGTTTACATTGAATAGTTTTTGTGTGTAAATAACTAAATATGTGCTTTAGAAGAATGCTTTAATTTAGTACTTACAAACAATTGCTTCAAGGTAAAAGAGGTACAAGTATATAAACGACTCAAGTCCAACAACCAATTTATCTGATGGAGTAGCCTTAGATGACTTACCAAACCAGGCGAGTCACTTAGCTCTTCGTTGACTTCAATCACCTTTCCGGAGACAGGAGAGTTGACATCACTAGTGGCCTTAACACTTTCCACTGCACCAAAGCTTTTTCCCTGTTCTACAGTGGCCCCAACTTCCGGTAACTCAACATACACAACATCACCCAAGTGATCTTGGGCATGGTCAGTAATGCCTACAGTTGCAGAGTTCCCGTCAACTTTTACCCATTCATGAGAGTCGCAATAACTTAGATCCTTAACAACTGCATGCAAACAAGAGAAAGAAACAAGTCAATTGGTGGTGTATTAATTCAACAATGATCTTTAAACACCATATTAAGGGAAGAGAAAAAAAAAATACAAATACAGACATCAGAAAATTTTACAAAAACATCATGCCTACACCAGTCAATTGACTGCAGATGCTTAGTTGGTTACGCAACACAGGGAAATATTTACGTATCTCAAGCAAATGAAAACCTCAGAAACAGCCTCTTGCAACGCCCCCCCAAAAAAAGTATTCAGCCTACAGACAGCTCTAGACTAACAAAATTATGATCCAAGTATTCGAGAGAAGAATGAAGTTGATCTTCTTGATGATTGATACATCTTTCACTAGAATAGAAACTTTGTTTAGTACAGTGTAACTGTTCCAACTTAAGAGAGAAAAATTAGAAAATTAAACTTTAAACAACGAACAGAGTCATAAGAAAAGTAAACGATTATACTGGGACAAAATTATGAAATAAATAAGTTAAGAAATAAGAATTTCGAAAAGCTCCTTTATGGGTATCATAGACTTGCTATCCCAGAAATATTTTTAGATAACTCGAGAAGAAACTCCTCCATAAGATGTAAAATCCAAGGATCTGTATATCAAACGTCAGAAATTTGTTAATCTAGATATAATCTTTGTTTGACTGTTCTGGTAATATAAAACTTCTCATTTTCCCATTTTATCTGAACAACGAGAAAGTCAGACATCAGTAAAATGATGAAATTTATTTGAGCTAATTTAAGGTATACAGTACGAAGAAAGCACACAAATTGAGATGTAAAAGTAACACGTGAATATAATATTCGAGGACATACACAGGAACAGCAAAAATGTAATATTGAACAAACTAAAATTTGCAAATAGATGAAAAATATAAAACTGGGCTAGCTCAATATCAGGTAAAACGATAGACAATCAAAGGGATGCTTAATATTCGAATCCACTGCAACACACGTGGGTGACAAACCTCCTTCCCAAAAAAAAAAAAAACCTTCCTCTTTCAAGTACTCAACTTAACATGCCTTAATGAAACACAACCATATGGCTCATCCTCCTTGTATTCTTCTTCGTGACCATTATAGCCTAAAAGTTCAAGGCGATCCCAACGTCTGACTAATAATGAACCCTATTCAAAGGAATAATTCACACAAACAAATACTCCGTATAAGAGCCACTAATAATCAAACATTTAACTCCCCCAGTAAAATGACATTGATCCAACGAATAAGTAAGATAACAACCACAATCAACAACTACTATTAATGCAACATAACAGCCTCAACATGAATGCCAAACAATTTTACGAAGCAAGAAAAAATTATTTCTATACCAATACACAAAAAACCAACATTAATTCCTTCCTTTAATATGAATGCTCTGTTTGGATCTCAAAAAGTATGTACAAAAGGGAATGACAAAAAAATAAAAAACCCTCGTTATGAGTAAGTATTCATAATCCAGCGTTTTAAAACGCAGCTGCTGTTTTTTTGCCGCAGTATTGAAACACAATTTTTACAACAAAACGCTGGACCAAACGGGCTATAATTGTAAGAAACTCAATGCTATACATAAAACTTAAAATCAAATGTAACTAGCAACACAAATCTCTTTCTTTAATTTTAATAACTCTTTTCCTTTTCGGGTTCTTTGCAAATTTCAGGATCCAAACAGATTACAAGGGTAGCTGAAATTTGAAAACACAATTCACTGGAAAACGCATGAAGAATAGCGCAGCCACCCTAACAGCAAAGCAGTCATGAACAAATATCAAGCAAGCATTACAAAACCACAGAATAAAAACCAAAAACAAAACCCACTAATATTTTCCAAAGATCAAATAACATAAAATTAAGTAAAACCCATTTCGAAAAATCAGATCTTTAGTGCAACAAATCACAGATCAAGCTCAAATGAGTTATAATAATAAAACAAACAAACAAACAAATGGGATTTATACAAAATGAAAAAGTAAAAAAATGGAAAAAAATTGAAGTAAAAAGGTGACGGTGGATTGATTTACCTGAAGCAAAACCTCTGTTGAATGTTGAGATCTTGAGGTAGGAAGCAGCCCTTGATGCCCATAATCTTGAAGCCATAGCCATATTTGTTGATTATTATAATTATTCAATAATCCCTCCTCAAGAAATACTCTCTTTTTTTCTCTTTTACAGACTGATTCCCCACTCTGCCCGCTGCTGCTACTACTTAATGGGTTGTTAGGTCAGACACACGAAATAGGAAATTAATAACTTTTTGATTTATTTTATTTTAGGAGTAATGCTTCATTTTAACATCTTAAATTACTCCATCCCCTAAATTATTGTCTTTCTTTCCTTTTTCGTCTATCCCAAAATAAAATTTTCCTTTTTAAAACATCACTTTTACTATTTTACCATTACTTTTTCTTCATACTTTAATTATGGGCTACATCCACGTGAGCATTAAAGGAAACAACACACTTTTTCAATACTATTCTAATATTAATAATCAAGTCAATTGAGTTTTCTTAATCCGTGTACCGGATCAATCCAGACAATAATTTAAAGACAGAGAGAGTACTATCTAAATTTAAAATATTATAAATTACAATATATTAAAGTAAATTTCACAATTTAGTGATTTAACATATTCCACAACAAACTTTAAAATACATTTTTTGGTAATCGAAGAAAAACAGCTCACAAAGGCTGCATTGAACCCACCAATGATTAAATCATCACGGAAATAATATGATATGATTTGGCCTATTGATGACATTGCATTTTCCATATTCTATTTAGAGTAAAATTTGGAAAGATTGTGTATAAATTTACTTTTACACAAGTGGCTTAATTATTAAAAATTCACTGTTTAAAAAGTTTAATTATTAAAAGTTTACTGTTTAAAAAGTTTAATTATTAAAATATATAAATTATCGTTAGAGTTGTTTATAATTAAAAATATTTAAGTACAATCAAAATATTTATATCACGTGTGATATATAGTAAAAAGTTATACTGATTGTAACATAATTTTTAAAAGTGTTACACTTTAATTGAATCATCCCAAAATAAAATAGTAAATTATTTACTCCCTTCGTCATCAAATTATTATCTTGTTTAATCCGGCACACGAATTAAGAAAAATTGATATAGTGTGTAGTTTTCATTAATGCTCATGTGCATGTAATTCATAATTAAAGTAGGAAGAAAAAGTAAGGGTAAAATGATAAAAGTGTTGTCCTTAAAAAAAACTTTCGAGACAATTATTTTAGAATGGACGAAAAAAAAAAGACAATAATTTAGGGACGGAAGGAGAATATAAAACGAATGGAATCTAATATCCTAAAAAATTAAAAAAATTCAATTTTTAATGCTCAAATTTTTATTTCAAGTCATTTGAATGACCTACGGTCAACATTGATTTAAAAATCATCAATTTACTTTTTTAACATGTGACAAATACATAAAATGTCAATTAATATGAATTTTTAAATTATTATATTCAATATTAATTATGATTTTTCTAAAACTTGTATAAACATTTTTTTACACTAAATGTATAATAAATTATTTTATTTATTATATTTAAAGTAAATACTAAATAAATGGGAAGGTGGCCAGTCAATGTGTCAACAAACCCCGTACTGCTGCCAAAGGAGTTGGTGATATGGGAGAGTTGGGTTGGTGGAATGGGGAACGTCACTAGTCACTTACGTGGGTGAGTTAATTTCATTGTCACCCCCTGAGGTTTGAGTTTTATTCCATTGTTTCCTTTTCTTTTGGAAAATTTGGGTTTGATCATGTTGTTCACATTCACAATGAAGAATTGAACATGTTTATGACCTAGCTGTTACCTTGCTATTAGTGAACTACAAGGGTGTCAAGTGTCAAATCTCTAAACTTGTATCTAAATCTCTATTTGAGTTAGTTACAGGCCGTCCTTCTTGGAGGCTGACCAGGTCCAGGCCTAGGGCCCGCAAAATGTGCAAATTTAAGGGCCCAAAATATACGAGTTCAATAGTATTGTATTTAGAGCTAATTGTTGGCCCGTCTCCTTTTATAGATTTTCAAGATTTTTATTTTTGTTTGATAAAGTTCATTTTAAGTGATAAATTGGTTAATTGTTTCAAAACTGTCCCGGTAACAATCTAAAACAATTTTTTAAACTGCTGAGTCTTCATTGATTTACTCATGTAAATATTGACTTTCCTTCCATTGTGATTTCTTACCAAAATTTAAATCGAAATCATAGTCGATCGTCAAGAGTCTATCTTCATTGGATTTTGAAATATCGAAATCACTATTATAATCGAATTCAAGCTGTTATAATTGAATTTAATGTGAATCAAAATCAATGGATTCAGTGAAAATGTTGTCATGTTGTTTTTGAAATTCAGAGGAGATACCATTGTTTCAAAAGTTTCATAGAATTTTGGTCGATCTGAGTTGATCGAATGCACTAAAGGTAAATATTGCAATTTTCAATCAGATAATTGTACTTTGAAATACACTGTAGGATTACACTACAATTGTTATTTAACCAAGGGTTAAATGCACCAGTGGTCCCTGTACTTTGCGATTGTCTAGCATTAGTCCCTCTACTTAAAAAGTGCAAATCTAGGTCCAAAGTACGTTGATTTTGCTTGCCCGTGGTCCCTCCGTTAACAGCCGTTAGAATTTCGGTCGTTAACTCACCATGTGCAAAGCATGTGAGTTTTTAAGGGGAAAATACGTAACTTCCCTTTTCACTCAAATAAATAAAATAAAATAACTTCCCTTTTCCCAACACAGATGGGCATCATGACCGATCGTCCACCTCAACCACTGCCATCGCCACTTCCCATTGACCAGTGCAACACCACCATCCAACTTTTGAAAATGAAAACAGATCTAAATGAGCGCTAAGAAATTATGTTAAACTAGTTACCGCACCATCATCCAGTTTCTCCAGATCCCCACCCCATCCCACCATCAGCTCCAGAGGCCATCAATCATTGACCAGCCCCTTTTCACCGGTCATCACTCATTTCAATAATCCATTCCAACCAATTACCTGTCATCTCAGTTTCACCTTCAACATTAACTATCCACTGCCACCAATAATAAAAATAGAAAGCAAACCCACCACCATTGTCACATAGGCCGACATCACCACACACATACACAGACCTCAACCCACGAAATATACACTCTCACACCTAGAGCCAGAGCTAGACCCACGTCTTCACTGGCTTTGAAAATCAAATAAATCATCGCGAATCAAGTAACAGAGACACATGACTTTGCTTTAAGTTAAAGAGGGGAAAGGGAGATAAGAATGAAATAGAGGATGAGAACATTGGTTGCAGACAAATTGTTTCTCTTCATTTCTATCTAGCAGAGTGAGATTTGGCATTATGGAGTCAGACAATGGTGGGTGTTAGTTACTCAATTGGAGTTGAAAATTAACGATCACCTGTGACAGTGGCAGTGAGGCCTGATCCATTAATCCTTTGAGTGACTTCCTGAGCTTAAAAGAAATGAAAGTCCAGTTATCCCTCTTTTCGAGCATCACACTAGTGGGGTGGCCTGGGGAGGATTTTTTCATTGAGTTGTTGAATTATATGAGAAATCGAGATGGCCAGAAGAAGGGAGATTTATGTGTTTGTGTGTGTGTGTGTGTGTGAGAGAGAGAGAGAGAGAGAGAGAGAGAGAGAGAGAGAGAGAGAGAGAGAGAGAGAGAGAGAGAGTGGGAATTTTGCTTGAACTTGGGGAGCATGAATTCGGCTTGAGAGTATGTTATTGGCAATTCAAGGTCGTCGGGGAAAACAATTGTGGCTCAACTCGAAGAAGATTGTTAAAGACTCGAAGTTACCATTTTGCCCCCTTTAAAATCTCACTTGATTTGTACATGGCCAGTTAACGACTATTTTTTGACGGCCGTTACTAGAGGGACCACGGGCGAGCAAAATCAGTGTATTTTGGACCCATATTTGCACTTTTTAAGTAGAGGGACTAATGTTAGAAAGTCGTAAAGTACAGGGACCACGGGTGCATTTAACCCTTTAACCAATGAAGAAGATTTCAAAAATATTGTGTCATTGGCCAAAATTTTATCAGTTTGCATTATAATTGTTGATGTTTTTGAAACTGATAGTGGTTTGACTATACAAGGTTGATTTGTTATGTTTCAATTTTTGAAGTTCATTATCCTATTATTGTGCATCGTAAATAAAATGCATGCATCGCGATTCAACAAACAATACTTTTATTGGTACAATTATGTGCATCGCGAGGCACACTTTTGTGCATTGCAAGTGTAAAGTTGATTAATTCAATACAAAGTTGTGGACCCCGATGTAAGAAAATAGTATAATTTTGTGTATCGAGATGCACACTTTTATGCATCGCAAGTTTAATGTCAAAAAAGAGAGAAATTACACAATGTTATTGTTAAAATATGTCTCAAATTCATATGAATTTTGAAATTATATACAAACTATGATTGTATTAATTAATCCTATAGTTAATTTGAGAAGGTTAAACAAGTTGGTACTAGTTGTAAAATGATTCTTTTATTCACATGGATTAAAAGTCTTAATCCCAATTTGTTTAGGTTTTTCTTAGGGCCTATATAAAGAGGTGATGAGACGTCAATTAGAGACAAGACCAAAAGTAAAAGACACAACTTGGAGAGAGACGGACGACGGACACAATTGGTGGTCGAGGGTCTCGTGGTCTTGGCGGTGTTAGACAAAATAGTGCATGGATATTTTGGGATGTGAGAGGTGTGGTACTCTGTGGGATCATGTCAATCCTTGTAACCCTTATCCTAGGTAGGGTGAGTACATTGAAAACTCTCTGTTGTAATTCTTCATCATTTATAGTGGATTTTTTGTTTGCCTTGGAGTGGATTAAACTACGTAAATTCTCTGTTCCCTTTTGTTTGATTCCATTATGTTTTCTATTTTCTTGCCATTATTTATCCAAATACTTGGTACTATTATTTTCGACCGATTTCACTTCCGCATTGAAGATAGAAAATTGAAATTCTTAATCCAAGAATATCCTCGTTTTTATAACAAACTGGTATCAAAGCTTTGGGCTAGTCGAAATTATGAATCAAGAGATTGGAGTTTTAAAGATGGCGGATGTTGGAAATTCTATGCAGTTCCAATTGAAAAAATTTAACGGAAGTAATAACTTTAGCTTGTGGCATGTTAAAGTTAGGGATGTGTTGATCCAAGCAGATCAAGAGATTGCTTTGGAAGGAAAGGAAGCAAAGCCCGACGATATAAAAGATGAGGTATAGAAGAGAACTGATCAAAAGACGGCTAGCACTATCCGGCGATGTTGCACTAATAATGTTCTCTACAATGTTGTCTCCGAAAAATCTGCGAAGAAATTATGGGAGAAGTTGGAGAGTCTCTACATGGGGAAATCTATGTCTAACCAATTGTACCTAAAGAATGAGTTGTTCAACTTCACGATGTCTAAAGGTACGAATAGTCATGATCACTTGAATGCTTTTAACAAGATATATACTTTGCGAGTTAGCAAATATCGGTGTTATAATTGAGGATGAAGATCAAGGTTTAATTTTGCTAAAATCTTTGTCATCAACTTACAAACATTTAGTTACTACTGTTATGCATGGGAAAGACAAGCTTACTTTGGTGAGGTACAAACTTCATTATTAACAAATGATTCTATGAACAAGAGTTCTAAGAATAATGATAATAATGATGCTTTGTATGTGAGAGAAAAAGTTAATCATGTTAGAAACTTGTCCGGTCAAAGTTCAAGTGGTACTGAGAAGAATAAGAAGACTTCCAAGCAAAAGTGTTGGAATTGCAATGAGATAAGTCATGTTGTTCGTAATTGTCAAAAGCTCAAGGATGAAGTGAAGAAAGAATTGAATTTCAATGCTAATATTGTCACTTTTGATGACGGTGAGATTAGGAATGACGAGAATAGCGGTGATATACTTAATGTGACCGTGGGTGGTGATAATTTACGGACTGAATGAGTTCTTGATTTCGGTTGTTCTTTTCACATGTATTCCAATAAAAATATGTTTTCTACTTACAAAAGTGCAAGTGGTGATGCATTTTAGCGGATGATTCTTCTTGCAAGATTGAAGGTGTTGGGACAATTAAAATCAAGACTCAAGGTGGAGTGAAGATACTAACTGAAGTTCGTCATGTTCTTAGCTTGAGGAGGAGTTTAATTTCTTTGGGTTCCTTGGATTCGAAAGGTTGCAATTACACAATTCATGATGGAAAGATGAAAATCTTTTGTGGTGACCATTTTCTCATGGGTGGAAACAAAAAGGGCAACTTGTATTTACTACAAGGGAGTATCATTCAAGGTGGAGTTCATGCTATGTTTCAAAGAGAGGGTGCCATGTGTGAAGACTTTTGAAGTATTTGGTTTGGTAGTATTTCATGGAGCGAGTTCAAGGCCCGCTTGGACTCGTGTGTTCGAGATTAATTTTAGGCACCCATGATGGGTGCATAACGGGCAAGCAACAATGGGGATAAACGGTTGATGAAATTTGAGCCAATGTGTAGATTTGTTAAAATATGTCTCGAATTCATATGGATTTTGAAATTCTATACAAACTAGGATTGTATTAATTAATCCTATAGTTAATTGGAGAAGATTAAACAAGTTGGTACTAGTTGTAAAAGGATTTCTTCATTCACATGGATTAAAATTCTTAATCCCAATTTGTTTAGGTTTTTCTTAGGGCCTATATAAAGAGGTGATGAGACATCAATTAGAGACAAGACCAAAAGTTAGAGACACAAATTGGAGAGAGACGAACGACAGACACAGTTGGTGGTCGAGGGTCTCATGGTCTTAGCGGTGTTAGACAAAATAGTGTGTGGCTCTTTTGGGCTGTGAGAGGTGTGGTACTCTGTGGGATCGTGTCAATCCTTGGAACCCTTGTCCTAAATAGGGTGAGTACATTGAAAACTCTCTATTGTAATTCCTCATTGTTTATAGTGAATTTGTTACTTGCCTTGGAGTGGATTAAACCACGTAAATCCTTTGTTCCCTTTTGTTTGATTCTATTATATTTTCTTGCCATTATTTCTCCAAATACTAGGTACTATTATTTTCGACCGATTCGCTTTCGCATTGAAAATAGAAACTTGGAATTCTTAATTCAAGAATATCCTCGTTTTTATAACAATTATCAATACACATCCATAAAATAACCTCAACATTGGGCAATCACTAACCAAACCCTTACACTCTTTTACATATCCATTGTCAAGTAGCAAAACAAAAACACACACGCTAAATGACACAACCCTACATGCTAAATGATGCACCTTTTAAGTGAAATTTTAAAAAATATGACGAAAGTGTCATTGGTCTTTATTAGAGGTAATAAGGATTAGAATTACCTATAAAGTTAATGACAAATCAATATTTAGACCAAATATAATATCATATTAAAAATATTTCCTTATCTAAGGTGATATGGATGCTAACAACGAAGATAGGTTTACTGCAGATACCTATTTCACAGTACGTTTTTTTATCATTTTAATTTGTTTTTTTCATTTAAAATGTATTTTAGTTTATTTTATAGTTAAAAATTTGGATTTTTTTTTACTCTAAAAGAGAGTCGGCCCGTGCATATAGCAAAAGAGTCAACCCGGCCATAACCATATAAAGTCGGCCAGGCCTTTTTGCTATATAGTTGGTCCGTCTATATAGCATTTAAAATGTATTTTAATTTGGGTTGAAAAATTAGGGTCTTTAAAATGCATTTAAAATGTAATTTAATTCATTTATTTCATTTAAAAGTATTTTAATTTAATTTCTAATTGGAAAATTAGGATTTTTTTTACGCCGAAAGAGAGCCAGCTCGGTCACATAGCAAAAGAGTCGGCCCGACCATAACCATTCAAAGCCGGCCTGGCCTTTTGCTATATAGCCATCCGGCCTTTTTTTTCTTCCAAATTTCTTAATGAAAGAGGCTTGAATGATGAAAAGGGAGGAAGAAAAAGTAGAGAGAGAGAGAGAGAGAGAGAGAGAGAGAGAGAGAGAGAGAGAGAGAGAGAGAGAGAGAGAGAGAGAGAGAGAAATTATAGAGAAGAGAGAGGGCTGTTAGAGTTAATGAAGTTAGGTTAGTTTTTTTTTCTTTTTTTCAAAAATAGGATGAAGGGGTATTATAGTAATTGCGGCTTTAATGGGTGCAACATTTAGCATGTATGGGTGCGTCATTTAGCTTCCCCTCAAAGAAAATTACACTGAAGAACCCCAACATTGGGCACTCACAAATCCTTATCATAGACCCCCTGTTTTACATTACATTACCAAAAAAATTGCCTAAACATTGGACAATCACTGTTATATATTATCTAAATTTGTTTGTATCCATAACCGAAGTCTAAGCCAAGGTGACTAATTGGCCTGCGTGTCGGTTAGTGTGGCAACTTGAACTTAGACAAATCGCTTGTAATAGCTTAGGATTGCTTATGTTGGCTTAGTCTTCAGAAGATGGTCTTTATGTACCAACCATCTTCATCAGCAATGTCCATCAAGTCATCAGCCAAACAAGTTCCAGCCAAGCTTCATTAGCAATGCATGAAGACCTGAAGATCGTCTGATCAAGACTTGTTTGAAGATATGCCTCAGTTACCAGCAAAGGTCATTCTTAACTTTATGAGTAACGATAACCTGCAAGTACCATTAAATGGACTATTCCATTTTAGGCAAACATCTTAGAAAAGGACATACTGCAAATAGTACTTGTCTACCTATTTTTAGCAAACCTGTAGGCGAAGGATAGAGACCAGATGGACTTTACAGAATGACCTCTGGGATTTAGATAGCAAGACATAGGGCATTTAATGCACGTCTTTCAGCATTAAATGCACTTAATTCAAACTCCTCCCAAGTCTGAAAATTCCCAATGACTCCAAGAACTTCCCTTAGTATAAATTGAAGACTCCATAAAGCATTGAAGATGATCCAACGACTCTACAATTCTGAAAATCTTCATTTACTGCTAGTGCTTTAAGAACTTCAAAGAAACATTCTGTCAATCATTCTTTGAAGAGCATCATACCTAGACTCCTAGTCTTTCATTGCTCTTCATTGATTGCAATCCTTTGCATTTATAGCACAAAAAAGTTGTATCTTTCTAGATATCAACTTTCACCATAAACATTTGGTTAAAATCTTTATGTACACGATCCATTAGTGATCATTGTGATTATCTTAGTAGAAAACATAGTGCACATTTTCAAATCCAAAGCTAACCACTTTGGTAGTGGACGTAGCACTTATTCATAGTGTGAACCACTTCAAATAACTTGTCTACTTTATTTCCTGCATTTGTGATTTGGTTATTACTTGTCTATTCCCAGAATTTCAACTGCTTCAAGAACTACTGACCTTGGCCTATCAAGATCAGCCATCTTAAACTTGTCCTATACTTTACACTATTTCGCTGCAAAATTAATTTCCAACTCTTTTGTGAAGTAACTTTATAAATCATTTTTAAAATAGGACATAGGCTATTCAACCCCCCTTCTAGCCTATTTGAGCACCTTAAGACCTAACAATCACCAACCATTATCAAGTAGTAAAACAAAAACTACAGTTTAATAACTAAGAAACACACCTAATAAATATGTATTGTCATTCCATTGGTCTTCTTGCTCTTCTTCTTCCAAGTATTTAGCTTAATCCTATCTGACTTCCTGATTTTTTGTCTTTTCTTAATTTGAACTTTGTTAATTGTTTGACTCACACCTTCTTGTTGAGTTCTGACTTGTGCTTGAGTCACACATTCACTCGTAATGTTAGCACTCACCCCCACCCCTTTTAATTGGTGATTCCATGTGTGTGCCTGTAGCATTTTATTGATCATCTCTTGAAGGCTCTGTAACCGTGTTTTCATTTGCTTAGATCTCCATCCACACCTATATTTACCTCAACTAAATTCATATTATTTATTTCATGGGCATCCACAGCAGCCTCACAAAGAATTTCCATCTCATTCTTTCTCTTTGCCCAAACCAGTTCCTTTTCGTTATTTATTCTGTTGAAAACATTATCAAACCTCTACAAAACCATAAAAAATTGAAACAGTTTAAAAAAGTTATGCATCGAAAATAAATGTTGTGCATCGCGATGCAATAACTTAGTACTTTTGTTGTATAATGTTTTGCATCGCGATGCATACTTTTATGCATCACAAGTGTAATGTTATATTTCAAAACAATATTGTGCATCAAAAATAAAAGTTGTGCATCACGATGCATGAAAACAGTACTTTTTAGTACAATTGTGTGCAGTGCGATACACACTTTGTGCGATAGTGTAATGTTGATATTTCTAATAGAATATTAATGTGTCATTTTAGAACCACTCACCTGATTGTTCATGACCCTAACAAAATTTGATTAATCCAATTCCCTGGACAGTGCCCTCAAATCTCATTTGACAAAACTTGGGATATAAGTTTGGCGAGTCGCTTGCACAACGTTACTCTGCTCGCACAACCAATACTGCATACAGAAATTCAACACAATTAATATGATCAAATCAACATGAATCATACACAAAAATCACATATAATAATATCAAATAAAATTAAGGTTACCGACAACAATAGTACACATCTCTCTACGTGGTCATCAGTTGTATTTTTTAAGCTTTCCAACAACAAATCAAATACATGTGACCAATTGTAAGTTGATATTTTGTTCAAATCAGACACAAGCATTGTGTAGGCCCACGGTATATATGATGTTTTGGTTGCAACCAGCAAGGTCGCGAGAACAAGCAAGGTCGTCAAGCTAGCGACGTAGTTGACATCTACTTGATCCGGACTCTCTATCATTTCCTTAATTCTATCAAAAATTAACTTCAACTTCAATCTTATGTTCTTTGATTCCTTTGACATCTTCTCTGGGAAGCACCTTTTGAGGAAATCGCTGTGATCAAATTTGTAAAAAGATATGTTGATTCCCTCCTCTTCTTCATTGATGCCAAAGATGAGACATATGACATACTGACAACACTATTTAGAAATCTTCAAACTCAAAAGGAGTGCGAAATAGTCAGTGTGCGCTCAAACAACAGAATGGAGTTCAAGAATCAAGGCATGAATGTCTACTGTGATGACCATAGGATTGGTCACAACTTCTCAGCAGTCAAGACTCCCTAGCAAAATGGAGTTGTTGAAAGGAAGAATAGGACACTGATAAAAGCTAAGAAGACTATGATAGCTGAAGGCAAGCTGCTAAAATATTTTTGGGCTAAAGCAGTAAACTCAACTTGCTTCACACAGAACCAATCCCTCATCAAAAAATTCCATGGCAAGACTCCGGATGAACTGTGGAAAGGAAGAACTCCTAACATTGCCTTCTTCAAGTTTTTTGGATGCAAGTGCAACATCACTTACAACAGCAATGACCATAGAGGTAAGTTTGATGAGAAAGCTGATGAAGGTATTTTTGTTGGCTACCCTAAAATCAATAAGACTTTTAGAGTTTTTGTTAAGAAAACTTCAATTATTATTGAATCTGTACATGTTTCTTTTGATGAATTAAATTTGGTTGAGTCTGATGAGACTCAAGATTGTACTAACAATTTTAAAAATTTTGAGACAGGAAATTCAAGTACACACGTTCAGCTAATAACTCTTTAGCCAATATTCCAACGACTGAAAATACCCCATCAGCCAACCATCCAACAGTGGCTGATATTCCTACTCTTTCAGTCAATCCTCAAAGAGATCAGCCAGCTAACACTCCTTCAGCCATCCCACTTTAATTAACTTTACATGACAACCAACCCACTAAAATTCCTCCTACTGAAATCACACCTAACCCACCTCAGTAAACCACTAATACATCAGCTGATCTACCTCAAGAAATCAGAGAGGCTAGACACCATCCTATAGAGAATATTATTGGTGACCTTTTTGCTGGAGTCAGAACCAGAAGCAGTTCAAGAAATAAGTGCCTCTACTCAACAACCTTCGTCTCAACGACTGAACCAAAGAAGGTTGATGAGGCTCTTGAAGATCCAAACTGGGTAGAAGCAATGCAAAATGAGCTGAATCAGTTTGAACGTTGTCAAGTATAGAGCTTAGTTCCTAGACCCACTGAACAACAAGTTATTGGAACTAAATGGGTTCTTAGGAACAAGATGGATGAAGAAGGAAATGTCACTGGCCCAAGGCTATAAACAGGAGGAGGGAATTGATTATGACGAAACATTTGCTCCTGTAGCTCGTCTTGAAGCTATCAAACTTTTTCTAGCCTATGCATCTTTCAAAGACTTCAAAGTCTATCAAATGGATGTGAAGAGTGCGTTCTTGAATGGTGACTTACAAGAGCAAGTATAAGTAGAGCAAACCCCAGGTTTTCTTGATCTTGCACATAGGGATTATGTATACAAGTTGAAGAAAGCTCTCAAGTTCAACCTAGGGCATGCTTTGATATAAAATGATCATTCATTAGAAGACATGTTATTACTAAGGATTGAACATCTGCTTTAAGAGCTGTATGTATAAGTCAATTGTAGTAATGGCCCCAAGCAAATAGGAGGAGATTGTTAGGAATATGCCTGTGAAACAGCTGATATATATGTATGCATATTCCAACTCAGTGATTTGCTTGTTCCCATTACAACGCATGTTTTACAAGTGGCTAAAAGGGCTGCGTACCGGTTAGTGTGGCAGCTTGATGAAACAATGCATAGGTCATTAGACTAGGAAGTCCTTGTACATATCCGAGTCTTTGTCCTACCAAAGTGATGACAAACTTTTATATGGATTAGCTCTTCATGCGCCAGCAGACATGTCCATCAGTAATGTCTCACCAGCAGACATTTCCACCAACCATGTCTCATTAGCTATCTCTACACCAGCAGTATTATATCGGCAGATCCAAGTATCAGCCATGATCTTTATCAGACAACTGAAGAGAAGTTGATTATTCATAAGAGGAACATCGGTCGTTGCTTAATGCTACACGTCAAAATAGATCCGTTACAAGATCTCCCTGACAGTTCAAGATACGCATCGATGTCTGTGCTTTGACTGTGACGACCCGAGTCCGAGATTCGATGTTGAACCTCAACTCAGAGCATCAAACCGAAGAAAAACAAAATAAAGCGAGCCACAAAAGCTCGAAACCAAAATCAATGCAGTGGAATACTAAAAATAAGTCAGCGGAATAACAAATGAACTTGAGCCTCAAAGCTCGATTAACAAGAATCCCAACATATAATAATAACCTCCACGGCCAAACACGAGCCGGAGAAACAATAATCACTACAACAGCACGAGTCAAAACGCTCGGGAAAAACCAATAAAAGAAAACCAACGGGTACACGACCACACTAACCAAGAAAATCGAAGTTATAAAATAGTACAACTGGCACGACTCCACAAGTCGGCACCAAATACAAGTCTATAAAATACAAATGTTTCTACCCGACATACTAAGTTTACATAACTCAGTTTAACCCACGATCTCACAAATACAAGTGATAGAAATACAGTAATAATCTAAGTACAACCTCGGACCAAAGCCTCACTGTGCTGGATCGAGTCTTGCAAACTAAGGAAAACAAATATGGAAGGGATGAGTCGAATGACCCAGTAAGCTACTAATGAAACAATATGGCATGGCATTGTGCACACAAGAATAGCAGGATAATAAACAGGTTGTAGCACATAAGACAACCAACCCTATATTCACGAGAGGCTCAGTAGCCGCCAACCGTCATGCACTGGTTGGAGACCACGACCAACATTCGTTCATATAGGAAGCACATAAAGCTCAAAGTAAGCACATAAGGGTGGATACGATGGATTCGAGGTACACCTCCGAAATCGCTTAAAACACTTTCGACCTTATCGCTCCATGAAGCTGTAGTAAACAATCGTACTGTCGCTCCACAGAACTATAAAGGATTCCTCTGCTGCTATCCAACAAGATAATAATAATAACAGATTCCTGCGCTTCTGCTCCAGAGGACCAAAATAAATAACTGTGTCGCTGATGCTGGACATATCTCCCAATATTGAACATCGAACAAGAATAAATGATTGTGCTGCTACTGCCGTACACAAATCACAGAGGGACCGGTGCTCGTATCCCCAAACAAATATAGGTACCCGATCGCGTCAAGCACGATCTACAAGTACCCAACAAATAATGTACTCGACCGCGACCTGCACGATCTACAAGTACCCGTTGTGGACCATTTTCTGTATCCACGTCGACGTATCGCTCGATCCCCTACGACCCGAGACAATACGGTTCTAGCCACTTAAAGGTATCACAAGAGACCGGTGTCCGTATCCCAATGCATACAAAATAATGTCGACAATGCACAGTCGCCGTTTATTTCGTTCAACTGTGGGGCTAGAGAAACCCCTACCGTGGCCAACGGTAGGGCGAGGCCCAGTATATTGGCCTTCGGCTATTACAAAGCCCCTGCTCCCGCAATAACCGAGCGTCAATATACCTCCAATGCACATATGCCAGCTGGACTCGATGCAATGCACAAGTAGATGTTTACTCATGCTAAACTAATCAAGCGTGTTCTATTGAATCACAACTTATCAAATCAACACGATGTGCTTGTAAATACTAAACACACAATCAATCATCAAAGTAGGATGATTGTCCTATTGCTAGAACAATCACAAATACCACACATCATCCAAGTCCGTAATCGCTAGACTTTATAATCGCAACATGTGTAAGTCTACTCGTATTTACAATCATAATCCATAACATACCAAACTCACTACCTAATACGTTTGTAGCAACTCAACACTAGTTTCCGCACCCTTATTGGATGATAACTAGGGTATCCCAAAACTTTAACTTATAATAAACACGCCACTCAATGTGTAGTGACTAAGACATTCCCAACGTACGACACACATGATCGTACACAAATTATTAGTGACTTATATGAAGTCACAAGTACCTTTAATAATTAATCAAAGCTTAGACGTAGGGTGTATATATAATCATCCAACCCAATTCAAGAAGCCACGTGTTCAACAACGTTGACTAAGTCAACCTAACTCAAGTTACTCAATCAAAATCTCATCAATGCGTCATCCCACATCGTAGGAGACTAAAATACTACTCGTCAACTCATTACACGATGTATATTCTTAACGTCCTATTTGACTCCGCTAAAGTCGGTCACGACTAGAGTCTAGTCTATTCAGGGTAATATACAATTCACAATATCCCAACGACTGCGCCCGAGTCTTACAAATATTCAAAACATCGGGAAAAGCCGTAGCATCATCCCTTCATACCCATCTCGATCACGAGACTCACTATACCGAAAGTCTATTACTCATAAAAATCTCACGAGTGTACTAACGATCAAAATCTCAACAAGTTATAAATACTTGATATAACTAAAACAAGGCATCGGCAACTTTACTTGCCGGAACCCAACTATAAAACAAACCCACGGGTCTATAACTCGAGGAAACAATATCAATATTCACAACATGATCTCGAGGAGTCTCTAATACTCAGAGACAACAACCATCGCAATAATCAATAACAACGTGTACCATAATGAACTCCACAAGTCTCTAATATTTGGAGACCACGAAACTAACAACAATTCATAAATACTCATCATTTAACATGCTGGAGTATCACATTGAACAAGTATAACATGTAGGGAGTTCATATGCACATAAATAACACGTAAACATCACGATACTACTCTACGATGCTTAAAATCTAAGAAGGAGATTAGTAACTTACAACACAACGCAAATCCTTCACAAAATCAAAGGGCTTTGGATGGAAATGAACTCCTCCGCAACCTCTACACCTCTACGGAGTCCACACATTGATACCAAGCTCGATCCAAGCTCGAATCAAGCTTCCCCTCTCTCAGAATCAACCTTCTCTCTCTAAAAATGTGGAAGAAGAAGTGGGGTAGTGATTCCTCAATAGATCGGGGAATCTCTTTGGTTAGAATCGTTCCCCTCGTCGCTAGCTACGCTTCGGCGAAGACGGCTCGCAAATCCGACTCTGAACGAACAAGATATCGCGATTATACTTTCTCCTCTCTCTCTCTCTCTCTCTAAAATCTGGGTTGGAGGAAGAAAAATGAGGGGAAATAGGGTTGGGTTATGTTATTAATACCATGGGTAAGTGTTTGGTCCAATCTCGGGCTTGTTTGAGCATTTTAAACCACTTAAAAATGTTAAAAACCGAGAAAGAACAAAAATCGAACGAGCAGAGCCCGTCGCTATGCGGACGCATAGTGCGGCCGCATAAGAGCTATGCGGACGCATAGCGCGGCCGCATGGATTCCAGAATTTTTGAGTTTTCTATGCGAGCTCGCAGTGCGGCCGCATAGAGCTAAAAACTGGGCAGTTTTTTCGAAAATGCCCTCAATGGATCCCGAAATGTCCCGAGGTGATCCTAGGTTGATTTTAACATCAAACAAAGGTCAAAACATACTCAAAACTCAACCAAATCATTCCCCAAGGAGGCTCGAAGGATGAACAACACAAGTCTCACTCGCACGCGAAGATAAACATGCAAAACGACACACGAATCTACTCAACTTACGGGTTAACGACAAGAATAAGATGTTTGTTATTCGAGGGTGAATCTAACCCAAGGCTAGATCACTTAAACGTGGGGAATACAAAAGGTATACAAATGATAATCGGTGTCAAGAAAAGACTCGAACGAGTACAGAAACAAAGTACAACTCACCATGAGTTTAACCACGTGTCGAACACGGATCACGACAAGATACGTCACGCTTAACAAGCATGACACCTCACTCTCCGAGGGTTTCAAGGTCGACACGAAGTGATTATGAGTTAACTAGGAAGAAGGTAAGGTCGGGGTGTTACATCCTCTCCCCCTTAAAAGAATTCGACCGCGAATTCAATGATCAAACGTTCACGAGGAAAACATACATCACAACAAGGCTATACAATAGCCTACTCCAACAAACCGCTACCAAATGAGTGGAAGCCTAACGAATAAGGCGAGTTGGTCCAGATTAGAGGTCATCAACCTCAAGTATTGCTCATGCGCAAGGTTTCTAAAGAATAGGTAAAATTTCGAGACGTAAGAAATTTCGGGGTTTCGTTACGAGACTCACTACTGTCTCTAGTCAAGTCCAAGTTCAAAGTACACTTCAAAGTGTCATGCTAACACCTTTCGAACACGTCCCACACCACGCTTCCGCACGCTAACGGATCTCCACCTCCCGTGGTACAACCCCCAATCAATTAGTCGTGGGAAATCTCGCAATTAAAGAGTCCTGATTTAATACAACCCTTAGGTTCATAAAGTTACGCAACGACATATACATATAGTCAAAGAACGAGTTTAAACAAATGACATAACAATAAGGGTCACACGAGTCATAGGACTCTGTTGTGAATAACGACACTACCGGCTATCGCCGGCCGACGAAATAAAAGATCAACGAAATCACAAGCTAACATGCTCGCGATGTAACTACTCATGTCAATAAGACACAAGGTCAATTTAAATAATAATAAGAGTTTCGAACTCTAAATACATTCGACGAAACGGATCGGTATCATAGGACACCAATACCACGTACTATACATGCTACTCGAAACATAGAGTGTATCACACTCTCAATGATTACATTCTCAGGTCAACTACAAGATATAGTATTCTAACGAATGAGTACCCAATCGGAGTACACGAGATAGTCCAATAACAGAAAAAATAAATAAATGATAGAATAAGTCATGATGAGCATGACTCTTACGGATTCAATCACAAGGTCTCACCTTCTAACCTTGACTCGCTCTATTGGAGTCTTGGGTCGGTGCAGGAGGGTTCGGTGGGGTCACTTGCTCCACTCGAGGTGTCTCACCTAGGGCCACATTCAGTTGGTCCTCAAGTTCTCTCAGTTCTCGTAATGTGTATCTGAGTTAAAATACAGTCGGATGCATAACTGACATCCTTGCAGTCTTCCTAGTTCGTGCCATCCTGCTATAGGCATACAATAGAGACATTAAATCTCTAAAGGGAAATGAAACACATTAAGTGATTCAACTAAAGTCATACTAATCAACATAACGTTCTCGATTCTCAACCAGACACAATTAACATGTACGTAGGGTTCTAAAGACAACCACCTCATCATGCCAAGGGGCATACATACAAGGTGACACAATCTATTCGTATCGCAAAAATCTGTAAGACAAGACTGAATTAATACAATGTATCCAGTCTATATCACATCGCATACAATTATAACAGTCTCACGCTCACCACCGGGGTGGCATATCATCAATTTGATATCTCTAACGTTAAACAAACATATAACACGTGACAGTATACAAGTCACAAATTGCTAATCGCATGCCCAAAAATACTCAAGTTCAACTAAGCATAACGGCTCACACAATATCAAATCAAATCAAGCCAATACACGAGGAATGATACACAATCCACACACAAGATACACAATCTTGTTCGAGTATAACTATTCCATTTGCTTGTCCATTCCAGTTGGTAATAGGGTTAGACAATTTCTATCTATCATGCTATCAACTTAGTCTTGACGAATATCTCTTGACAACCAAATCAGGGGCCCTTCTGAAGTGGCTTCAAAAGCTTCCGTCACAGGGCGTTAGGGGCAAGTGATTACAAATATGCCCTTAGAGTCGGTCTCATGCACATAAGTATCAAATACAAGCAAATGCACCTGTGTGACACAATGTCTCTAGTATGTACAAGTGTCGCATTCCATGATGTGATATGCAAAATGAAGCGTCTAAGTTAGCACGGACTCTATTCTCGCACTATCGTAACTTGACACTCCACGATAAACACTAGTGGACTCGTGACCAAGAATCTCGGGTCTCCCACCTCTATTTTCTCAAATGATTACAAATCTCAAGCCTAAGACGTTCCTTAAAACATCTCGACTATGGTCCTCAAAATCAACGAAACAACCTATAAGGGTCAAATCTCATTACTAAACTTATCAAGCGACTCACACTTAGTCGTCAACATTCTAGCGAGGACATTAAAGCGCACTTACCCATTCCCACAAGAGAAACAACCGACTACAAATTGCTAGTCTCCGCTCTCATGAGCGTACAAACCCAACTAATCCAGTCCTACATGGATTATCTCTACCACATACCCATATCTGGGGTACATCTAAACACGAAAGTCGACGTTAAACGCTCAACCCAATACCCAAACCACCTAAGCCGAGGATCCTATCCTGGCGGATAGCTAACTTAAGCTTTGATACCAACTGTGACGACCCGAGTCCGAGATTCGATGTTGAACCCCAACTCGGAGCGTCAAACCGAAGAAAAATAAAATAAAGCTAGCCACAAAAGCTCGAAACCAAAATCAATGCAGCGGAATACTAAAAATAAGTCAGCGGAATAACAAATGAACTTGAGCCTCAAAGCTCGATTAACAAGAATCCCAACATATAATAATAACCTCCACGGCTAAACACGAGCCGGAGAAACAATAATATCTACAACACCACGAGTCAAAACGCTTGGGAAAAACCAATAAAAGAAAACCAACGGGTACATGACCACACTAACCAAGAAAATCGAAGTTATAAAATAGTACAACCGGCACGACTCCACAAGTCGGCACCAAATACAAGTCTATAAAATACAAATGTTTCTACCCGACATACTAAGTTTACATAACTCAGTTTAACCCACGATCTCACAAATATAGGTGATAGAAATACAGTAATAATCTAAGTACAACCTCGGACCAAAGCCTCACTGTGCTGGATCGAGTCTTGCAAACTAAGGAAAACAAATATGGAAGGGATGAGTCGAATGACCCAGTAAGCTACTAATGAAACAATATGGCATGGCATTGTGCACATAAGAATAGCAGGATAATAAACAGGTTGTAGCACATAAGACAACCAACCCTATATTCACGAGAGGCTCAGTAGCCGCCAACCGTCATGCACTGGTTGGAGACCACGACCAACATTCTTTCATATAGGAAGCACATAAAGCTCAAAGTAAACACATAAGGGTGGATACGATGGATTCGAGGTACACCTTCGAAATCCCTTGAAACACTTCCGACCTTATCGCTCCATGAAACCGTAGCAAACGATCGTACTGTCGCTCCACAGAACTATAAAGGATGCCTCTGCTGCTATCCAACAAGATAATAATAATAACAGATTTCTGCGCTTCTGCTCCAGAGGACCAAAATAAATAACTATGTCGCTGATGCTGGACACAACTCCCAATATTGAACATCAAACAGAAATAGATGATTGAGCTGCTACTGCCGTACACAAATCACAGAGGGACCGGTGCTCGTATCCCCAAACAAATATAGGTACCCGATCGCGTCAAGCACGATCTACAAGTACCCAACAAATAATGTACCTGACCGCGACCTGCACGATCTACAGGTACCCGTTGTGGACCATTTTCTGTATCCACGTCGATGTATCGCTCGATCCCTTACGACCCGAGACAATACGGCTCTAGCCACTTAAAGGTATCACAAGGGGCCGGTGTCCGTATCCCAATGCATACAAAACAATGTCGACAATGCACAGTCGCCATTTATTCCGTTCAACTGTGGGGCTAGAGAAACTCCTACCGTGGCAAACAGTAGGGCGATGCCCAGTGTATTGGCCTTCGGCTATTACGAAGCCCCTGCTCTCGCAATAACCGAGCGTCAATACACCTCCAATGCACATATGCCAGTTGGACTCGATGCAATGCACAAGTAGATGTTTACTCATGCTAAACTAATCAAGCGTGTTCTATTGAATCACAACTTATCAAATCAACATGATGTGCTTGTAAATACTAAACACACAATCAATCATCAAAGTAGGATGATTGTCCTATTGCTTACTAGAACAATCACAAATACCACACATCATCCAAGTCCGCAATCGCTAGACTTTATAATCGCAACATGTGTAAGTCTACTCGTACTTACAATCATAATCCATAACATACCAAACTCACTACCTAATACGTTTGTAGCAACTCAACACTAGTTCCCGCACCCTTATTGGATGATAACTAAGGTATCCCAAAACTTTAACTTATAATAAACACGTCACTCAATGTGTAGTGACTAAGACATTCCCAACGTACGACACACATGATCGTACACAAATTATTAGTGACTTATATGAAGTCACAAGTACCTTTAATAATTAATCAAAGCTTGGACGTAGGGTGTATATATAATCATCCAACCCAATTCAAGAAGCCACGTGTTCAACAACGTTGACTAAGTCAACCTAACTCAAGTTACTCGATCAAAATCTCATCAATGCGTCATCCCACATCGTAGGAGACTAAAATACTACTCGTCAACTCATTACACGACGTATATTCTTAACGTCCTATTTGACTCCGCTAAAGTCGGTCACGACTAGAGTCTAGTCTATTCAGGGTAATATACAATTCACAATATCCCAACGACTGCGCCCGAGTCTTACAAATATTCAAAACATCGGGACAAGCCGTAGCATCATCCCTTCATACCCATCTCAATCACGAGACTCACTATACCGAAAGTCTATTACTCATAAAAATCTCACGAGTGTACTAACGATCAAAATCTCAACAAGTTATAAATACTTGATATAACTAAAATAAGGCATCGACAACTTTACTTGCCGGAACCCAACTATAAAACAAACCCACGGGTATATAACTTGAGGAAACAATATCAATATTCACAACATGATCTCGAGGAGTCTCTAATACTCAGAGACAACAACCATCGCAATAATCAATAACAACGTGTACCATAATGAACTCCACAAGTCTCTAATATTTGGAGACCACGAAACTAACAACAATTCATAAATACTCATCATTTAACATGCTGGAGTATCACATTGAACAAGTATAACATGTAGGGAGTTCATATGCACATAAATAACACGTAAACATCACGATACTACTCTACGATGCTCAAAATCTAAGAAGGAGATTAGTAACTTACAACACAGCGCAAATCCTTCACAAAATCAAAGGGATTTGGATGGAAATGAACTGCTCTGTAACCTCTACACCTCTACGGAGTCCACACATTGATCCCAAGCTTGATCCAAGCTCGAATCAAGCTTCCCCTCTCTCAAAATCAACCTTCTCTCTCTAAAAATGTGGAAGAAGAAGTGGGGTAGTGATTCCTCAATAGATCAGGGAATATCTTTGGTTTGAATTGTTCCCCTCATATCTAGCTACGCTCCGGCGAAGATGGCTCGCAAATCCGACTCCGAACGAACAAGATATCGCGATTATACTCTCTCCTCTCTCTCTTCTTTCTCTCTCTCTAAAATCTGGGCTGGAGGAAGAAAAATGAGGGGAAATAGGGTTGGGTTATGTTATTAATACCATGGGTAAGTGTTTGGTCCAATCCCGGGCTTGTTTGAGCATTTTGAACCACTTAAAAATGTTAAAAACCGAGAAAGAACAAAAATCGGACGAGCAGAGCCCGTCGCTATGCGGACGCATAGTGCGGCCGCATAAGAGCTATGCGGACGCATAGCACGGCCACATGGATTCCAGAATTTTTTAGTTTTCTATGCGAGCTCGCAGTGCGGCCGCATAGAGCTAAAAACTGGGCAGTTTTTCTGAAAATGCCCTCGATGGATCCCGAAATGTCCCGAGGTGATCCTAGGTTGATTTTAACATCAAACAAAGGTCAAAACATACTCAAAACTCAACAAAATCATTCCCCAAGGAGGATCGAAGGATGAACAACACAAGTCTCACTCGCACGCAAAGATAAACATGCGAAACGACACCCGAATCAACTCAACTTACGGGTTAACGACAAGAATAACACGTTTGTTATTCGAGGGTGAATCTAACCCAAGGCTAGATCACTTAAACGTGGGGAATACAAAACGTATACAAATGATAATCAGTGTCAAGAAAAGACTCGAACGAGTACAGAAACAAAGTACAACTCACCATGAGTTTAACCACATGTCGAACACGTATCACGACAAGATACGTCACGCTTAACAAGCATGACACCTCACTCTTTGAGGGTTTTAAGGTCGACACGAAGTGATTATCAGTTAACTAGGAAGAAGGTAAGGTCGGGGTGTTACATTGACTATTATTTAGAAGACATATTCTCTTTCGTGTATTGGTCCCAGTCTCCAAGGCTACATTCCATTAAAGGCCAAACACAGTGCGCTACATCCCAAGCATGCATGACAAGTCCAATTCTGTCAGCCTGATTCACGGACCAACTTCAAGACAAAAGCTTAACGGAAGGTCTTTGCCCAACAGTTTAAACGACGCATTCTGATGCATTAATAGTTCAGATTTCCAACGGGCAGAAACTCATTCAAAGCTCCAACGAATCCTTCATCTTCTCCAGCCTATATAAGAAGACTCTCATTCTCACATTGTAAAAAATATGTGTGTGTGTGAACTAGAAAGGTGTTGGTGGTTGAAATTGTTCTTCGTTCTCTTAATCTGAAACCACACCCAAAAGAGTGAGAAAACACAAGTGTAAGAACAAACACTTTGTGGGAGAGAAAAATAGAAATTCAAAAGGCTAAGAAGTTCTGCTTGATCAAAAACTCAGTTTTTGATTTGAGTTCTTTCTTCCTTCGAAAGACTCAGTCTCTTCAGTTGCTACACTTCAAATCCACAGCTAGAGACCAAGCATCCTGTAAATCGTTGAAGACTGATTAAGCTTGAAGATGTCCGATGAAGAACCAGAGCATTATAATCCATATTGCATTCATATCGGCAGACTTATACTATATTATAAGGGCTGTCGATTGTGCAAAAAGTTATCATCACTTTTGGCCGAGTGCTTAGCACTCAGTTGTTTAAATACCAGTTATTTGAACAACGCCTAATATTCTATTCTCACATCCCTCTAACTCTAGCACTTCTCTTGTCCACATTCCTAGGGGATTAGAAACTGCTAAGGTTAGAGTTCTAGTTATGAGTCTTCCCGGCTTCCCAATTGACTTTCCTTCTACCCCTGGGGAGATTGCTAGGTTAGAGAGTCTAGGTTGATGTACTAAGCATGTTTGTCTTTGAGCAAACCTCTGCTAAATTTTAATATAAATCCTATTTTGTTACATTCGGCCTTTACTTATCTTTCCTATAATATCTGACATATATTTTGTGCAATCGGGTTGTGGAAAGTAATTAATGCATCTAATACAAGATTTTAGTTGACTGTCATGATGAACTTGTATGCTCTTACTTACAGTTGCTTCAATCTTGTCTGTTATACTTATACTGCTTATTCTTTCACTGCTCAAACTCTTACATACCAGCTAAGTATCACAAAATCTTCCTATCAGCTATCCTTCAAAACAGCCGACGCATATCAGCTGATATAACTATATTGGCTGTGTTGCTTGAACTAGGAAGATGACCTATTCAATTTAATCTTTTCATCCAAGTTTTCCAACATATAATTTAAAATAGGATGAAATTTTTAATAAAGGTCATATAGGCTATTCACTCCCCCTCTAGCCTATATTCTGAGCATATCACCATAGACCTAACACCATTTCATTTTTATTCTTCCATGGAAGCTTGAGAGTAAGTGTGGGAGAAAAAAGTGAGTTTAGTGTGTGTGAGCCATCTCTTCATCATCCAACCATTCAAACTTTGATCCAAGACCACCATTGTGTTGCGAAGGACTAGGAGACTTCATTTCAAGGCTTTGATTGTGAATTTGTTGGTTTGATTGTTCATTTCCAAGTAAGTTACTAATCCCCTTTGTATGCTTAGAAACTATTGCATATTTGTTCTCAATTATACATGCATGACTTGTATACTTGATATTTTCATGTTTAGATGATATGGTGAAGTGTATAATATGTTCATGTGTTAAATGTTGGGTTTGGATGATGTTGCATGTTGATAATATGTACTTAACCATGGAATTGAACTAAAGAACAAGTTAGAGACATTAAATGGGAAATTTTGCAGATAGCAATTATACCTAAATTTTGAGAAGTGTAGTAATGACTCTAAGGAGTTAATTTTAAGCAAGAGTATCAATTACCGAAAAACATGTTAAAATCCTACGAAATTTAGAGTTCATTTGATATGGGTTTTGGCCCTCCGAGTAAATGATACTGGTAAATTAGAGACTTGTAATTTTAGCTCTAAAGTGGTTGTTCAAGTGCATAAACAATATGTTTGATGTTGATTCTTGGTAGAATAATATAATCTACTTGATATGTATCAAGTTCACTACTTTTGAACTTGATGGTTATTTGCATAAGATGAGTATTATACCAACTTGTGCATTGCATTGAGTCTAGCTGGCATTTGATGTTTAATAAAGGTGGGACGACTTATAGTCTTTACGAATTTATTTTGTAATCGCTATAAATCGCCGTACCGAAGTTCACACACCCCTCTTATGTTGGCCACAATTGAGAAGTAGCCCTACTGTTATAGCAATACGCCTGACTTTGGCTTGCTAGTTGAACCCGATGGTATTAATCAGGGATGTCGATACTACGTACATGAGTATCGACGTACTATTGGTTGTTTGTGTATTACAAGAGCAGCACAAAGATAGAAAAAGAGTAATGATATCCTTTATAACGTGGTTTATTTACGAGCACTTATGTGATTATCAAAATGCTATGTGAGATATGTGATTTGTATATCAATGATGATAATATATGTTCAGTTGTGGTATATAAATGTTATTACCATGTTATGATTACATCTTGAGCATTATGTCATGCCATGTAGTTGTATTTAGTAACTTATTGAGTTTCGACTCACCCTATTTGTTGTTTATATATTTTTCCTTAGATTCGAGCCAGCCAGGAAGTTCGTGGTGAGGACGGAAAGATTGTGTTTAGTTTGAAGGTTGTCTTTTGGTTTAATAGTATTTCTTTTGGTGAGGATGATAATTATGTAAAGTTATGTAAACTTTACTTGGGTAGTATTTGGTTGTTTTGTAGACCTTGTATTCTATTGGTAGCCGACATATGTATGTCGTGCTTGTGTATATTAACTTGTTATTAATTCAGTTTCTTTTCCCAAGCATGTCGTAGCTTGTGGATTATGTTTTCTCCGGTATGTTGTGGCCGTAGAGGTTGTTAATGTTGTTGTTAGTTGTTTCACAAGTCTCAGACTTAGGGTTTTGTTAGTTGGGTTCTGGCGGTTGTGTCACCGAAGACTTGTTTATTATTATCGCAGATTTTATCTATTGTGTTTTGTCTTAAGTACGAGTGGTTACGCCACGTGCTTTTCTTGTTGGTTGTGTTGTTTGGCGACTCGACCTTGGGATTTCGTATAGAGATCCAGGTCGAGGCGTCACAGTTGGTATCAGAGCAATGGTTTTGCTGTCGCCGGGATAGGTTCCTTGGCCTAGGTGGGTATTGTTTTATTTGTTGAGATTTTAACGTCGAGTGTTGTGTGTAAGTTAAAATGGTGGAGACTAGGCACGGAACGAGTACTAGTAGAGTTGGTACGAGTGCTGGTGGGAATGATTGACTAGATGAGAATGTTAATTGTCTGCGTAATGTTCCTCCTGATCCGACTGGGAGTGCGAGTATGCAGTCTAGCAGTACAAAGAGAGATGACGGTAGACCTAAGGTTCAGGGTCGTGTGTTTGCGCTTGATCAGCACGGAGTACCAGAGTCTACGTCGGTTATTGGAGGTAGCCTTTCTATTTTTGGTAGTAAGGCACGAGTTCTTATAGACCCTGGCTCATTGCATTCATATGTTGTATTTCAATTTGTGAACAACTTGTGTGTGTTGCCCTAGTCATTGTCATTTGTGCTTGAGGTGTCTACCCCGTTTGGGGAGCATATTTGGCTTCGAATGTATACCGAGCTTGTGATATACTAATAGGTGATCACACTTTGCATGCTGATTTAGTGGTGTTGCCCATACGTAATTTTAATGTGATACTTGGCATGGATTGGTTATGTACATATCATGCTATAATAGATTGTCATAGGAAAAAAATTACTTTTTTCTATGCCTGGTGTACCAGAATTTGGGTTTGTGGGTGATGCTGTTAAGAGTGGTATACATGTTATTTCTGCTTTGAAAGCTAGGAAGTTGTTATCGCATGGTTGTGCGGGTTATTTGGCATGTGTGGTTGATAGGGGTATTGCTACACCAAAGTTAGAGGAAGTTCCTGTGGTTAGTGAATTTTTGGATGTGTTCTTAACTGATTATGCTATGCCTCCGGATAGAGAAGTAAAGTTTTGTATTGAGTTATTGCCAGGAACTACTCCAATCTCTAAAGCTCCGTATAGAATGGCATCGACAAAGTTAAAAGAATTAAAAGAACAGTTGCAAGAACTTCTTGACAGAGAATTCGTCATGCTAAGTGTATTTTTGTGGGGTGCATCAGTGTTATTTGTGCGAAAGAAAGATGGTACTTTGAGGTTGTGTATCGATTACAGGCAATTGAATCAGGTAACAATCAAGAACAAGTATCCACTACCTCATATTGATGATTTGTTCGATCAGTTGCAGGGATCCTAAGTTAGACTTGAGAAGTGGTTATCATCAGTTGAAGGTCTGAATAGAAGATATTCCTAAAATAGCCTTTCGCACGAGGTATGGACATTATGAGTTTGTGGTTATGTCGTTTGGGTTGATAAATGCACCTGCGGTATTCATGGATTTGATGAACTGGGTATTTCACGAGTATTTGGATTGTTTCGTGGTGGTATTCATCGATGACATCCTTGTGTATTCTAAGTCTCGGGAAGAACATGAGCAACATTTGAGGTTGGTATTATCAGTCCTTCCAAAGAAGAAATTATTTGCCAAATTTAGTAAGTGTGCTTTTTAGCTCAAGAAAGTATCATTTCTGGGGCATGTTGTCTCGAGTGCCGGGATAGCGGTAGATCCATCTAAGATCGAAGCAGTGATGAATTGTAAAAGACCGAATACTGTGACGAAGATTCGTAGCTTCTTGGGATTAGCAGAGTACTATCAGAGATTTATAGAAGGATTTTCCAAGATCGCTACACCGATGACAAATTTAACGCAAAAGAATACATCGTTCGTGTGGAGTGACAAGTGTGAAGCTAGTTTCCAAGAATTGAAGTGGCGTTTAACGATAGCTCCTATGTTGGCACTACCTGGTGGTGGAGATAACTTTGTAATTTACAGTGATGCTTCCAAGGAAGGTTTGGGTTGTGTACTAATGCAAAATGGGAAGGTCATCGCTTATGCATCGAAAAAATTGACGGCTCCTAAACAGAATTATCCCACTCATGACTTAGAGTTGGCTGCGATTATGTTTGCATTACATAAATGGAAACACTATCTCTATGGTGCAAAATTTGAAGTCTTCACGGATCACAAGTGTTTAAAGTATCTCTTCTCACAAAAGTATTGAACATGAGGCAGCGGCGGTGGATGGAGAAGTTAAAAGACCATGACTGTACAATCCTTTATCATCCGGGAAAGGCGAACATGGTAGTAGATGCGTTGAGTAGGAAGCCCTACATTTGTTGTATGATGGTTCATGAATGGAAAATGTCAGAGGATTTACGAGATTGGTGTCTTAGCGAGACTGAGCGGGGAGTAATCTTCGCAAACGTTCGAGCTACGCCAGTCTTGTTCCAACAGATTAAAGAAGCTCAGACTTATGATCCAAAACTAGAAAAAGTAATTAATGGATTGGACGAAGATAAGACAGCCGAGTTTGTAATGAACAAGGATGGTATCCTTACGTTTCGAGAAAGAATTTGTGTTCCGTCGGATGAGGGGGTAAAACGACAAGTTCTTGATGAGGCTCACAAAGCAAGATATACTATTTATCTGGGTAGTACAAAAATGTATAGGGACTTGAAGAAACAGTTTTGGTGGAGTGGTATGAAGTGGGAAATTGCAGAGTATGTTTCAAAATGTTTGACTTGTCAACAAGTAAAGCCCAGCATCAGAGACCAGCGGGATTGTTGCAACCACTTGAGATTCTGGAATGGAAGTGGGAGCATATTACGATGGATTTTGTGACGGGGTTACCACGTACTCATCGGGGGTTTGATGCAGTTTGGGTTTTTGTTGATAGGTTAACCAAAATTAGCTCACTCTATCCCTATTGCGATGACATACTCCTTGAGCGAGTTGGCGGCATTGTACATTCAGGAGATAGTGAGATTACATGGGGTACCGGTCAGTATAGTATCAGATAGAGATCTAAGATTCACGTCGAGATTTTGGCAGGCTTTGCAAGATGCTATGGGAACCAAATTGAATTTTAGTACAGTTTTTCATCCTCAATCAGATGGGCAGTCGGAGAGGTTGATACATATTCTCGAGGATATGTTACAAGCGTGCACGGTGGATTTCAAAGGGAGTTGGGATTCGCATCTACCTTTAGCAAAGTTTGCTTAAAACAATAGTTTCCAAGAAAGTATTGAGATGTGTTAGGTCCACGGTTGCTCAATATAGGCTAGAAGGGGGGGGGTTGAATAGCCTATATTCAATTTTTTTTTAATTTGATTCAAAAGATCTTACTTCACTTAAGTTAGAAAAATTTTGCAGGCGGAAGTCTTGTGAAGTATAGGACAAGTTGGAAATGGCTGATCTTCACAGGATAAGATCAGCAGTTCTCAACAGTTTTGGAAATCTGGAAATTTAAGCAACACAAATAATTCACAATCACACACAAGTAGACAGAGTATTTAATATGGTTCACACTTATGAATAAGTGCTACGTCCACAACCAAAGTGGTCAACTTTGGATTTGAAAATCGTGTACTAAGTTTATCCACTAGATATTTTACAAACTAAATCTCTAATGGATTGTGTACAAAAATTTTGTTGACCAAGTGTTTGTGTGGGAGAATTGATATTAATAAGATACAATTCTCGTGAGCTATGAAAAGCTAAGTGTTGCAATCAATGAAGAGCTTTAATGGACTAGACGTCTAAGTGTGAAGCTCTTCAATGAATGTATACAGATAGGACGTTTAAGCTTTTAAGAACTTGAAGACTATGGAGATTTTGTAGTTGGAGTGGTTGAAGGAGTGATAAATGCTGCCATGAAGTCTCCTTTTATATGCAGGAGGGACCTTGGAGCCGTTGGAGATCTTCATGAGTTGCTCAATTTGAATTCAAGAGCATTCAATGCTCTAATGGTGTTGTTGAGCTCTGATAGGCGGTTCGCAAGTTACGATCGTCTCGACATTTTGCCAAAAATAGGTAGGCGTGCTTGCGCGAAATGTCCTTTCGAGTTGTATGCCAAGAATGGAAAGCTTCATTGAATGCGTTTTGCAGTTAACGTTGTATCGCAATTAATGAGATCTTTGAGTTAGGACATATCTTCAGAGATGACTATCGGACGTTCTTGGAGTTCTTCAACATTGCGAGATAAAGCTTGGCTTGTACGAGCTTGTCCGATAACCAAAGTAAGACTCTGGATCAAATTTTGCCTATTTGTGCGAGGACGTCCGATGTCCTATAGGCTATCTTCTTCAAGACTTATACAATTAGCAACTCTAAGCTATTCAAGCTATGCCTAAGTACAAGTTGCCACACTAATGTACACGCAGCCCATTAGTCACCTTGTCTTAGACTTTTAGGTTATGGATTCAAGCAAATCTAAGCTAAAATACAACAATCTCCTCCTATTTGCTTGAGTCCATGACCCTACGAATACAATATCGGTGACCAAGTTCAAGTCTAGTAATAACATGCTTGTAAGATTGATATATTAAATAAGCATGCCCTAGATGAACTTACATACAGTCATTGTATTCAAGAATTACAAAGTGTTTACGAATAGGAAATTAAGCATCGACACTTGTAATTAGACGAATTTAAAAACATGCGAAATAGGCAATATAGGACATGTCTTTAAACCGGTGGTTTAATTTTCATGCATTCACATAATAAGCAGTTCATAAAAAGCATGAAAATTTAAAATATAGACATTGTGAATTAAACACGGAGTTTAATTACAAAGTTTTTGCAAAAGATTATACCAAAAATTTATCGGCCAGTTCGAGAGGATGATCGAGATGAAGTATGATCTTTGCACGATGATTGCATATAATCTCTTGATGTCCATCTAGAGTCTGACCTTTAGTTTTGCAATTTCTTCTTTGGCTTCGCTAATTCATCTTTTGCGTCGGCCAATTCGTAGGAGAGATCGATGTTTTTCTGTTTGACCTCGGCTAACTCTTCTTTTGTATCGCCAATGCGGAGGACAGATCGCTGTTTTTCGTTTGAGTAGAGCATTATGCTCAATGAGCCTAGTCCGCTGATCATTGTTGAGTCTAGCCATCTCCTCCTTCATGGACGCAAGCGAGGTATCAATGAGAGCAAGACGGTTGGAAGTAGTGATGTGCTCTTTGCGATAGAAGGCCAAGTGCTTGGAGGTGAGATTGCGTTTCGCCCGCACTGAGGAGTGAACGGAGCGATTTGCATGGCGTTGAGACTGAAGCACAAGCTTGTAGCCAGCTTCAACCATGTCGACGATCTGCATTATTTTTGTGGCGAGGTTGTCCCAATTTGTTTTGAAGATGGCAAAGGTCGTGGAGGAAGAGGCGGAGATCTGGCTAACTAGAGCAGATTGGCTGGCGGAGATAGAGCGCAGGCAGGCATCAAAGGCGGCCTTGGCACCTTTTGAAATTTCCATTACTTGGGTCATGCGGTCGGCTGGACATGGGTGATGTGAGACGATCTCGGCAGTGCGGTGCCTTGGTCGTCAAGAGATGACCTCAAAGTCTTTCAAAAACTTATGAACAGCCTCGGCGGGATATGTATCGACGAGTCGGGATGACTCGGAGGAGATGATGGACTGGCGAGGGAAGGATGGCGCGGGGGAAGGAGAGGGTGGAGGATGGTGGTGGAAGACGGAGTGGTGGAGGAAGTTGGAGAATGGTGGAGGAGGAAATGGAAATATGGTGGTAGAGGGTTGGGATTGGCTAGGGTAGGTCGGACGAAGGGATGGATAATATGGAAGGATGAGAGGATCGAGGCCTTAGGCGACCAATGAGAAAAGGAGTAGGGATAGAGATAGGGTGAGGTGAACGGTGTAGAATAGGGATGAAAGGGTTGAAGCCAAGGTAAGTGGTGACCACATCAATGAAGTTGTAGACCACGGGGTGAAGAAGGATGGAAGGATAGCGAGATAAGGGTGAAGACAGTGGTTTAGGCGAGAGAGAGGAAGGAAGAGACGGTTGATTCGTGGGAGAGGAAGGCCTAGGTCCTTGTGAATTGCAACCCATTGGTTGAAGATCATGAGATCTTGCACCGCGAGTTGTGGGAGAAGAATTGCTGGGACCAGTGGAGGAAGAGGTTCATAGAAAGCACCCCATTTAAAGATAATTTCACCCGAGACATAGGCTGGCAGGGAATTTTCCTGGGGTAGTCAAGGGTAGAAAGGTAAGGGTCAGAATCAGCAGGGTTGGGCTTAGGCCTGCTGTCCCGGAAAGACAGCAGATCCTGCACCTCAGGGTGTAGATGGCTATATGGGTTGGTCTTGAGGCGTTTGGGGGTAGGCAGGTCAGAAGAGGTAGAGATAGAGCGTTTGGAGGATGGAGGCGGAGAGGTGTGTTCAGGTGTGGTGGATGGTGTTTGAGTAGGAGAAGACTGATAGGGTGTTGAGATAAGAGGAGAAGATGGCGGTGTGGAAGTAGTGGTTGTAGGTAGAGGAGGTGAAGATGGTGGAGAGGTTATATCAGCGGGTTCTTCGAGTGCACTCTTTCGTTGCACTCTTTTAAAGCGCTTGCCATGAGTGGACGTTGTAGGTGAAGAAGAGGCAGAAGTAGGAAGTGGAGAGGATTTGGTGGGAACTGCTGATGGGGGAACAGCCGATGGGGAAACAGCTGGAGTGGAAACAGCCGGTGCAGACATGGCTAGTGTGGAGGGTGCAGCCGATGTTACATCTGGCAGACCAAAGGATTCTCAGTGGAAGATTTTCAGCCTGTTTAGCCCTAGATGGCTTAGCAGATGCAGAGGATGACGTTGTGTCGGTAGCCTTGGAAGATTTAGTCCTTGCCTATACAGTTGGTGGATATGAGAACACACATAGATATAGGAAGGTATGATTAAATACTACCGATGTGAGCGATCACCGATATTAACACAAACAGTGCTGTTGATTAAAACCCAAAACATGTGCGTATGATGACAAATGACAAGAACAGTTCATGAACTGGGTTTCAAAATATCTACCTATTTTGTCATTTTTAAGTAAACAGTTGCGTAAGTGAAGACATAATATCAAAGAAATCAAGTCACAATTTTATGCTACATAAACAAGATTCAAACATCAATTTCAAGATTTTGGCGGTTCATCAATGATGTATAGTTCGAAATAACACAAATTAGGTTAATGCAAATCATAAAGCTTGATTTAAATGAATTAGAAGGTGTAGAAATTCTTACCATTGATGATTTGCTTGAGAACAAGAGAAATTTGAAGATTTGAGAGGATTTTGGAAGATTGCGATTGGAAGACGAGAGGTTTTTAAAACTAGCAAATGGCGGTTTTTGAAAAATGTGAAGAAATCTTGTATCATTTGCCTTTTTGTACTTGACAAGTTAATAAATGGTATTTGAAAATTTTTGAAGTCCGCATTTATGACACGATGAATGACTTGCACACGACGTGCTTTGGTCGCCTATTTTCTATAAAGCGCCGACTTGGACATGTAAGGACTTACTCGGTATTGTCCAATTTCTCGGCGAGTTTCAATTTGCGATCATTTAGACAATTTTGTAAAATGATTTAAATAGATAGTCGAAAGGTTAAGGATTGAGGTCAAGCATACCAAGCTCTCCTCTTAAATATGCAAACCTGGTTGAATCAAGTGGTTTTGTGAAGATGTCGCTACCCGATTCTCTGTAGGCACATATTGCATGCCGATGTTACCTTTTTCAACATGGTCTTTAAGAAAGTGATATCTCACATCAATGTGCTTTGTCTTGGAGTGCATGACAGATTTTGAGATCCGAGATTGCCGACGTGTTGTCACACATTATAGGACAATTAGCGATCGTAATCTCATAGTCAACAAGTTCTTGTTTGATCCACAGCGATTGTGGCAGCCTACCAGCTATGTATTTTGCTTCGTTGTTGAAGTTGAGACAGAGGTTTGCTTCTTCTGGCCCATGAGACAAGTCTATTTCCTAAGAATTGACAAGTCCCACTTGTGCTTTTCTGTCAACTTTACATGCAGCAAAATCAGCATCGAATAGCCTATAAGATTAAAAGATGAATCTCTAGGATACCGATTCCCAAATTGGGAGTATCTATCGATATCGATGATTCTTTTATTGCTTGTAGGTGAGACTCCTTTGGATCAGCTTGAAATCTAGCACAAACACAAACGGCAAACATGATATCGGGCCTACTAGCGCTTAAGTATAAAAGTGAACCAATCATGCCTCTGAGAGTCATGTCCACTTTCTTGCCCTTCTCATCTTTGTCAAGATGGCGTTAGTAGCCATAGGAGTCTTGGTTTGCATTCTCAAGACCAAATTTCTTGATAACATCCTTTGCATATTTGGCTTGATTGATGAAGATACCATTTGAACTTTGTTGAATTTGAAGACCAAGGAAAAAATTGAGCTCTCCCATCATGCTCATCTCAAATTTACTCTGCATAAGCTTTTCAAACCTTTTGCAAAGATTTTCATTAGTAGAACCAAAGATAATATCATCAACATAAATTTGGACAAGTAAGGAATGACCTTTATGTTTCATAATGAAAAGAGTAGTGTCAATTTGACCTCCAAGAACTTTGAAAGGGTCTCATACCAGGCTCTTGGAGCTTGTTTAAGTCCATAAAGGGCTTTCCTCAGCTTGTAGACATCTTCTCTTCTTGAGCAGTTTATGAATCCAGGAGATTGCTCTACATAGACTTCTTCTTGAAGTTCTCCATTCAGAAAAGCACTCTTTACATCCATTTGATAAACTTTGAAGTCTTTGAAAGAGGCATAGGCCAAGAATAATCTGATAGCTTCTAATCTTGCAACAGGAGCAAATGTCTCATCATAGTCAATACCCTCCTCCTGTCTATATCCTTGGGCTACCAGTCTTGCCTTGTTTCTTGTAATATTGCCGTTTTCATCCATTTTGTTTCTGAAAACCCACTTTGTGCCAATAACTGCTTGTCCTTTGGGCCTAGGGACCAGTGACCAGACTTGGCATCTGTCAAATTGGTTTAGCTCTTCTTGCATAGCTTCCACCCAGCTTGGATCTTCCAGTGCTTCATCAATCTTTTTGGGTTCAATGTTAGATACAAATGCAGTAGAATACATGCATTCATTTCTTGAAGCTTGTCTAGTTTGAACGCCAGCATTAAGATCTCCAATGATTTGAGTGATAGGATGATCTTTTACTTCCCTAACTTCTGCAGGCTGAACTTGTCTTATTGCATCAGCAGAGTTGGATTCTTGAGAAGTAGAAGTGACTGAAGCTTGGTTTTCTAAAGGGTAGGTTAATTCCAAGGTAGGTTGTATGACTTCTGGTGTGGAAGGCAAAGTGGATTCAGGGTTTTCAGAGTGTTCATTGGTTGGTTCATTTGAGGATTCTAACAGGTTGACTCTTGGAAGATCTTGTGAAGAAGGAGGATCAGCAGATCTGGGACTTGGCTGTTCTGTACCTGTCTCATATTCATCAGAATCATTAGTAACCTTAGGAGCCAAATGTGGCCCAATGAAATCAAATTCATCAAAAGAAACATGTACAGATTCAACAACTTTAAGTGAAGTTTTATTGTAAACTCGTATGCTTTTGAAAACTTGGCATATCCCGAAAAATTCCTTCATCACTTTTGGATTCAAATTTACCTCTATGTTCTCTACCATTGTAAAGAACATAGCATTTACAACCAAATATTTTAAAGAATCCAATGTTGGGAGCTCGCCTCTCCATATTTCATATGGAGTTTTGTTATGAAATTTGTTTATGATGGACTGTTTTGTGTGAAGCGGCGGTGTTCACGGCTTACGCCCGAAATACATAGGCGGTTTGGCTTCGGCAATCATTGTCTTTCTGCTTCAATGAGAGTTCTGTTTTTCCTTTCAAAACTCCATTTTGTTGAGGTGTGCCAACTGCAGAGAAATTGTGACCAATTCCATGGTCATCACAATATTTGGCAACACCATTGTTCTTGAACTCGTTCCATTGTCCGATCGACATCGAGAGATATCATCCGGCTTCGAGTCGTAGTCTTCGAAGAGTTCGATAATGATGTCATATGCTTCATCTTTGGAGGACATCATCTCTACCCAAGTAAATCTTGAGTAATCATCAACTACCACAAGAGTATACTTGCCCACCAAGACTTGTAGTAGTTACAGTCCAAACAAATCCATGTGCAAGAGCCGTAGAGGTCGGTTGTTGATAGGCAAGGCTTGCTTTTGAAAGAAGATTTGTGTAGTTTGCCTAGTTGACATGCTCTGAGAGTGTGATTCAGTGATATCTTAGGCAAACCAACAACTAGATTGTCTTTTGATAGCTTCTCCAGGTATTTGAAATTGAGATGACTAAGCCTTTTGTGCCACAACCAGCTGTTGTTAGTTGATGACCTAGCAACCAAGCATAGATTTGATTTTCTTCCAACAGCATTTAGGTCAACAGCATAGACATTCCCTTTTCTGAATCCTGTCAGGATAGTTGAACATGTCTCATTGTCCTTTATGAGACATTGACTTGAAAAACGACATGTTAGACCTTTATCACGAAATTGTGATATGCTCGGCAGTTGTGCTTTAAACCTTCAACTAGAGAGACTTTGTTGATGGAGAGATTTCCTCTTATTATGCTTCCATATCCAATGGTCTTCCCTTTTGAGTTGTCTCCAAAGATGACTGAGGGACCCTTTGCTTCAACAATACTTGAGAGAAGATTTGGATCACCAGTCATATGCTTTGAGCATCCACTGTCTAGATACCATAGGTCTTTCTCTTCTTCATTAATAGCCATAAAGCATTCCTGAAATATAGACATTTAAGAATATGGTCCCCTTTTATTTTTGGGTCCTCAAGGTTAGCAACCTTTTGGGATCCACACCTGTTTAACCTTTGGAGGAGTAAATCCTCTAGATTTAGGTGTGAATCTCGAAGGCATTCATGAATCTCATGACCATGGCATTTGCGAAAGAGCATTTGTGAAATCCTTCAACATGAGTAATGATTTCTTTTTGAGGCTTCTTTTCATCAGCAGTCTTTGAGGTGACCTTTGTGCTGATAACTGGCCTATAGGACTTATGTTGAAAATGCCTTTTCTTATTGATGTAAGGCTTATCATAGATAGACCTCTTATCAAAAGATTTTGCATTTTCAGTCACATGTCCTTTAAGTCTTTTATTAGCAAAATTCACTCCTTTCACCCTTTTATAGGCAATGTTGGGGTCGGCCTTGCCCGACAAATTTAATAGGCTTGAGTGAGTATTCTTTGACTTGACACTAGTCATCTCTTTTCTTAGGGTGACTAATGGCGGGATTAAGTTGCTCGAGACTCCTATCGCAGAGTCATAGATGGCGGTGCTTTCCTTTGGACTTGTGTTTTGTATTTTGGGATAAACAAAAGGAACTCTTAAAGCCAAGTCCTTGCCTTTTGGGAGACTGCTGGTCATAAGAAACTTTACAGATTCTTCAAAGAATCACTTGAGATGTCTCATCTTTTTGAGAACTAGAAGGACTACCTACATTGAACTCACTTTGGAAACCGATACCGCTTTGTCATCTAAAGTTTTTGGTTTGAGAGAATGGTATCAAAGTTTCCTTTAGAGTTATTCCAAGTATTGACAACCTTTTGAAGGTCATCTTTCTCGAATTTATCTTCTTGATGTGTTCAAGTAGGAAGTCCACTTTTTCGTCAAAGTTTTGTTCTCTTTTGCAATTTGATACTTTCTTTGTCTATCAAGATCTTTGATCTTAGACATCAAGGTTGATTTCTCGAGACAGCTAGTTCATGCTTCTTGGCAAGTTTTACATAGGCGCTTTGAATTTTGAAAATTCTTCCAAAGATATCCTTGTTTGCTTTGATGAGCTCTCCCTTTGATGGGTCATTGAACTCATCATCATCATCATCATTTTGTTGAAATGGTAATGACCTCACCGAATCATGTGGTGACTCCCGGCCATAAGGCATATGTTGGCTTCTTCAAAAAGTCACAAGAGTCATCCTCATCGTGTCGGTGTCACACCATGTAGGCGGTTGCTTTCATCAATGTCTTCACCACCATCCCTTTTTGTTTTTGAAATTTAGTTTCGGGACGTTTCTTATAAAATTCATATTTTGGCTTTGGACATTGAGACGCAAAGTGGCCTGGTTTCCTACAATTAAAACAAACTAGCTCATTGTCCTTTTGGTGGTCTCGATTTATAAGGAGCGAACTTTTCGGTTGAGCGCTTGTTTTATAAGGAACAGCGATTTGTGAGAAGACGCCTATGTGATGATGATTTATTAAACCTTTTGAAACGTTGATATTTCTTTACAAACATAGCAAAGGCTTCGTCGAAAGAATATCATCATCTTCACCGGATGTAGAAGGTGTTTCATCGGGTTTTGAACAGAAGGTTCGATAGATAGGGGTAGGGACAAGTTTTTGAAACTCTTTTCCAATTCTTGAGCTTGTTGGATCTCAAGCTCATAAACGAAAGACTAGCATAAAGGTTTCTAAGAGTCGGTTTGTTTAAATCTTTTGACTCTTTCATGGCGTAATTTTAACATGCCATAAACGCCTAGTGCATTTAGAAATCTCATGTTTATTTCTTTCTTTTCATACTTCTTTCCTAAGGAATAGCAAGAGTTGACTACCTCATAGAATCTGTCATAGGCGCTTCGTAGAGACTCTTTGGGATCCTTTTGAAGGAGTCAAACTTCGGATGCGGTATATAATTTGTTATTCTTTGTCTCACCATCACCTTCAAGATATTCAAGGATGGCTTCCCACATCTCCTTTGTGTTCGGGTTGATAATCTGGTACGTGCTTATATCGACACGGCTAGTAATGATGTTGATGGCCTTTCCATCCGAGCATCATTCTTTCTGTCTTCATCATCCCACTCTTCTTCGGCTTTGGTACTTGAGTTCAGCGGTTGCATCTACCGCGGCCGTGTATTGGGCTTCATTGGAATTCGGGTCCATCGTGACACATTTCCACAAACGTTTATCAATTGAATTCATATGTCTTTTGACTTTATCTTTCCAGATGTCAAAGTGAACTTCATCCAAGACAGACAATGGTTCACGTTTGAAGTTTCCAACATTTGGTGAGCAGCCATGATCTTTAATCTCTCAGAGGTTAATCTCGGAAAAACAAGTTTTCAAAGAGTTAAGCTCGATACCAATTGTTAGGTCCACGGTTGCTCAATATAGGCTAGAAGGGGGTTGAATAGCCTATATCCAATTTTTTAATTTGATTCAAAAATCTTACTTCACTTAAGTTAGAAAAATTTTGCGGCGGAAGTCTTGTGAAGTATAGGACAAGTTGGAAATGGTGATCTTCACAGGATAAGATCGGCTTCTCAACAGTTTGGAAATCGGAAATTTAAGCAACACAAATAATTCACAATCACACACAAGTAGACAGTATTTAATATGGTTCACACTTATGAATAAGTGCTACGTCCACAACCAAAGTGGTCAACTTTGGATTTGAAAATCGTGTACTAAGTTTATCCACTAGATATTTTACAAACTAAATCTCTAATGGATTGTGTACAAAAATTTTGTTGACCAAGTGTTTGTGTGGGAGAATTGATATCAATAAGATACAATTCTCGTGAGCTATGAAAAGCTAAGTGTTGCAATCAATGAAGAGCTTTAATGGACTAGACGTCTAAGTGTGAAGCTCTTCAATGAATGTATACGAATAGGACGTTTAAGCTTTTAAGAACTTGAAGACTATGGAGATTTTGTAGTTGGAGTGGTTGAAGGAGTGATAAATGCTGCCATGAAGTCTCCTTTTATATGCGGGAGGGACCTTGGAGCCGTTGGAGATCTTCATGAGTTGCTCAATTTGAATTCAAGAGCATTCAATGCTCTAATGGTGTTGTTGAGCTCGATAGGCGGTTACGCAAGTTACGATCTGTCTCCGACATTTTGCCAAAAATAGGTAGACTGCTGCTGCGAATGTCCTTTTCGAGTTGTATGCCAAGAATGGAAAGCTTCATTGAATGCGTTTTGCGGGTTAACGTTGTATCGCAATTAATGAGATCTTTGAGTTAGGACATATCTTCGAGATGACTATCGGACGTTCTTGGAGTTCTTCAACATTGCAGATAAAGCTTGGCTTGTACGGGCTTGTCCGATAACCAAAGTAAGACTGCTGGATCAAATTTAGCCTATTTGTGCAGAGGACGTCCGATGTCCTATAGGCTATCTTCTTCAAGACTTATACAATTAGCAACTCTTAGCTATTCAAGCTGTGCCTAAGTACAAGTTGCCACACTAACAGACACGCAGGCCCATTAGTCACCTTGTCTTAGACTTTTAGGTTATGGATTCAAGCAAATCTAAGCTAAAATACAACAAGATGGCTCCGTATGAAACTTTGTATGTGCGGAAATTTCGATCACCGATTTGTTGATGAAGTTGGTGAAGCTAAAATTTGGGGTTTGGAAATGGTACAACAATCAGCCGAGAGTATAAAGTTAATTCATGATAGTTTACTTACAGTTCAGAGTCGGCAGAAAAGCTACGCTGATAATCGGAGACGAGATCTTGAGTTTCAAGTGGGTGACTATGTGTTTCTCAAGGTATCGCCACGTAGGGGTACTAAGAGATTTGGCAAGAAATGGAAGTTAACACCGAGGTATATTGGCCCATTCGAGATCCTTGACAGGGTTGGGAGTCTAGCCTATAGACTTGCCTTACGGCCTTCTTTATCGGAGATTCATCATGTGTTTCATGTGTCGATGCTCGAAAGTACATGAAGGATGACTCACATGTATTAGAGTATGAGAACATTACCTTTGAGCCCGATTTGTCATATGTGGAGCAACCGATGAGGATTCTTGACACTAAAGAGCAAGTGTTAAGAACAAAAAAGATTTCTCTTGTTAAAGTGCTTTAGAGGAATCATAATGTTGAGGAAGCTACTTGTGAAACCGAAGTTGAGATGCGTGAGAAGTACCCTCGTTTATTTGATGATCTTAGTAAGGAATTTAGGGAGTAAATTCTTTTAAGGGGGAGAGGATGTAATACCATTAAGTTCTTAATATGTTCAATATGTTTACGTGTTGCTTTGTTTCCATGATAGACATATGTATTAGGTTCATTTGAATAGCATGTTGAGTAGTTTACACCATGTTTGATGTGCTTAACATGCTTGATTTGTGATTTAATCATTCATACTTGTATTGCATAGCAATCTAATCTTGTTATATGTGATCTTAGATGAGTTTTGATGTGTTTTAAACATTGATGGAGGTTAGAATCATGTTAGGATTGATTGGAAACATTTTAGAACATTTTTGGAGTCCCAGGTCGTGCCCCAGCGCACCCCAGGCGCGCCCTAGCTCGCAACAACCAGAACTTTTCAGAAAAATTTTAGGGCGGAGCTCGCCTTAGCGCGCCAATCTGCTTGTCCTAACGCACGTACGGACGACAATTTTGGGATTTTTGTTTTGTTGATTTTTTTTGGCCTTGGACCCTAGCCTGAACTTGTCATATGTTTGATTGACCATTTGACCAGCTGTATTACCCCTTCTAAACCACAAGAGAGGTCTCATTCCTTCTATATTTGATTTTTATTCTTCCATGGAAGCTTGAGAGTAAGTGTGGGAGATAAAGGTGAGTTTAGTGTGTTTGAGCCATCTCTTCATCATCCAACCATTCAAACTTTGATCCAAGACCACCATTGTGTTGCTAAAGACTAGAAGACTTCATTTCAAGGCTTTGATTGTGAATTTGTTGGTTTGATTGCTCATTTCCAAGTAAGTTACTAATCCCCTTTGTATGCTTAGAAACTATTGCATATTTGTTCTCAATTATACATGCATGACTTGTATACTTGATATATTCATGTTTAGATGATATGGTGAAGTGTATAACATGTTCATGTGTTAAATGTTGGGTTTGGATGATGTTGCAAGTTGATAATAAGTACTCAACCATGGAATTGAACTAAAGAACAAGTTATAGACTTTAAATCGGAAATTTTGCATATAGCAATTATACCCAAATTTTGAGAAGTATAGTAATGACTCTAAGGAGTTGATTTTAAGCAAGAGTATCAATTATCGAACAACATGTTAAAATCCTACGAAATTTAGAGTTCATTTGATATGGGTTTCGGTCCTCCGAGTAAATGATACTGGTAAATTAGAGACTTGTAATTTTAGCTCTAAAGTGGTTGGTCAAGTGCATAAACAATATGTTTGATGTTGATTCTTGGTAGAATAATATAATCTACTTAATATGTATCAAGTTCACTACTTTTGAACTTAATGGTTATTTGCATAAGATGAGTATTATACCAACTTGTGCATTGCATTGAGTCCAGCTGGCGTTTGTTGTTTAATCAAGGTGGGACGACCTATAGTATTTACGAATTTGTTTTGTAATCGCTATAAGTCGTCGTACCGAAGTTCACACACCCTTCATCTATTGGCCACAGTTGAGAAGTATCCCCACTGTTGCAGCAATATGCCTAACTTTGGCTTTCTAGTTGAAGTCGATGGTATTAATCGGGAACGTTGATACTACGTACACGGATATCGAGGCACTATTGGTTGTTTGTGTATTGCAGGAGCAGCACAAAGATAGAGAAAGAGAAATAATATCCTTTAAAACGTGGTTTATTTACGAGCACTTATGTGATTATCAAAGTGCTATGTGAGATATGTGATTTGTATATCAATGATGATGATATATGTTCAGTTATGGTATATAAATGCTATTACCATGTTATGATTACATCTTGAGCATTATGCCATGCCATGTAGTTGCATTTAGTAACTTATTGAGTTTTGACTCACCCCGTTAGTTGTTTATATGTTTTTTCTTAGATCCGAGCCAGCCAGGGAGTTCGCGGTGAGGATGAAAAGATTGTGTTTAGTTTGAAGGTTGTCTTTTGGTTTAATAGTATTTCTTTTGGTGAGGACGATAGTTATGTAAAGTTATTTAAACTTTACTTGGGTAGTATCTGGTTGTTTTGTAGACCTTGTATTCTTTTAGTAGCCGACATATGTATGTCGTGCTTGTGTATATTAACTTGTTATTAATTCAGTTTCTTTTCCCGAGCATGTCGTAGCTTGTGGATTATGTTTTCTCCGACATGTTGTAGACGTAGAGGTTGTTAATGTTGTTGTTAGTTGTTTCACAAGTCTCAAACTTGGGGTTTTGTTAGTTGGGTTCCGGCGGTTGTGTCGCCGAAGACTTGTTTATTATTATCGCAGGTTTTATCGATTGTGTTTTGTCGTAAGTACGGGTGGTTACGCCACGTGCTTTTCTTGTTGGTTGTGTTGTTTGACGACTCGACCTTGTGATTTCGTATAGAGATTCGGGTCGAGGTGTCACAGACCAATTATGGCAAAGGGTGGACCTTACACAGCGTGCCTATGGATGTCTTGTTAGGAGAAGAGCTAATCAGAGAGATGCTGAAGCTCAGGCTACTGCAGCTGTTCAGCCAGCTGAACCTATGTCTACTGGAACTGAGCCTAAAATTCATCCAGCTGAAGAACAGCCAACTGAAGTTGCTGCTGAACCTGAGGCACAAGCTGAAGCTGACACAAGGCATGACTCAGTTGATGCTGCTATTTAGGATGTCCTTACTGAGCTAGGACTTAATGATAAAGTTGAAGACGCAGCTGAAGTTGAGGTTACAATTGTTGAACACCCTCCTGCTATTGATGATGAGTATCAATCTCTAGAGGGTGTTGCAGTTGATGTAGATGATGAGGATGAGGATGAGGATGTTGATAATGATGATGATGAGGATGATCAACAATGGAGCTCACACCAGTAATATAACTTTATCCCAGTCTCATACACAAGCACATCTCTCTGTAACCTTTTCCCCTTCTCTTTTATCCTTCCCTTGACCTCAAACACTTATCCCAGCTCAAACACCAAGCCTTCAGCTAGCTGATGCTACTTCACATCAGCTGGCAGACACTACTTATCAGCCGGCTGACACTACTTCTCAGCCAACTGAAACAATCCTTCCTCAACCTACATTCAACCAGCCTTCTACCCAACCAACAGCTGAAGTCATTAAAACTGAACCCCAGACTGATCCCTAGACTGATCCCCACCCTTCAGCCGCTCCAATTGTTACCCCAGTCACCACTAGCTCTACTTCCTTAAGTGTTGGAGTTCAGTGTGACTTGGATGAGTATAAAGACTCCTTAGCAGAAGATTTGTTCGATATGAAGATGTGATGGAAGTAGATGATGTTCCTTTCCCTCCTCTTGCTGCAAAAAAGAAATCTGAGGCTACTTTTGTAACTGAAGCCCTCCGCAATCCTGACTTATGGAAGAAATTGAAGATCACTTTTGAGTCTGAAAGTGAAGAGGAAGCAGATGAAGAGGACACTGTTGTTAAAACTGAAGTTACACCAATTGCTGGGACTGCAGCTGAAAAAACAATTGAAACTCTAGCTGCTGTAGCTGATGTATATGCTACTGCAGCTAATGCATATGTTGCTGGTCCTTCTACATCAGCTCCCTCTATGACTTTTACAGGTTTCAATGAACTAAGGGATGCACAACTCAGACTTGCTACACCTTCAGCATACCGAACAACTCTATCCAGGACTTAACAAGTATAATGGGGTCTGGTGGATGCTCTAAGATATTAGCAGATGCAAACGGACATCACTGTCAGAGACTTATTTCGTTCTCATGATTATTTTCGTCATCAACTAAGGATGACTGTGCTAGATGTGCAGAGCGAGATTTACTATGAAGTTCGTAGAGCCATTGATGCAGGTCACCCAAGAGATGTAAATACTGATGAATGGGAAAAGGTTGTCAATGATCGTAGGGCGTCTGCTACTCAGATTCAGAATCTTAAGAGCCAGCTACTTAAAGCCCTTCAGGAGGAGACGAAGCAGAAGGTTATCAACAAGGCTCTTCTTCAGGAAAATGTTGAGCGGAGGAAACGTCTGAACATTCCTCCAGATGACAATGAGCCTCCTTCATCTTCTTCAGTCGGGACTGACCGTGTTAATCTCACTGGCTGATTCTTCCCTCTAAACTTAAAACTCTTTACATTTTCGTATTTTATTTTCAGTCAGTTATCTTAAGTACTATTTTTACTCAGTTTTTGCCTTGTATACTTTAACTCTGCCAAACTCTATATACTTGAAGGGTGTTTTATATACAACTGAGGTACCTTCTATCAAAGTAGACTTTGTGCTTATTGCTTATCTTTACTTCTGCTTTGATGTGAATGACTTTAAGTAAATAGGAGGAGTTTGTTGGTCCTTCCCATGATTTACTTAAAACGATTCTATCTTTTGGAATCCATCAGCCAAGCTTTACTTTTGATGTTGCCTAATAAAGTGACCAGCTATCCTTTTAACTAAAGATGGCTGATCAAATGACCACACATTCCTAACTGGTGATGCTGATGTAGTACATCAATCACTGATTCCAAGTGACCAGCCATTCTTGTTTATCAAAGATGGCTGATCATATGTCCAGCCATTCCTTGTTGGCTGATGACTAATATACTTTTGTATATCAGTCAAGTTGATTCAGCCGATATAATTGGCATAAGACAGTAGGCTAATAATTATCTTTGACTTATCTCTTGTAAGTCTACTGATCTTTTGAACAGAAGCTTCCTTGATAAGTTTTCGTAGTTATTTTGAATTGTGTCAGTACTTAGCGTGTCTTGTTTTCAAACATGTTTTTTATTTTTCATTAAATGAGTATCCTGACACACTTTTCATTCCTAGATTTTTGTTTTATTTCAGAATGAAATGACAGGTTCAACCTACCTCTTCTGTGATAACACAAAGCTCCAGGAATAATGGTTCACCTTATTTGACCTACTCTACATCAGAACATTAAATGCAACATCAAATAATTTCAATTATGTCTTTTAATTTCTCTATCTCTGCCTATTTAAAATCGAAGGAGCATTGAAGAACGAGGACCCAACTAGCACATTGAAGTCTCATAGAAATTCTCAAGTATCCAATATTCTCAAGATTTCTGGAACTTCATTGAAGAGAAAAATACTTACATCATTTACTTATTACTTACATTCATTGTATTTACTCTTTAGTTCAATCATTGTGTTGAATCTCTCCCAACTACTTAGTTATTGAGAGATCATTGATTGTAACACACGAAATTGTTTTGTTCCCTTGAACATTCAATATACATAACTCACTGGTCCTTGTTGTACACTGATCCATTAGTGATCACTTAGATTATTAATATTAGTGCACTTCAAAAATCCAAGTTTGACCAACTTGGTAGTGGACGTAGCAATTTTCATACTCTGAACCACTTTATATTTTGTGTTCATTTACTACTTGTTCAATTGATCAAACTGACCAAAGCTATAAGGCCCTGACCCTACTTCCATCCTATTTCACTCGTAGACTCTTTGTACCAGCTTAGAAACCTTTGGAATCACAGATAAAACCTTTGACATTTGAATATGAGATGTCATACTTGTTAAGTGTGACGTATTAAGTTGTAAACCGTGTTTGACACACGGTTACTTCCCGATGAGTTGTGCGGTTTTTCTGTATTCGTTTGAGACTATACTCGACATTGATTAGTGTTTGTATACGTTGTATATTACCCACGTTTAAGAAACCTAGCCTTGGCTTGGATTCCTTCACGATTGATGATCAGGACGATCGTTTCGTTAACCCATACGTCGAGTTATTTCGAGTGTCGTTTCGTGTGTTTATCTTCATGTGTGATCGAGACTTGTGTTATTCATCATTCAAGCATTAACACAGGATGATTCGGTTGAGTTTTGAGTCTGTTTTGACCTTGGTTTGGAGTTAGAAATATCCTAGCTTGATTTCACTTCATTGGGAATTAAATTGGTTGAGTTTCAAGCCAAGAAGTCCCAGGACCTGACGCGCTCGCTCCCAACCTTGAGACGACCGCGCCAAACACAAAATCAGAGAGTTTCTTCAGCATTTGGCGTGCTCGCACCACCCTCCAGGCGCGATCGCGTCGACTCTGTTCCAGCTTTTGACGAGATTTTTAATTTGTTGACAATTTGACCACCCTTGGCTATTGTTAAGCCACATCATTGAGCTTGGAGACCTGATAATATCTATCCATTAGACACCATGAGAGACCTAAAACATCTCTCATTTCATCTCCTTCATCCTAGAGTTTTAGAGAGAGAGTTTAGAGAGAGAAACCTTCATATTTTGGGCATTCGATGTCGGATCGATGATCTGATTTTTGTCGTAGCGGAGAGGGCGACGAGAGGATTCTTCTTAACCAAACAATTTCAAGATTTTTGGTGGAATCATGGGTCTTCATCTTCACCCACATTTTTAGAGAGAGAAAATGGATTCTGGGAGAGAGAAAGCTTGAATCGAGCATAGATCGAGCTTGGGATCGACGATTGGACTCCGTAGCAGCGTTGAGATCATTGAGGAGAGTCTTTCCACCCAAACCCACTTTGATTCCTTGGAGAATTTATGGTAGATGGTAAGTTACTATTCTTTCTCCTAGTTTTTAAGCATCTTAGTGTAGAATCACGATGTTCACGTGCTATACTTGTTTTAAATGATTTGTTAGCATGATATGTATTTGGTATTGATGATGTATCATTAATTTCGTAGTCTCCAAATATTAGAGGCTCGTCGAGGTAATTTTTGTGTAAGTTGGTTTGTTTTGTTAGTCTCCGAGTATTAGAGACTCATCGAGGTGTGTTATTGTTGTTAGACTTCGAATGTTAGTAACTCGTTGAGATTATGTAATTTGTTACTCAATGAGACTACGAGATTTTATGGGTAGTAGAAATACCAAATATTAGGTATTGTGATTGATATGGTTAATTAGGGACGATACTATGGTTCGTCCCGATATGTCGACTATTAATTAGTAGCGACTCTAGCGGGGTCATTAGGATATAACGAAATATATTGAATCCCTATACGAATTAAGTGTTAGTCGTGACTGACTCTGGCGGAGTTGAATAGGACGTAATGAATACACGTCGAATAATTTAACGAGTTTATCAATGGGTGTAATCGACTCTACGAAATTGAGTAATGGGTAGTATAAATCACTATGAGTTGTATTTTAGTATCCTACGATGAGGGATGACGGATTGATTACGTTATGTTTCGATAAAGCTTGACCTTGGTTGACTTAGTCAAAGATTAGTTGACTACGAGTTATGTTGACTCGTTGATTTATGTCCTATGTCTAAACAAGGGTTAATTGTACATATTTGTCTTCTTATAAGAGTTATTGAACCCTTAGTGCGTTATGTTAGTTGTGAGACGTATAGTCTCAATCGTCGGGTGACGAATTGGTTGTATCATAGGTGTTAGTGACCTACCTTGGTTATTGTTCCAACACAGACGATGTGACTTGTAATGAGTCGTGATATATTTAGTGCACGACGAGAACGATATGTAATAGATTATGATATACATGAGATAGAGTATATTGTGTGATTCTAGAATACAGTAGAGATCCAAAGTTGAGTGTAATGGTTACGTATTGATTAATGATTATAAGTATGAGTAGACTTACGTATGCTGCGATTATGAAGTCTAGCATTAGCTGTCTTAGATGATTTCGTGTACATGTGATTGTTCTAGTATGTGATAGGATAATCATCCTACTTTGATGATTGATTATGTGTTTAGTATTTACAAACACTTTGAGTTGATTTGGGTATGTGAGTTAGTAGGACACATCATGTTTAGATATTATTGAGATGTGATTCAATAGAATACACTTTGATTTGTTTAGCTTGACGAGTAAATATCTACTTGTGCATTGCATCGAGTCTAGCTGGCATTTGTGTTTTTGGAAGTGTATTGGCATACTGCTATACGGTGAGCTAGGGCTACGCGATAGCCGTGGTGTCCAATACACTTGACTTCGTCCTACTGTTGGCCACAGTTGGGGTTTTTCTAGCCCTACAGTTGTATGGAATAAATGCGACTGTGTGCTTGTCGACATTTGTTTTGTTATTGGGATACGAACATCGGTCCCTTGTGATTTGTGTAAGAGGCTAGATTCGTATGGTGTCTCAGGTTGTAGGAGGACCGAGCAATACGTCGACGTGAATACCAAAAACAGTTCACTTGAGGTATTGGGTACCACTGTTTTGTTTTTGGGATACGAGCATCGGTCCCTTGTGATTTGTGTACACCAGCAGTAGCACAATCATCCACGACGGTTCCATGTATTGGTCCTGTTGGTGTATGCCCTAGAGGCAAATCTGTTTTATGATATATCATTATTTATTAAGGAATTTATTTATTATGTATTATTTGTTTATTCATATTAATGTATAATAAAGCTCTTTGAATAAAAGTGTTATTCAAAAATATCCCTGGTCGAGTATTATTATTAATAAGGGCAATAATAATGCATTGAGACTAGTATGTGTTGAGACTCATATAGCTGATATCAGTCTACACATAGGTACGTGTTAAGTGTAACGACGTACTGGATTGACCCGCATGAGAATGCTACGTGGATCGTTACGTGAGTGTCATAAGCGATTCTCATAGTGACTATTGTGTTTGTTGTCCTTTGACTTGAAGTCGTTATATACTTAGATAAGGAGTCGTATATTTTGATACCGACAAACGTCATTCTGTAACAAGGTGATTATAAAGTCGGATGTTGGATATGCCACGAATCATGCTGAGGGATATGAACAATGTAGATAAAATTTGTCCCTCCTACATAACGGGAGTATAATATCTGTGGACCCCTTGATGAGTGAGGCTTAAGTAAATGCATGGTCGTGCTCAAATAAATCAATATTTGATATTGAGTTCATTTGTCTACTAATTAAGTCTACTCGGAGATCAAGAAAATTAGATTAAACTATAACAAGGATGACACGTTCCATGCCTTGTGTTTAATCAGATATTAGGATAAATGGACAAGAATTATTTTGGTCACATTCAGTTATTTTTGTCACTGATAATTCCTATTACTTGGATAACAATGATGTATTGCTAGATACCGCTCATTGTTTATAATTAATTATATATACTTATATAGTAATTAATTATTGTCAACGTAATTTAGGAACCTATTGGGTCACACACTTAGAATAAATTGGACTAGAATTTATTTGGGTCATTAATTGGATTAATGGGCTTAAAGTGAATTAATTAAAAAGAGACCAAAATAGTCCTAGTTAAACTAAGAGACTAAGTTGGCCGACCCCTTTCTCTGCCTTTAAATAACTAGAGATTCTTTTGATAGTTAAGTGAACAATCCCACACAAAAAGGATTTAGGGTTTGAGTGAAACACTAAATTCGTAGAGAGAAAAAGTAGGGATTTAATTAGTTATTCGTACGACGAAGTCTTCCTACTTTGATTCAATAATTGTCTAGCACAAAATTGTTGAATCAAATCTTGTCCAATCCATTCGTGTGGATACCATAGAGAAGCCGTGCAAATCGTTGTTGCGGTGATCGTGATTCAAGCGTGATTCTTTTGAAGATTGCTCGCTCAAACAATCGGGTAATTACTCTAAATCTAATTTATATTAATTCGCATGGATTTTGGGAGGGTTTTCGAAATTAAATTTTGTTATTCCACCTTGTTAATTTCGATGAAAACCCAACAGTGGTATCAGAGCAACTTGCGATTATATAAATTGATTTGTATTAATTGTTAATACTATAAAATTATTTTTTGTATTAAACCCTATTTGAAAAGAGTTTCGAAGGAAAGATTAAAGTTATAAATTATCCAAAGAATTGCAAAGAGTTGCAATGTTTAATTTATGTGTGATTTACTGGTTATATGATTTATTTAGTTGGGAAAAAATTTTGAAGAATGTTTCTGAAAAAAAAAAATATTCGTAGCAGTTTTTTTTTTAATAAAAAACAAATAAAACTAGCAGACCATGGCAAGAGCAACTAGGCTGAGCAACACACACAAGGGGCTGCCAAGCCGCATGTACAAAGACAATTTGGTGCTAAAGGGATTTGATCCTTAGCAAAAGGAAGAGTTGCTAATGCATCCAAGTATCCAACCACTAATCAGCCTTGCTTTTAATTGCTAAAGTAGTTTTGTTTTTACATTTTATTCAGTTTTCAAAATTAAATGTTGATTTTGAAATTAATAAAAACTGTTTTTATTAATCTTCAAAAATAATTTATCCCAATGTTAAATCAACACACAAAATTGGAAATTTACAACATGCTATAAATTCATGTGATGAATAATTAGCATGACTTCAATTTGAAAACTTGACTTTAGTAATTTGATTACTAATAGGATTTCAAGATTGAATTTGATTATCAATTGTGTTAGAATTCAACTTCGAAACTTGACTTTAGTAATTTGATTACTAAAAGTATTCCAAGATTGGATTTGATTATTAATTGTGTTAGAATTCAATTTGAAAACTTGATTTAGGAAATTCGATTTCTAAAAGGATTCCAAGATTGAATTTGATTATTAAATGTGTTAGAATTTAATTTGGAAACTTAATTTTGGTAATTTGATTAATAAAAGAATTCCAAAATTAATTTTGACAACACCCAATTATTTAATAATATAACTTTCCTAATTGGGTTTAAACGAATATTTTATTTATCCGTTACATTGTTTGTTCAATTACATGGATTATATAATCTTATTTATATAATGGATATAATTGAGTTTAAACAAGATATTTAAATTGTTTATGCCGTATATCTTGTTTATTTCATGGTGCGTGGATATGACCCAATATTTTCTTTATGCGATGGTTGAATGGATGATTTATTTTATTTATTTAAAATACGACATGCTTGGCGTGCCTCTATCTTTACATTCTGAATGTAAATTCTTTTCTCATCTAAATCCCCCCGTATGTTAAAACGAGGTTTCTGAAAATTGTAATTTATTTTGAGAAGACGGCGACCATAGAAAGCAAAGCTATATGTGCTTGAGAAACTCGTACCTACTACACCTGTTACTAATGCTCCACATGTTGAGCATAGTGTTCATAAAAACATGAGGATGATGCATTGGACATTGGATATCTCATGCTAGCTACCATGACCTTTGAACTTCGGAAGCAATAAGAGAACATGGAGGCGTACGATGTGATCGTACATTTGAAGAAGCTCTACTAAGAGCAAGCTAGGCATGAAAAATTCAATGTCTCGAAGGTTTTGTTCCAACAAGCTGGCAGAGGGATCGTCTGTGGGGATTCACGTGCTCAAGATGATTGGGTATGTTGAGAACCTTGAATTTCCTTTAGGTCAAGGGTTGGCCACTGATCTAATCTTGCAATCGTTGCTTGATAGATACAATCAATTCATTATGAATGAAATTGATAAATCACAACCAGACTTATTCAATGTGTTGAAGACTGCTGAACAAGACATCAACAAGGGCAAAGGCAAGACCATTTGATGGTTCAAGGAAAGGGAAAAGGAATAAATCAACCTCAAGGTCTAGCACCAAAGGGAAGATTAAACCTAAGTCCAAAGATAAGGCCTTAAAACCCAAAAGGTGGTGTAGCTAAAGAGGGAACCTGCTTCCATTGCGGTGAGACCGGACATTGGAAGAGGAATTGCCCATAACTGAAAGATGACCCCTATTTACCTTTAGCATTATTGTTTGGGCTATATAAGCGAAAATCATATTTTAAGACTCCATAGAGATGGATTCTTGGACACATTTGATTTTGAATCTTATGAGGTATGTGAAGCTTGTTTATTGGGAAAGATGACTGAGTCCTCATTCACTAGTCAAGATGAAAGGGCTAGTGATCCTTTGGATCTTATACATATAGATGTATATGATCCACTATAACACAAGTGCAAGAGGTGGTTGGCATTACTTCATCACGTTCACTGATGACCTCAGTACGTATTTGTTATCTCATGAAACACAAATCAGAATCCTTTGAAATGTTCAGAGAATTCAATAATGAAGTACAAAACCAACTTGGTAAAAGTATAAAAGCACTTCGATTTGATCGAGTGGGAAAATACTTAAGTCAAGAATTTGATGATAATCTAAGAGAGTGTGGGTTCTTATCCCAACTCGCTCCATATAAAAACACCACAACGGAATGGTGTATCTGAAAGGAGGAATCGAACTTTGGTAGACATGGTTTGATCTATGATGAGTCATCCTACTCTTCCAAACTCTTTTTGGGGACATGCACTACTTACAGCTACTTTTACTCTTAACCATGTTCCATCTAAATCTGTTTAAAAGACACCATATGAGTTGTGGACTGGGAAGCGTCCTAGTATGTCTTTCATGAAAATTTGGGGTTCTGAAGCTTATGTAAAATGTTTACAATCTGACAAGCTTAGCCCTAAATCGAATAAATGTTATTTTGTGGGGTATCCTAAGGAAACAAAAGGTTATTTCTTCCATAATCTAGTTGAGAACAAAGTGTTTGTTTCTCGGACTAGTGTATTCCTAAAAAGAGAGTTTGTCTCTTAAAGGAACTAGTGGGAGAACATAAACCTTGAAGAGTTTCGAGATCCACAAAAAAACATTGATCAAGAGATGGAACATAAACAACTTTCACAAAGTGTTGTGGAAGAACATCCTACTCCGGTAACACAAGAACCTTGTAGGACTAGTAGGATACGTCATGTGCTCGAGAGATATGATTTCTCGTGACACAACCTAACGACGTACTGCTCATGGATCAAGATGAGCCTACAACTTATGAGGAGGTTGTTAATGGGCCAGACCCTTAGAAATGGCTTGGAGCCATGAGATCTGAAATGGAATCCATGTATGCCAACCAAGTATGGACTTTGGTTGACCTGCCCGAAGGAGTAAAACTCATAGGGTGTGAATGGGTCTTCATGATGAAAACTGATATGGATGGTGTCATGCATATCTTTATGGGGCGACTTATGGCTAAAGGTTTTCGACAAGTTCATGGTATAGACTATGACAAAAACTTTTTCCTAGTCATAATGCTTAAATCCATTAGGATCTTGCTTGCTATTGCAGTTTATCACGACTATGAGATTTGGCGAATGGACGTCAAAACGGCTTTCCTTGATGGAAACCTCCTTAAGGATGTGTACGTGACACAACCCAAAGGTTTTTTAGATCCAAATGATGCCAATAAAGTGTGTTAACTGTAACGATCCATTTATGGATTACAGCAAGCTTCTAGGAGTTGGAATCTTCGTTTCGATAATGCAGTCAAAGAGTTTGGCTTTATTAAGAACAAAGATGAACCTTGTGTTTACAAGAAAGTTTGTGGGAGCTCAGTAATATTTTTGGTCATGTATGTAGATGACATACTACTCATTGAAAATGACATTCCTACTTTGCAATCTGTTAAAGGTTGGCTAGAGAAATGTTTTTCAATGAAAGATTTAGGAGAAGCATCCTATATTCTGATCTATAGAGATAGATCGAAAAGGTTGCTTGGCCTAAATCAAAGTGCATATATTGACTAAGTGTTGAAAACAGTTCAACATGCAAGATTCCAAGAAAGGATTCTTGCCCATTTCACATGGAGTAAACCTTTCAAATGCCCAATATCCTTCCACTGAGAGTGAAAGGGACTGTATGAGTAAGATTCTATATGCTTCAGAAAATGAATCTATTATGTACGCCATGTTATGCACTCGACCAGATGCACTGTAAGCCTTAAGCGTGACGAGCAGGTACCAGTCAGATCCCAGTGATGGTCATTGGATTGCTGTCAAGAATATCCTTAAGTACTTAAGAAGGATTAAGGATACGTTCTTGATTTGTGGAGGCGACGAATAGCTCATTGTAAAGGGTTACACTGATGCTAGCTTCTAGACCGATAAAGGAAATTATTGATTGCAATCAGGGTAAGTGTTTTGCCTAATGGAGGAGCTGTGAGCTAGAAACGTTCAAAGCAAGAGACAGTTGCCTATTCTACCACAGAGACTAAGTATATTGCTACTTCTAATAGTGCATTGGAAGTCATTTGGATCAGAAAGTTCAATAGTGAACTGGCATTGTTCTTAGCCTTGTAGACCCAGTAGCACTTTATTGTGAGAACAGTAGTGCCATTGCGCAGGCTAAGGAACCTAGATCTCATCAGTGATCCAAACATATACTTAGGAGATTCCATCTCATTTGAGAGATTCTCAAAAGAAAAGATGTGAAGATATGCAAAATACCAACAGAGAAGAAATTCGTTGATCCCTTGACGAAGCCTCTTGCTCAGCGGAAGCATGAGAGTCACACTAGATCTATAAGCATTAGAGATACTCATGATTGGCTCTAGTGCAAGTGGGAGACTGTTGGTGTATGCCCTAGAGGCAAATCTGTTTTACGATATATCATTATTTATTAAGGCATTTATTTATTATGTATTATTTGTTTATTCATATTAATGTATAATAAAGCTCTTTGAATAAAAGTGTTATTCAAAAATATCCCTGGTCGAGTATTATTATTAATAAGGGCAATAATAATGCATTGAGACTAGTATGTGTTGAGACTCATATAGCTGATATCAGTCTACACATAGGTATGTATTAAGTGTAACGACGTACTTGATTGACCCGCATGAGAATGCTACGTGGATCGTTACGTGAGTGTCATAAGCGATTCTTATAGTGACTATTGTGTTCGTTGTCCTTTGACTTGAAGTCGTTATATACTTAGATAAGGAGTCGTATATTTTGATACCGATAAACGTCATTCTGTAACAAGGTGATTATAAAGTCGGATGTTGGATATGCCACGAATCATGCTAAGGGATATGAACGATGTAGATAGAATTTGTCCCTCCTACATAATGGGAGTATAATATCTGTGGACCCCTTGATGAGTGAGGCTTACGTAAATGCATGGACGTGCTCAAATAAATCAATATTTAATATTGAGTTCATTTGTCTACTAATTAAGTCTACTTGGAGATCAAGAAAACTAGATTAAACTATAACAAGGATGACACGTTCCATGCCTTGTGTTTAATCAGATATTAGGATAAAGGGATAATTATTTTGGTCACATTCAGTTATTTTAATCATTGATAATTCCTATTACTTGGGTAACAATGATGTATTGCTAGATGCCGCTCATTGTTTATAATTAATTATATATACTTATATAGTAATTAATTATTGTCAACGTAATTTAGGAACCTATTGGGTCACACACTTAGAATGAATTGGACTAGAATTTATTTGGGTCATTAATTGGATTAATGAGCTTAAAGTGAATTAATTAAAAAGGGACCAAAATAGTCCTAGTTAAACTAAGAGACTAAGTTGGCCAGCCCCTTTCTCTCCCTTTAAATAACTAGGGATTCTTTTGATAGTCAAGAGAACAATCCCACACAAAAGGGATTTAGGGTTTGAGTGAAACACTAAATTCGTAGAGAGAAAAAGTAGGGATTTAATTAGTTCTTCGTACGATGAAGTCTTCCTACTTTGATTCAATAATTGTCTAGCACAAAATTGTTGAATCAAATCTCGTCCAATCCGTTCGTGTGGATACCATAGAGAAGCCGTGCAAATCGTTGTTGCGGTGATTGTGATTCAAGCGTGATTCTTTCGAAGATTGCTCGCTCAAACAATCGGGTAATTAATCTAAATCTAATTTATATTAATTCTCATGAATTTTGGGAGGGTTTTCGAAATTAAATTTTGTTATTCCACCTTGTTAATTTCAATGAAAACCCAACAGGTCCTTGCCATTTATGTATAGTAGCAACAACACAATCATCCACTATGGTTGCATGGAGCAATAAGGTCGGAAGTATTATTTGGATTCGGAGGTGTACCTCGATCCCCCGTATCCATCTTTATGTGTTTACTTTACTGCTCTTTATGTGCTTCTTATACGAGCGAATGTTGGTCATAGTTTCCAACTAGTATGGGACGGTTGGCGGCTACTGAGCCTCTTGTTAGTATAGGGTTGGTTGCTCTTATGTGCTATTACATGTTTATTACCCTGCTATTGATGTGCATTATAACATGTCATATTGCTGCATTAGTAACTTACTGAGTCTTATCTCATCCTATGCCTTTGTTTTTCTTTAGTTTGCAGGTTGTAAGTTCCAGCATTGTGAGGCCATGTTAGCTTTGGAGTTAGCTAGTTGTATTTAGTTTGTATTTTGTATCTATTTCTTATATTTTGAGATCGTGGGTTAAAACTGAGTTATGTAAACTTAGTATGTTGGGTAGAGTAGATTATACTCTTCTGTATAGACTTGTATTGTGATGTTGACTTGTGAGGTCGAGCTTGTATGTTCTCCATTTACTTAATATTGGTTTTTCCAAGCGTGTAGCTCGTGGTGTTTAGTATTGTTGTTTTTCCGGCTCGTATATTTAGTCGTCGAGGTTTTAATTCTTGGGCTTACTTTAGTGTTGTTTTCTGGCGTATGTTTCGCCATTAAGGTTTTAATTAGTTGTGATTTGTATTCGAGCTTTTGAAGCTCAGGTTTTTATGTTGTATTCCGCTACTAGTTTTAGTTTTTGAAGCTTGTGTGGCTCGCTCCTGTCTGTTGATTCAATTGTTTTTGTTAGTTTAGCGCACCGAGTTACAAAATCTTTAAGCAATTCATTACTTAAAGCTTCAGTCGGTCTTTGCAACATAAAATCAGTCAGCTTATCAAAACTTTTCATAAGCTTTTCATAAGCTTTAGTCAGCAGCCGATCAATTTGATCAGTTGATTTCTTTAAGATCGTTATTTCGCTGCCAAAGTTTTAAAATGTTTTAAAACTTACTAAAAAGTTTTTATAAGGCTATTCAGCCCCCTCTAGCATTATTATTTGCCTCAAGTGGACCTACAATAGTAGAAATAGACTCTCCTATATATATATATATATATATATATATATATATGAGTATTCAATGGTTACTATTACATCAACCATTGGATCAAAAATCAAAGGTTGAGATTAATTGTATTAAATGACTCACCTACTTGCATTAATTACATTTTCCAACTAACCATTAAATCTTAGCCATTGATTTTTGATCTAATGGTTAATAATAATAATAACCATTGAATACTCCCCATATATATATATATATATATATATATATATTTATATTTATATTTATCCATGACATTCTATTTAAAAATACGTAAAGTTGGTCTTATTAAAGGAAAAAAAAAAAGGGCTCATTATCTATTTGCAAGAACACACTGGTCCCTCTCATTTTTTATTAACTCCATCTATTTATCTACTCCTTCCGTTTCAGACAAATAGTCCACATTTTTTATTTATAAATCAATATATGACTAAATCAAATAAAAAATTTCACCGATTTTTAGGAAATAAAATTTCATTAATTAAAAACTACCTTAAGAATACTGTGGATTACAACTTTCATAACTTTGTAAAAATAATTAAATTTATGTAAATTATTAATCAAACTTTAACCAAGTTGACCCAAAAAAGTCAAATGAACTTTTTGGCTGGAACGAAGGGAGTATAAATTAAGGCATTCATTTGATTTGATCATAGATACTGAAGCTATTAACCATATTATTCCAGGAGTAATGCTATGTGTACTTAAAGAGTACTAAATTTTTTATACTAAATGATGTGTCAGCTAATGTGGTACAAAAAATAAAATTAAAAATCATATTTAATGCATCACATCAGCTGACACATCATTTAGTACAAAAAAATTAGTATTCTTTAGATACCATAGCATTACTCTTATTCCAGTTCACTTCATCAACTTATTGATCCTATTGCTATTATCCATCATGTCATTGACCTCCCTCATGGTCAAAATTCTATCATTAGTTACAAAGGTTGAGTCAAACTTACAGATGATGTTGTCCTACACAATGTCCTTTCTAGACCTAATTTTTAATATAATCTTTATTCTGGCACCAAAGTATCTGCCATGATGGTAAGTATTGTCAACTAATTTTTTTCCCTTTTATTATCAATTTCAAGACATTCTGGAGAGGAAGTTGAGAGGGATCAGTAGATAATAAGCTCATCATGATTTTCTATAATATTTCTTGCAATTCACCTTGATTTTTGTATATATATTTGATAGATTATGCCTTAGAGAGCTAATTTATGTTGTTTAATTGTAGGTTTCTCAGGCTTAATCATGGTTTAAGGTCTAAGGTCAAAGGAACAAAGTTCAAGTAGATTCGGGGTATAGCTTTACAAACGCCATCGCGTCCATGTGCATACTTTCTAGATTTCAGGTAGATCGACTTGAGCAGGGGTGACAATTCGTGTAATCGTATCGTGCTTGTGTCGCACTATCGTGTTTTCGTATTATCTATCTTTTTTTATTATAAATATAATAATAAATATTATTTTAACTAAATTTATAATTTCGTACTTTCGTGTCGAGTTTCGCACCGTGTCGTGCCGTGTCTTGTCGTGTTATTTTTGTCTGTAATTCGTGTTTATTATTGTGTCGTGCTGATTCGTGCAATCGTGTCGTATCAGACATTATCACCCTAGTCTCGAGAGTTCATCAAGTAGATTTTGAATGCATGGATTTTAGGTATAGCTTTACAAACGCCATTGCATCCATGTTCATACTTTCTAGATTTCGGAACATTTCTAGATTTCGAGTGGCATCCATGTTCATACTTTCTAGATTTTAGGTAGACCACGTATTACCGACCAAGCAAATAATGGTGTGTAGTATCCTCCTTTCATTTGATTGGTTGAACTTTTTGAACATTTTAGACATTTGATCTTTTGATTGGTTGATACTATGTCACCAGTATCACCATTCACCATGATACCCAATATTTTTCTCTGCAAGCCACTTTGATGGGAAATATAATTTCCTTCAATGTATATAAATCTATAATTCTATATAACATCCACTGCATATACAAAAGAACTTCCTGAAGGTGTCAACTAATACACCCTTTGGCTCCAATTTCCCAGAATTATGGAATTTACAAGCTACATCCTCCTTCACAATGTGCATTGGGAGTCAAAAAATTAATTACCTACTAACCAATAGGAAACAATTTAATTGACACATCATGTTCTACAATTGCATTGGAGAGATTTTTTTTTCTTTAAAAAATGTGTAAACCCTAGGTGGCACCCAATTTTTTCACATTGACATTTGCATTGGTGATGCTCTAAGGAAAGGAATCCATCAAACCAGCAATGCGGTCTTCATCTCCTTATGCATCGTTCTAATTACACCAGTAACTTGTTCAATCTGGTCTTTAGTTGAACAAGCTGAAAGCAGCACTTTTGCTGTCCCTCCATCAGGGTAACACCCATCACTGATCATTTCTTCGAAGATTTCTAAGCACTTTCTGTACTGTTTCTTCCTAGAATAGGCTCCTAGACGAGAAGTCCAAGTCACCACATCTGGTTTCAAATTCTTGGCCGGAAGTGACTGGAAAAGCTCCTCCATTTTCTCCAAAAATCCAGCTCGTCCATATACGTTGATCAAGATGTTGTAGGTGCTGATATCAGCTCTGTATGGTCCGTTTTCCATAGCAGTTAAGACTTCTTCCATCTTCCTGAAATGGCCTACACGGCCATAAAGGTTCATCATACTGTTAAGAACAAAAGTATCTGGCTCGAGTCCAGACTTATGCATTTGATTCAGAATATCTTCACATTTTGGAACGTCACCAACTTTTGAGTAGGCTGATAGAAGCACATTGTGTGATTTCATTGTTGGCACTATTCCGAGCCGCTTCATATCCTCAAATACAGATTGAGCATCTAAAACATGAACAAGTAGAAATCAGCGTTAGACTCATGGAGCAAGTAAGAATGTTATGAATTTCGAAATTTAAGTCGCGTACTGGATGGGTAGAGGGTCCAGTCCAGGTTGGCTCTAGTATAATGCCACCCTAGAGTTTGTACCTTTCTTTTACTTTTCATATTTTCTCTCAAACTTAGGGTACAGAGCAACTTGATAATAGTTTGGTGCAAATATCATGACGTTTATGTTTTTGCAACATTAAGAACCTTACCCTCATGAAGACCAGCTCTTCCATATGCATCCACCATGATATTATATGAAGCTCTGTCTGGTTCACACCCCATGTGCTTCATGAGAGAAAATATTTCTGCTGCACCATAAGGAAAACCTGCACGACTGTTGGAAGAAGAAACTCGTTCAGCTTTGGGTTGCTGGTAATCAATATTAAAGAAATTAACTTATTTAGCGCATGAAGTTGGATTCCAGTTCGACAGCAGCCAGTTAATGCAATAGGTTATGTCCATGAAATATATTGAAGTTATTAGATTAAGGAAATATTTTCATCAGCTATCATTAATGCAAGGACTCAGCATTTTAAGCTCCGGAAGTTCTCCCTCCCTCCCTCCCTCTAGCAAGCTTTCACTGAAAAATCATTGAAATACTTTGGGTGTGTTTGGCTTGGTGATTTAGAAGGTTGATTTTTGATTTTGGATTTTGGATTTTCGTCTTGTAATGATTGAAGAAAAACTGAAAAAGTAAGAGAGATAGAGAGAAACCGGTGGGACCAAAGAGAGAGAAAGTCCAAATCCAAAAACCAAAGTCACTAAATTATGCAACGAGAACAGACCCTTTAGATCTATGATCAAAGCAAAAAGTAGATTTTGAAACTAGTTGGAACTTGGAACTTGATCAATTTATGGCGTAAATAGGAATTAGGATTCTAAAGCCCTGCACATTTACTTGAGCATCTACAAAAGCCTTTAATTGAATAAATACTCCGTGACAATGGCTTACTTCAAGTATCAAAAGAATAATGTTCTCTCAGTCTACATGATCAAATGCTCAAACAAACAAGAGGACAAAAGAAGGGACCCTACAAAGCTTGGGTTTTAATAGCTCAATCCTAAATGTAAGCAAATGGAGACCCAATCGAGGAAATATTTGCAGAAAATTCCTAAAATTCTAGATACGAAAAGTCATCCCCAAAGTTAGACATCTTTCATTAATACATTTCTGAATTCCTACTGTGCTTGATTCTTTGTCAATCGCTTACCCACAGTATAATCGCAACTGCCTAAATTCCTCAATGTAGATTGAATCCCAAGGAGCTCCAGGAGATGAGTACGCAGATAGAAGATCTGCTAAGGAAGAGTTACATTCAGCCTAATAGTCACTCTTGTCAGACTAAGGGCTATTAACTTAGACCTAACCTCAAGAAGTGTTCTTTTATGTGTAAATGTGTCATTCTTTGTATACATGTCAGCTCATGGTACTTATGCCGACGTTGATAGGGTGACAGCTATAGAGAGTGGCAATTCTGAGGTTCGAAATTTCCATGGTCTAGCCACCTTTTATAGGCATTTCTTAAGGGGGTTAGAACTATTGAAGCTTCCCTAAATGGCTGCATGAAGAAGGGAAGTTTCGTTTGTCTAATGGTGCTTCTATAGCCTTTAATAAGATAAAAGTTGAAAGACTGAAGCACGTGTCACTTCATCCAGAAATTTCAAAAGAAAATCTCTGAGGTTGCATGTCCTGCATCTCAGAAAGGGAACTGTTGCCATAATGTTTATCCAGTTGCTTTTCCAGAAGCTTAACGATTCTAAAAAAGAAGCACTCCAGTTATGATAAGGAGTTCTGTGTTTTAGTTTAGTCTCTTAGGCCACTGAGATATCTTCCTCTACCGTAGGAGTTTGTATTGCTCTCCAACCACCTTGCACTTTCTTTATTCTCAGTTGAAGCTCATAGATAGATATGCTATGTAAGGACAGCTCCTTCCAGAGTAATTTTGTTTTTCTTTTTTATTTATCAATGCACAGGTGCTGAGAAAAAGACAGTTGATGTGCTTAGTAACGTACTTACTATCATGAGTGCACCTTGTAGGATGTAAGATAGTAAATGATGAGTAATTAGTGTTTTGGTTCAAAATCTTTTTAGATGAATAGGATAACCACGGGGAACATATATGTAGACCTCATAGTTAGGGACAGCCACTTTCTAAATCGTGCATTCCTCGTGAGTCTCTTAGTGTAGAGACTTATTGATCTGCCATGTGCATGCCGGCGGTCTGTTTTATTAACCTTTCCTTAAGAAGGAACTATATAACTACTGGGATTGTTTCATGGTTCTGCATGTGTTAGGTGACTAAGGCTAGAAAAGGAACACTGGGCCTCTTTCTTTTCCTCATGCACTAGGAGAGATCTTAGCTTTGGCTTCATTCTTGGTATGCCCAGGGACTGCAATGTTTTGCGACTCTACTTTGGTTCTTGAGGAGAAAATGGCAGATTTCCATCCCTAGTAGTGAAACCACGTAGGGTAATTCTTTCAGAAAGAAGTTAAACTCCCTGGGTTGCACACTTTCACAATGTCCAATATGAAAATCAAGTTTGTTAGTTATTTTGGAAGACACTTTGTACGCTTGTTGGGAGTAACTTGAAGTTATCTTCAAAATTGAGTGAGGTTGCCAACTGGAAACTAGGTAAACTTGACTGTGTTTGGATCAATATTTAGGGATTTTTCTTTTAATTTTGGACTTTCTCTCACATTGGTTCCACTATTTTTCTCTCTATCTCTTTCTTACATTTTTTTCCAAAACTCAAAAAAAATAAAATAAAAATAATCCTCAAGCCAAACACACCCATCAAGAAAAAATGTTGGGGAGACACGTAACCAGAGTCTACCTAAACAATTCAACCAATCGGGCCTACTCCCAAAAGCCCCTTCGAGATCATCGATGGCTACTCTCCTCAATCCCCATCGCTCTTACCCCTTCATCCCTTGATGCCCAATCATCTAACCAAATCTTTTGCTCCACACATAGATCATAGATGACATGCATACTGAATTACTGATACTAGGAAGACGGTTGTATTATGTAAGGAGAAGTATAAGCTTTCTACTGGCACTCATTACCAGAACGGTTTCAACAACTTTATTAGGTTGGTGATGTTCAAAGCATGGAGGGGTTCACGAGTCGAGATAAGGTTAAGAATTTCTGAAATGTTTCTTCTGTTGCAGCTTTGGTAAGAGGAGTTCCTTTCAGAGTGGATGGTTCCTAGTTTTCTCTTGAGTTCCTGCTCTTATATTGTATGTGCTAAAGTATGGGGAGTGATTGGGTTGCTACTGGATTGTTTTTGGGGCCTGATGTTGTTTTTGTTCTGTTTATTTATTTATTTTTGTTGTTGTTAGTCAACTGTGCAGTATGGTCTTAGCTTTGTATGGTAGGTTCTAGGGAGGCTTCCTTTCCTTTGCGGTTTGTAGTTTTGGACTTGTCTAGATGTTTGCTAGGGTGGGGTTGTTGAGTACTTTTTGGTGCTCAGTCCTTGGGAGTCCATCCCTTAACCAAATTTACTTAATATAAATGTAAGCTTTCGCCAAGCACAAAAAAAAAAAAAAAAAGTAGGCTTATTATTGATGATGCATATTCATCCTGAGCATTACCCTGAAAACTCCTTCAAGGAATTGCAAGCGAGACGCATGGAAGACATAAGCTTGACCTAATGCATATCTACTACCAAGGAGCACTCAAATCGAGCCTCATCCAATGCATGCAGATGTCCCTAGTGAACAACGGCTTCTTGGTCAAGTTCATGTCCCCATTCTTCCTCGATCATCAAAGCCATTGTGGACCGCATAAAACGCATTTTGGATGAGAATACCGTTGATTCTTCCAGGGAAGGTTTCAGAGACACTTGGTTAATGAAGTGGAAAGATGGTCCAGCTTCAGATGTTACTTGGATTCACATGGACGCATAGCATCACCTTGATCCTGTCCTCTAGGATCATTACCTCCTCCATGCCTTGCTAGAGGCTTGTACTAGGCTGGAAGAAATAGATGTACCAAGAATAGAAGGAATTAAACCGTAAAAAGAAAGAAGCTTCATTTGGGGATGTATTTCAATTTCTAGCATTTTAGGAGTTTTCCAGAATATTTCCTAGCTTTGGTGTTTATTTGCTAATTTAGTTTTAGGGCTGAGCTATATAAATCATAGCTTCATCTGATTGATTGATTGGGTTGAAGTTCATTTTCGACCTTTAATCTTACCTGATCAATGCTGGGACCCACCCCCCGGCCCCCCCAAAAAAAAATTAATAATAATAATAAATATCAGAATTTTAACTCCCAACTGATATGCAAGCTTGTGATTGCCTGGTGGTTATGTGTCTGGCAGTCACATGCTTGACACGTCAAGTGAGAGTCAAAGTTGAATTTAGTTTTTCTTTTTGAGAGGGGATGGAGGGGGGAGAAGGATCCCTAGCATTATTCCTCTTACATTGCCTTTCAATTTAATGTTCTCATTAATCTTTCCCATCCTCATCTACGTAAGTAGGACTTGAACGCAGAGAAAACACCTGAGATCTTTTCTATAATTAACGAAATATATTCCACAAAAAAAGTAAATATTGCTTGCATATGTATGAATGTATTTTTTCGTATATATATATATATATATATATATATATATATACATATGTGTGTTTGTATATATTCTGGATATGCACATGACTGCCACGAAGGTTGTCTCTTCAGTCTCTCCAGTGTCATTTTTGTTATCATGGAGCCTTTTGGTTGTTTCTTACAATTACTTCTAGGGCATGTCAAAGGAAGTCCTACCTGACATACAGGGATCGCTTGGCCATGCTTTTCCATATATTAAGCACTATAGTAGACGTGTGGCAAAGAGATTATACTTCATGTATAGGCATGTCAAGAAAGAGATGGATGTATAACGTACAAATCTGGCATGGATATGTCCCCTTTATTAAGTGTCCATGCTTCCATAGATGTGACAGAAAACGTCCAAAACAATTTTAGATAATGACCTGTATGCTTCCATGAGCGCATTATAAGCATACACATCTGGCTCATACCCAGCTTCCTGTAGCTGCTCAAATATTTCTTCTGCTTTTTCACATAGGCCATCTCTAGCAAATGCATTCACCAGAGCAGTGTAAGTGCAGATATTTGGTTTGCAATTTTGACTTTTCATCTCACGGAACACCTTCAAGGCCATGTAGGATCTGTTTGCCTGCAGGTTAAAGAGACGAAAAAGTTAAAGGACAAAAAATTCTTAAGAAAGTAGGTCCCCCAATGAGAAAGTGAATGATAATTGCAAATGCACAGACCACACAATATACACTTCGTTACCGAGCAACATGGCATGAAAGTCAAATGGTACCCAACACACATCATCCTACGTTGTAATTCTGCATAGTAAAACCTTGATTATCACAACTACTTCCACATCATATAAGTTCGTGATGTTAAGCTGCAGGGTCGAAATCCTTTTAAGACTGAGCAATTTACTCAGATTTGCAGACGAATTATGCCACTAAGTCTTGTTGTGGTCATCATCTAACCACCTACAATTTTTTATCAGGGATGAATTTATATCTACATCTTTTGAGGTCTAGAAACTACAATGTAGCGGACACTAAAAGAGCCAAAAAGTATCAGGAAAATCATAAATCCCCTCATTAAGTTAGAAAAGTAGCAGAAAACCAAACAGAGATCAAATAATTATACACACAAAGGCGCCCATAAAAAGTACACATACTTAAACACTTATGTATCTATTTATGTAATACCGTAGAAGAATTGGGATTAGTTATAGGTCGGGCAAGAAAGGACTGTCAAACAGGTGATGGGTTAAAGGGTGACATTACATGCTAAGTCATGTGATATTGGTTTTCGCATGCTTCCCACCTAGTGAGATGAAAAAATAGTATAAAAAATTTGTATCCTCATTACTACTCATTAACAAGGCAAAAGTTTTTTCCATTCAAAAGTCATGGGCCTAAGTTTCATGTTTTATGAAAATACTTTTTAAGTTTTTTGTTAGTGAAAAGATGATCTAATAAACCATGGGATACAAATGTCACTATGCAACTCAATCTGTACGCATGAGTGCACCTCTATACATTTCAACTTATGGTACGAAAGTGATGCGAAAAACCAAGATCATCCTAGTTAGATTTGATGATGAATGACTCCGCGACCCAACGCCCTCAATTAGACACGAACCTTGAAATAGGGAATGATGCCACAATTGGGATGGCTCTCGAATTGATACGTCGAATTTGGATGCAACAGCAACACATGAATGTTTACACCACAAGTATTCAATCTAGTACACTCAAAGAGAAAACACAATTCTCATAAGAACTCTATAATTCACAAACTCAATGTTTAAAATGTGTAATACAATGTTTAGAGGCCTTTAAATAGTCTTACAAATCCAAAAAAATACTGTAAAGTAACCCTAAAACGTATTGGAGGAGGAATACAAAATAATAGGAAAGCAATAAAAGCATTAAATATCAAAATAAGGCAATTTTCGGGCAAAAACGGGAAAGAGGCAAAAGTTGGCACGGCACCAAGTCTTCTTCCAGCGCTGCGACTTCAGTCGTAGCGCGATTCGTGCTATCCGACGCGTTTTCCCAATTCCAAAATTGTCAAAGACCCCCAAAGTCTCTAGAAACATTCCTCAATCCTCCAAACTTGCTTACGAACTTCACATCTTGATACAAAGACCCTTTTTGCACCTCTCCTCCACTCAAAAAGGATACACCATACCATCTGACACCTCACTTTGTCACTATTCAGTATCATCCACCCTCTTTCATCTAATCCTCTCCCCTGATCTTTCTATCGCGGGCTAATTAGGAGTTTCGAATTTCCTTTGATGTATAAATATTGGCCATTTCAGAATTTAAGGTATCTAATGATCTTTTAGTCATTTTTTTCACAAGTAGTGGCTAGGATTTAGATTCTATTTAACTATGATTAGACTTAGATTCTGGAATTGGTTTTTCACTTCAGTTCCGCATGTTCGCTTCCGTCTATAAACTAGCTGCTATCTAGAATATTTCTGAATTATAATTTAAAAATATATACTCCTTTTTGAAAAAATTTGTCCCAAAAATGAGTGTCCTATTCTGATGAAATTATTAAATTCACCTGTACCAACTATCATGTTTCAATGTACACTTGCAATGCTATAAGGTCAAGGTGGGCACTAATGGTAATTATGTGCACGTGCTACTAAAATAGCTTAAAAATCAACTTCCTTAATTTCCTGAAAAAACCAAAATGGGACACTCATTTGGGGATGGAGGGAGTACTACATTTCTGAATGTGAAAGAGGCTTCAATTCAGATTTCTCATACAGGATCAATGAATAAAGTGGTCAATAAACATTAAGGTAGGTACAAAAGCAATAATGAACCCACCTTGGGAACTAAAGAAAGTACACTCCCTATGTCTACTATCACTACTCACTAGAAGCAATGACTAGATGCAGACATGCAGTACTCTATTGGTCCTTGTACGACAAACTGGAATAAGCTGATTATGCGCATGCTTTAGCATAACACGCCTTGGGGTAGGAACCTATAAAGAACTATGAGGCCGATAGCCAAATGACTGGAGCTTGACTTCTGCCATTCGCCAGGGCTTATTCCATTCATAGTTCTAGAATTAATTACACAAGGACCCTGATGAATTACATATCTTAATGAATCCTCAATATGATCTAACCCTCAACTTGGACTGCCTCAAGTGTAACTACAGGTCTACCAAATGCCAAATTAAGTGGTATACATCACTTACTCTCAACATGAATTTTTTATTCAACAAGTTCACCACAAGATCACCTAAGAGCTCCAGATTTCGTTCGACTTCTCGCCTATTTCTTGGCAGAACCAACTAATGTAGACTTGTCAGAGCTGCAATCTGACAAGTCATTGCCTTCCAGAACCCATAACATCTTGCCACAGGTCATGCATTCATCATCCAACCGTTCTTACTAACTTTAGTAGCATTCTGTGCAAGTACCTCAGTCAAAAAGAAGTAATAGGATCTGGCATATGATCAAAGTTTGTGATGTTGACAATGACCGCATGAACAATGTCTCTCAAGTAGTCAAGTTATGAGCTCTGTAACAAGGACTCTTAATTTGACTCGCCACACCCGTGGCGAACATGATCTGCGCGAATATGGGTGTGGGATCTGTGTCGGATCCTTCAAGTTGTCAATGGACACCCCATCACTTGATTTCAATCAGGTTTTTTAAAGTTTTTGAAAATCAGCTATATCAAACTCTCAACTATTTTTATATAGACTCCCAAAACCTTACTATATTTCACCAATTCCTAAACCACATCCATAATTACATAATTTATTATTAAAACCTAACACGTGGAGTATAAAATTATAAAGCCAATGGCCGTGTCCAAGTACCCGCATCCTATTTTTGGATCCTTTTGAACCGAGTCCATGTATCCCAATATTCATACTTTACCCGGATCCGACTTCTAGACAAGTAACCGCACCCGACAACCACACCCAAGTCCTTGTAACATAGGTTATTTTTTTGGTAAAAAGGAAAGACAAACAGCAAGAACTAAAACCTAAGACAATCAACACCCGCCTAAAACAAGATGATGTGACTCAATGGGGATTGTAAATTGAGGGACACTCTTAACACACATGGTCTACCCAGATACTTTTCTCTACCTCGAGAGAGGTCATGTATTTCCACCCTTTAAAGAAAACATGAACTACCTCTGAAGACTAAAAAATGCATAATAATTTTCCTCGTTGGTGTATACTTAAATTACACACCCTCCTGAAGTTGTTATCTTTCTATTAGATGTCTCGGAGAAACCTAGAGAAACCTCTTCCTGTTATCTTTCGATGAACATTTCTGAATGAAAAACAAATAATGCTGACTTGTGAATCCACAAAAATAGTTAAGAGTTAAGAGGTGATCTCTTAATTACATGTTGATCCATCCAGAGTGAAACTCCCTCCTTCCCTGAAAACGGTCCCATTTTCCTTTTTGGTGTGTCCCAAAAAAATAGTCCCATTCTTAAAGAAGGATATAATTTTAGTGCAATCTAAATAAGGTACAAACAAGTAAAGCTACAATCTTAAAAAGTTTTACTTGTCAAATGAACTACTTTTTTGAGGTAGAGGGTGTATGAAGTTTTATGGATTACTGATTAACAGCAACTGAGGTCACCTTTCCATATAAGTTGATCAACATAGTATAAGTATCAGCAGACGGTTGGCATCGATCATTCTTCATCCTGTGGAAGATCTCTACAGCTTTCTGTGAGTTTTTTCCCTTCATCAACCCATCGATATATGCGTTATATACAATGGCACCTGCAGACAGCATTAAGGATCACTTCGGCTAAGTTCATTGGGAATATTCACTGATAGGAATGATTAAATAGCAGGCACTTTTTAATAATGTCAAGATATACTTAAATTGAATCCCCTCGATAAAATGTAATCAGGTGCGGATATCAAATGCTTGGCTTGGCAGTATATGTGCACATGAGGTTACTTTAGTCAGCAAGGTGCGACACTTCTCTCTCTAAACAATTAAACTGCAAAATAGATTTGTTAACTGAAACGGCTGCAAGAAATTGAACAGGTTGTTTGTTTAGGAACCGAATTGTGTCTTTGAGTGTGAATACAGAATTAAATGCATTGTTGGGAAATGTTATCTATTTCAAACAAATCTCCTAGAAGGGTGAACTTTTGAAATCCTGCAAAGAACCAACCTAATCTACACCAAGCTCCTCGAATACCAAAATTTTTTGAACTTTAGGAATCAAGAAACAACATTCCTGCATAGACCGCCTTTAATCGAGAAATGATATGATAGTAGTCATAGGCAACAAGTATCCTAGAGTTTTGTGATACATAGGAAATGAATTAAATACCTAAATGATTAGGGTTGATAAGGTTTTGGTTCGATAAATAGACTTTGCAGCTAAACCAGGCGGGGGTGTTGTGGGGGTAGGTGATGACAGGTTACCTAAGAGAAGAAAAGAGGGAAAAAGACGTAACAGAATCACACAGGGCAGTCTCAAATATTGATAAACCAAATGAAGCAAAAAGAGTAAAATACATTAAAGGTATATTTTCAAAATCGAAGGTGAAGACTTTATAATACAAAATGTCAACTATTTATATGAGGCCAAGCCACTCCTAATATTAATCGAACCTAAACACGCTTAGTTCAATTCTAGCCGACACTACCTTTTAACTGTTAAGTATTAAAGCAATATATATCCAGATTGATTAGTAGGTTCAAAACGAGAAGAAAAATATATCTGAAAAGTGTTTCATAAGGACACCAAAACATTAAGGTGGGACAATGCATTGTGTTTAGAATCTATGCAGTTTGTGTAGGATCTTGTAATTGAAAAAAATATGAAATGGCAGATGGCAAGAAACAAAAAGAAAAAAATTCAACATTAATGCACGAGGGTTTGTTGGGGCTAGATAGGATTAAGTTTGGGGCCATATTGGAAATAGGAATAGAAAGGTGACCGCAAACCTAATAAACAAAGAAGATAAGAAGGAGAAGAAGGGTTGAAGAATCTAGGAATCTCACAAAAGACCCCCTTTTAATCTTTTATATTTTTGATAAAAGAAGAATTTTTATTACCTCAAGAGAAGAATGTACAACAACAGCGGAAAAAAAATCCACCGATCAGGGGAAAAAAAGACAAGAAAACCGAAAAGGGAGAATAAAAGAAAAGGAAGAAGAAACCGAACAGAAATCAATGAAGAACCTCCTTACAATCTCTCGCAAGATCTACTATAGGCACTCTAAAAGATTTCCAACGATGAAGCCCAAACAGAGGCATCAAAAGAAACTCTTTCCCACAACAGAACGAAGGTCGACACCTGATCCCCAAAAATTTAAGTATCTCTCGGTCCAGATGCACCACAATGTACGAAACATGGCACACTGCCACAAGATCTGTGCATCCTTGCTGCCCCCAGAACCCATATATCTGACCATGAACAAAGCCTCCATGAACCAGACCGGGCAGTCTAGAAGGAGGTGCTCATGAGACTCAGTATGCCTCCAGCACATCACAAATGTATAAGGAGATGGCCTTGTTTGGCTTCTTTTTCTGACGGTAATCATTGGCATTCAGCCGGTTGAGCGTGAGAGACCTGGCAAATGCGTTTAGCTTGTACGGCAACACCTTATGTTTCACCTTTCAAGAATACATCAACATCGAACACCACAATCCCATATTATCCTAAACTAGTCTCATAGGACTTACAATATAGTCAAAAGGTTCTCGACTTCACTTCTTTTGCTATGATCTAAGTTACAAGAATTTTGAATTTCAAGTATGGATAGGTGTCCAGGTGTTGGGTCCCTGTAATTTTGAATCCCATGACATGGAGATATGAGTCCAACTTAAGTACAGGTGCATGACTACGTAGTGTAGATGCTTTATCTTACATAGCTTTTTAGAAGAACATGAACTTACAGAATATAAGTTGAAAAAGGATTTTTAACTGTCCATGCAGAAAGGTAAAGGATCCTAGAGCCAATTTGGGTAAAGAAAGATCGTATGCGTATCCCATACCCTACACCCTGTCATACTGGTGGACATGGGTATCAACAAGAAATGCATGAGTTCATGTAACAGAGGTTAGTTCTAAGGCTCTAAAATATAAAACTTGGACATCTTTTACTATCAATTAACATTCTTCTAGACATATTCTCATGAGCGAAACCTTATGCCAAATACATCCCTCAAGCCACTACAGCCCATGGCTTAGCGGTGAGGTTCACATGCTGTAATTAGACCAGAGTACTGGAGATTACAATTATGATTATCACTTGAACTGGAATATGTTTTGCCTTCTTAGTTTAGTTTAAAATCAATACAACACAAACCATGAGTCCCATACAACGCAAGGTTAGCAGCATTGTATATTCAAGCACATCTATCTGACTAGCTCTTCAAACTAGCTAACACGAGTTACAAGGAACAATAAATTAAATAAAAACATTAGCAATAAAAATCATTTTCAAATTAGATTTTAGCATGCACAACACAAGTCTCATGTGAATTTCCCTGTATGTGCTTAGTCTTCTTCTCAAGCTCCGAGCCCTTTCATATCTCTGTACCAAAAGCTTCCTCATAGAAAAATTAGTGACACTTAATATATTTAAGTTACTGTCAATGAAACTTACATGAGACGATACATCTACAAATACCAAAGCACGAAAAGAACTGGCGTCCGGCTTTCTTTGAGTTGCTGCTCTAATGGTTATTGCAGTGATATGTAAGTAGAAGAGTATGAACCAAAGGTGAGTTTGCTTCACGCTCTTCTATTTGTATTGTCACTCTCATTTGGCCACAGACAGAGATGCCAAATTTTTGAAGTAAGACTCAGTAGTTCAGTGAAATTCTGCAGTGCGTCCAGCTGCTACATCCACCTAGATGTTAAACTACTGCTCCTGATCAGTTTTAAAATGATTTCTTTTTCTGTCTATGTCAAAAAGTGAGCCCTTGACTTTGTGATGATAGTTCTAACATAAAAAAATTTAGATGTTGTAAGTGGGAAGGATAATGAAGTTTCAGAAAGTGAAACTCACGAATCAGTTGTTCCGATTATGTTAAGAGAACTTCCATTCATGAATCAACAACATTGATTTATGTGAAGATAACCTCTACGGACATTGTTTTGATTTTTTCATCATCGTTGTTTCCAAATGAGGCATGTGGTCCTTTGCAATAAAAACAACAATTTGCTCATAGTTCCAATTTGATGGCATTAATCAAAAGATAAAAAAGCATTGTTCAGTTCTCTCTTGCTCCAAATTCGATGTACCATTTGTGAAAATAAGAATCTCATTTGCTGCATGATTATTTTTAGGAGCATTTAAATTTGGCAGTTTACTTGATTTTAAATACCATAAGATAGAGAACCTTTATTGGTCTTGGAAGACATCACACTGTGGCAGGGAAATCTTTCGCATTAGTGAAGCTTTCTACTTAACTAATGGGCTCCATAAGAAACTGTTATGGATAACCTCTTTATAACTTATCAATGAATATTATTCTTTTTATATTAACAGTTCATCACCCTGGGCATGGATTTTCATATTTGGATTCCTTAACCACAAATGTAAACTCACATAACAACATGAAAACATACTTGGTGGAAGACCATATCTCCGCATCTCCATAAAGACGGCTTCAGCTTTCTCTAATAGTCCAGATGTGCAATATGCCCTAATAAGAAGCGCATATGTATCCTCTGTAGGGATGCACCGAGCTTTGAGAAGTTCTAAATATGTAGATTCTGCCTTTTCAAAACAAGACTTCTGCCCATAAGCATCTATAAGTAAATTGTAGCATATGACATCTGGCTGGAAGGAACTCCTGTACAATATCCATTCACACATCTGTAAAGAGAGAAATTTTGTATCAAGCTAAGGATGCTATGAAATAGCAAGCAGATTCACCAAGTGGAAATTATTGTAATCAAATGCAACCCCCTTAAATGCCTTGGGTCATTAAGTGACCCAAATGCCTTGGCGAGCACCGACTAAGCAGAACATGGACTTGGCCAATAAACTAGTGGGGAATGAAAGTGTACCTGAAGATACCTATGAGTAAACTTGCCAATACATGTCCGAGTCTTAAGAACGCCTGGCAGTATGAACATATATGTATTCGAGAGACTGAGAGGGAGAGAGAGAGAGAGAGAGAGTAGCATCGGCGATTGGAAATCCGAAGACAAGTTTTCAGATTTCACTTCTTGAGTGGGAAAGAGATAGTCTTTCTGAGTGCTCCATCTCCCTCTATCCCTAGCCCCTTCTTTACTTGGACTGATTATAAGGTAATTCTAATGTATGCTTTTTGTATTTTTTTCTTTTCTCATCATTGACTTCTTGCTTTTTTGGCCTTTCCATCAGAAATTTACAGTTGATTTTGCATATTATTGTCATTGCACACTTGTTTCAATTTCTTTTAGCAATAGATTTTGCTTTGGCATGTTTCGTTCGACGCCTTTGAATTTCTCGATAAAAGTTGAATTCCTCCCAATTTCTTGATCACAATTTCTTTTGCTTTGTTTTAACAGGATATTACCGAGGCTTGTTCAAAATCACAAATGGAGGGAGCTTGGTCAATGATTCTGGTTAAGGCTATGGCATACATCTCAACAGGAGCATTTTTCAAATCCGGCTACAACTAGTATGTGTTGAAGATGCCACCACCAATCTTGAAAAGAGGATTCAAGGGATGCCTTCTGCACAAGACATGGCTGCTAACGAATTCTAGTAATCTCTCGAGAAGGTCATTAGACATTGTGAACCAAACTAGTCCTGGCGCAAAAATTCAAATCTTCAAAGGTAAATGTGCAGGATTGGTCAACAATGATACCCTTAGTTCAAGTTTATCTCAATTTCCTTGTCTCAGTTCAATTTTCTATCATTTTTTATGTTCAGTTTTACTTTTTGTGGGTCTACATGGTAGTGATGTGCTATAGAGGGTCTGAATGTGTGATGATCTCAATTTTCTATCAAAGTTACCAAATTTTTATAAACTTCCAAAATATTCTCTCTCTCTCTCGCACCTTGTGAAGCTCCTATTAGTGCTCTAATAATCACTTCATCTTCAAGGATGGAAGTGCTGCCAATACTTGTTGCCCCCAATTTTCGGATTTAGAGAAATCAGTACTGAAGCATTCATTATTTTGAGTGTCATGGCACTTTGACCAGCTCACTCATTGAAGCTTTATTCTACTGCTTCCTTCCCAAAATGAGTGTCTGTAAGAACCCCATTAGACGATTGTTATTTTCGAAACGGGTTCTGAGAGTGAACTTGAGGAAGTTGCCTTCGAAGTCATTTTAGTAGCACATATACATAATTACCCTAAATGCCCACCATAGAGCATTGCAAGTATACATTGGAACATGATAGTTGGCAAAGGTGAACTTAGTAACTTCATTAAAAAAAGAGCACTCATTTTGGGACGAAAAAATTGCAGAAAGGGACATTTATTTTGGGACGGAGTGAGTAATTATTTGACAAGTGGAGCCCAAGGTTCCAAGCACTATTGCTATTAGCCAACATCTATTTTACTTGGTTAGTTCCAGTTTGCGGGATGGGAACGCAATAGCCATGCAGTCTAAGACATGGAACACTAGGGGTACTTTCATGTAGAAATTATGTTTAAGAAGAGTTTTCATATTCTAGAATACTGGTTTTCAAGAAAAAGTAAGTGATCACATGTACAAGTTTGTTAATCTTAGGGTAATCATGTAAAAGAGTATGATACATTAATCTTAACTCTTAATGTTTGTGCTGATAGAGGACATACTAGAAAAATGTCTTGGATCGCTTAACTTAGTATTTTGGAATGGAATTGTACCATGTTTGGGAACGTTCATTCCAATATGCACTTCGCTTAGGAAGTATTGTTTTATGGCAACATAAGCCGGCATGCTTGCATTGATCCCCCATTTTGATTATCTCTTAGAAGTCTAGTATGCTGGTTAGCATGAGCTGAACCAAGTTCATGGAGGTGATGTGGAATTCCCTTGCACCTATTTACACTCAGACATCCACCTAGCTGGTTAGTGGGAATCCACAGTCTGATACACGTTATGGAACGTGTATAATTTGGACTAACATGAAAGCAGAACAATGAGCAGTCACACGAATACAAGATTAGCATCCAGTTCAGATCTATGCTAAGAGCCAAGTCTAGGTAACCATCTGAGTGGTTCGACAGGCCTGTGGTACCACCACCCTGTTTTAACTACTACATTAATAACTTAAAATTCCCCAACTAAATATCAAAGCTTCATACTAACATTTTTGAAGGGCAAGCCCTCAGCACAATGGTAAGGCTGGTACAATAAAGGGCGCAGCTTCAAACTACAGAAACAAGTCTCTCCTTGAAAGGATAATGCTGCAAATAGTTAGCATAGTTGTCAATTTCGTTCCGTACAGGTGCGTACCGGCCGGTACGCAGCGTTTCGGTAGAAAACCAATGCAAAATAGGTAAATTACCGTTTTAGTCGAAATATCAGCATGGACCAATCCATACTGCCCCAAAATTCATAGTTCGGCCGAAATATAACAAAACTTCAAAAATTAACAATATTGAATGGTTATTTTGCATAAATAAAGTAAAGGTTTAAGTTAAATTAAAAGTGACAATTATGAAGCTCCTTTCGAGCACTTTTCACGCAATTATGAAGCTATTTTTGGTTGTTATTGAGCATTGGTTCTAATATTGTTGATTTTTTTTATTCAAATTGTTATTTAATGAGGATTGTGCCCTAGTTTTAAATGTTGTTTTTGAATGTCTTATGTTCAGGATTTTTTTTTTATTGTGATGAAGTTTAGTAACTAGTTAAATGTTGTTCTTTACTAGTGTTACTCTCAATTTTTTTTAATTTGTTATTTCATGAAGGTTGATGTAGACTTGTGTTTGTGTAGATTAAATACAAATTTGTATTAGTTTTAGAGTTCTTAATTGGGAAATTTTAAGAAGAATAAAAATTTACCAAGTATTATTGACTTATTCCAAGAGATTATAACTTATTACAAAATAATTATTAAAAAAGTGCGAAAAACCCTAAATGGTACGGCAGTACGCACCGGTACCGGTACGTTTCGTTCCAATGGCCAAACCAATGCACAAGCCAAAACGAAATTGACAACTATGATAATTAGACCCCCACCGGAAGTCTTTGTGTGGGACCTTCTGCACTAGAATATCCTGTCTTTATTCTTTACATTTTTAAATTTCTAATTGTTGGTCGAGTTTGACATTGTAGGGGATATGCAATTAATGTGGCACAATATTACTGATTTTTCAGTCACTTTGTAACTATATCATTCGGGCATCCCAATCTTTTATTGCCAAAAGAAGGTAGTTAACACCCAAGACCCGTATTCATTCGGTGTCATAAGTCAAAACACTGTCAGTTTTTGGAAGGTTGAAGCCACCTCCAACTGTTTCTTTGCGAAACAGGTGAGCCCATCAGATTAAAATTCACTTCTCAAATGAAGTATAAATTGCAAAAGTTGATTAAGAAAATAAGAATACCAGCATTTTGTATACAATTAAAAGCAAGCCATGGAAATACAGAATAGAATTACTAAATGGAAGTAAAACTGAAAGAGGTACAAACCAATTCATTTGTATGAAGACAAAAGAATTTATGAACATCTATCTTTCACCAACATGACACTAGTTCTTTGCAAATTGTTTTCACTCAATGAACAACAAATCTCGGTAGGAACTAAAAAAATGAAAAGGAAAAAGAGTTGAATGTGCTAACCAATATGATCGGGTGCCATTCTTTATTCAAACGAAGTTGGACAGCTACACTGATGAGATCATCCCAAGTGGTATGAGTGGGGGGGAGAGTATCAAGAGAGCCCCAAAATCTATTCAAGTCAACTTCCTTCTGTACAAAGTTGAAAATCTGCATAGCATTGGGGCTCATCACCGGAAAAATTCCATCAACGAACCCAGAACCATATTTCCATCCTTGCCCCCTTAGAGAACCCCCTATATGGATATACATATGACATTTGAGCATTCATGGGCAACAATAAATAAACAGAATTAATATATATATATTTATATATATATATATATATATATATATATATTCAACGAAAAAATAGTACTGGTTATTCTGAAACATTGTGCAAGTGTTACGTACCCTTTTTCCTAGAAACCTTTTTACGATTGAAGGTGGCTAGTTTCCCACTTTTGTCAATGAAAAGGCTGTCACGTTTGATCTTACGGGGATGTTCAATGTTGGGAGCCTCAGCCCTGCATCTGAAATCACTCTTACAACTTGTTGGGTAGATAAGGATATTATAACTCACAGTACATTTAAAAATCAACCTAGAAAGAAAAAGGTCAATAGAAAAATGTTAAAATGGTCACATTGCATCTATTATCTCATAAGCAGCAAGATTAACGCATGGGGTTTATAGTTTTGGTCATATTTACGATGACCCATTTTTCAAAACAAAATACAAATTCTATACTGGGATTGCATACAAACAAGCTGATAACCAGCAATGTGGAAAAACCCAAATGAAAACTTTGCTAATTATGGAAATAAAATACTCCCTCCGTCCCAAAAGAATAGTCTCACTCTGATTTTTTTTTTTTCAACTTCAATAAAATTTGACCAAAGATTAATAATAATTTAATTATCCTTAGGAAATTTTTTAAATTGTTATTGATATTATTCTTAATATTGCATCAATGATTGAAATTTTATTACCCAAGACATAATAAATGTATATTAAACAGTGACTATCTTTTTGAGACCGAGGGAGTATCAAGCATATGTGTGTGTGTGCAGATAAAATTGGAACTTCATTGAAGACTCTCTTTATGCATGAATTTCCATCATGAAAAGAGAAAAGAAGAATGAATTTTGGCAAAAAGTAAATTCTGATAGGACAATTTTGAATATGAATGAAATGAAATAGAAATTAAGCTGAGCAAATTAAAGAAAAAATAAATTACATGGTTGAATTGAAGGAAGGAAGGAGGGAGGGAGATGAAGGGTGAGCTTGAAAGTGTATACCTGCAAGTGAAGTGATAATGTAGAAACTCAGCTCCAAAAATATCTATGAGAGAGAGAGATCTTAAAGACGACAAAAAGAAAAAGGATTATTTTGATTTCCCGCTCTCTCTGTACGTCTATGAATCAACCGTCAGAATTCGGATGACAAGAATGGAACCCCAAATTATCGGATGTCTTTGTGTGTGGTGTGTGGTGTGTGTGTGTGTGCGTGGGGGAGGGGAAGGAGGTTGCGGGGGTGGGGGGAATTAGGTCACGTGTTGGTCATAATTTATTACTCCTACTTTTCTATTTTCAATAGAGTTTAGATTGTTACTATTGTGAACCCCAAACCGATAAATACACCCCATTCATATATTACAAAATGTTATTATAAATTTTAATTTAAATATTTTTATGTATTTTTATTTTTTTTGTTAAAAAAAAAGGCATTTTGGTGTTCAACAGCCCCCACCGAATAAAGTTAAAGTTGTTCGGTAAGGGGGTGTCGAACACCACTATAGACCATAGTGTTCAATTAGGGGGAGCCGAAGCCTTTGCGGTAAAGGAGTGACGAACAACTTATGCGGTAAAGGAGAGGCTTGCTTTCAAGTTTGCGGCTCAAACTGAGGAGAAGGAGAGAAGACTACTGTCATTGTCTATGGAAGAGGATGTTTGTAAACCAATTTATTTATGCTACGGAAATGGAGAGAAGGAGTAGAGGCTGGGCTGGCAATATCCTCATTCATGGAACGAACCCCCTCATACAAGAACGATCTCAAAGATTGTCTCGTGCTATTGTGACTCGTTGAATCGACTTTTTTCTTTCTTCATTTTTCCTTAGTTACAAGCGGAGATGGGAGAAAGAAAGGGGTAAGGGACGCGGAAGGGGAGGGGAGAGAGAAAGGGGAGACCCTCTCTCTGTATGTCTATGAATCAACCGTCAGAATTGGGGGTGGCAATAGACAATAGTAACACCCAAGAGTTTATCTTTCTTTTTTATATCGATTCCCTAAAAAATATTTACTTTTTCATCTTTTTCTTTTAGAATGTTATTTCAACCATTTCACATTAATTTGATTTCTACTTTAATTGATGGGTCTCGTTTCTACACGAGCATCTCAATTATTCCCTCCGTCTCAAAAAATAGTCTCGTTTGGCAAGTCAAACTTTCTAAACTTGTAGTTTTAGTTGTTTGTACCTTCTTGAAATGTAAAACTTGCATGATTTGGATCGGCGAAATCGTGTGGTTCTATGAAACCATGTGTTATGGCTCGAATTCATAATCAATCCTATAGGGATAGTTGACAATTGAACCCTATTTTTCTCATTATTTTCATAACTGTAATAGTGTGAAAAGAAGGCTCGGCCCAAAGTTCTTCAAGAATAGTGTTGTTGAGTTTCTCGATCCTTTGCCTTGGGGTTAGTCAATTAATTACTCTATAAATATTGCTTCTTTTAAAAATGGGACTATTCTTTTTGAGAAACCAAAGAGGAAAATGAACTATTTTTCATAATGGAATGAGTAGTTTTGTTTTTTTTTTAAAATGTGTGTTTAGTCAAACAGGACAATTTCTTAGTGTTATATATTGTTTAGATTTGTTTGTATCCATTACCTAGTCTATATTAGAAGTGACTACTAGGCTTGCGTGTCAAGTAGTGTGGCAACTTGTACTTAGACTCATGCCTTGTAATAGCTTAGGATTACTTATTTGCACTTGGCTAAGTCCTTCAGAGATGATTGTTGTCTATCAGTCATCCCCACCAACAGTGTTCATCAAGCTCTCAGTCAAGAACTTTCCAGCCAAGCTTCATTAGCAATGTGTGAAGACCTGGAGAACAACTGATCAAAACTTGTTTGAAGATTTGCCATTGTTGCCAGCAAAGTCCTTCTTTGACTTTGGTGTAACGTTAACATGTTGGTTCATTTATTAAACCATTCCATTTTAGGCATTTCTCTCAAAAAAAGGATATTCTGCAAGCAGTACTTGTCTACCTATTTTTGGCAAGTTTGTAGGCGCAGCTGGAAGACACCTTGGATGTAACAAGTTCACCACTCAGTTTTTGACAACAGGATTAGGGCATTTAATACATGTCACTTTACATTAAATGCACCTAATTCAAATCTTCATATTCAACTCCCCCCCCCCCTCTAGCCTATTTGAGCCTATTGGGACTTACAATTGGTATCAGAGCTTGACTCTTTGAAAACTAGTTTTTCCGAGATTAAACTCTTGAGAGATTAAAGATCCAATGGCTGCTCACCATATGATAGAAACTTCAAATGTGAATCGCGTCCCAATATTGGACGAAGTTCACTTTGATATCTAGAAGGACAAAGTGAATCAACATATGAACTCTATTGACAAACGTTTGTGGAAATGTGTTATGGAAGGTCCAAGAACTCCAATGAAGGCCAATGTGCTAGCTGTTGTAGGTGGAAGTGCTGATCCAGAAATTCTGAAGAGGAATGGGATGATGAAGACAGAAAGAATGATGCTCTAGATGGGAAAGCTATCAACACAGGGCCGTTCCTAGCATTTTATAGGCCCGGAGCAAAGTTAAAAGAAGGGCCCTTATTTAATTATCAAATATTAATCTCATGTATTTTTTCATTTAATTTCTTAGAGATACAAAAATAATTTTTGCTATCAGTACAATTTCAATAACGGGTTCTTACTGAGCTCAAATTAAGTTTGAGGAAACATTATTATCTAGAAAACTAAATAATTTCTTATCGAATTTCAGCTTCATAAAGTCAAAAGACTCAATTACTCAAATCAACAATTATCATAAGAATAATTTGGGATTTCTTGTTGCTTTGTACTTCTATTTCATGGTCCTCTTATCACTCACTCAGAGCTATGACCTCAAATTAATAATTAACTAAATTAAAAATTCAATGTAACTATGTAAAATGTGAATAAACTATCAAACTCAAAAGTCTCAACAAACAATTGAACAAACATAATTCAAAATTTAACAAATAAACAAAGTCAATATCACTTTCAATTTTTAAACACACAAAAACATTGTAAAAAGAAAAACAATAATTAATAATGTAACACAATTTAACAAATAAATAAAGTCCCAACAAATAATTGAACAAACATAATTTAAAATAACAACAAAAGTTTTGGATTTGGACCTCAGTTCAAGAAACTTGGGTATTATTTTTAGTTTACATGTATACTAATAGTCTAATACTACAACAATAAAAAAAATTTTGGGCCCCTTATTAATTTGGGCCCTGGGCAGGTGCCCTAGTTGCTGTCCCCTTGGGCCGGGCCTGTATCAACATCATTACAAGCTGTGTAGACAGAAGCATCTACCGGCAGATCATCAAGTTGGATATAGCTAAAGACATGTGGGATGCACTGTTAGAGTATTTAGAAGGAGATATTGAAACAAAGAACAACAAGATGTACACCTGCATACAACAATTCGACTCTTTCAAGAAGGACCCCAAAGAAACCCTCAGAAGTGCATACGACAGATTCTAAGAGGTAGTTAAGCCTTGTTATTCTCTGGGTAAAAGATATGAAAAGAAATGATTGAACATGAGATTTTTGAGTGCCTTAGGCAATTTATGGCATGTAAAGATTACTGCCATGAAAGAATCGAAAGACTTGAATAAATTGACACTTAGAAATCTTTATTCAGGTCTTAAGGGTTACGAGCTTGAAATAATGCAAGCTCACAAAATGGAAAAGAGCTTTAAAAATCTATCTTTACTAGCCATCTCTAAAGTACCTAACTGTGTTAAATCTGCTGAAACCCCATTTACATCTGGTGATGGTGATGATATTCTCTCGGATGAACTTTTTGCTATGTTTGTCAAGAAGTATCAACGTTTCAAAAAGTTTAACAAACCTTCCTACCAGCAATCTTCTCAAAGAACTGTTGCTCCTCAAAAAGACAATGAACTTGTCTGTTTCAATTGTAGGAAGCCTGGTAATTTTGTCTCTAAACGTTTTAAGCCTAAATATGAGTTTTAAAAAAACCTAGAGGGATGATTGCTGAGGACATTGATGAGAGCAACATGCCAACTTGGTGTGATACAGACTCTGATGAGGATGATTCTTGTGACTTTGCTAAGGAAGCAAACATTTGCCTTATGGCCAGAGAATCACCCAATGACTCAGTAAGATCACTGTCATTCCAACAGGAGGATGATGATGATGAGTTCGATGAACCTTCTAGGGAAGAACTCATCAAAGTCAATAAAGAAATGCTTGAAGAATTTGCCACCTTCAAAACTGCCTATGTGACCTTGGCCAAGAAACATGAAAAGGTTGTCTCTGAGAAACTCACCTTGTTGACTGAGAATAAAGATCTCAATAGGCAATAAATGAAGAATATGAAAACTCAAAAGGAGAACAAAGCTTTAACTGAAAAAGTTGATTTCCTACTTGATCACATCAAGAAACTCAATTTTGAGAAGGATGATCTTCAAAAAGTCATTGATGCTTAGAACAATGCTAAAGGAAATTTTGATACCATTCTTACAAAACAAAAGCCCCTTGACGACAAAGCTGGTATTGATTTTCAGAGTGAGTTCAATGTAGGAGGCTCATCTGGTTCTCAAAAAGATAACACATCTGAGGAGATTACTGAGGAAGTAATCTATGATTAGCAACCTTTTCAAGGGAAGCAAGGACTTGGTTTTTTAAAAGTACCATTTGTTTATGCTAAAAATAAACCAGACAAGTCCAAGTGTAAGCAAATTGTCACTGCCAATGACATTGCTAATAAGGAGTTTGAGCAACAAAAACCGTTGTCAGTCATCCTGTGAAAATAGTGACAGCTGATAAAAGGTCTAGGAAGTCTCAGCTCAAACCTATTAAATTTGTCAAAGGTAAGATTGCTAACCACAATTCTACTAATGAAAAGCTTAAGGGTGTTATACCTGAAAATGCAAAACCTTTTGTTAAAAGGCCTGCTGTTGCAAAGCCCAATAACTCTAGAAAAATACATTATCAGCCTAAGACCACTAAGCCTAACATTAGCAGACCAGTCATTCCCATGACTGTTGATCGTAAAACGGTTGCCAAGAAAACAGAAATCACTAAACATATTCAAGGATTTCATAATAGTTCCTTATGCAAAGATTATGGCCATGAGATTCATGAATGCATGTTGAGATACATACCTAAGCCTAAAGGTTCACACCTCCAAAGGTTGAACAGGTATGGGTTCCAAAAGGCTGCTAACCTTCAGACCCAAAAATAAAAAAGGGGACCATGAATTTTAATGTTTAAATTTCAGGAATGTTTCATGGTTGTTAATGAGGAGGAGAAAGATTTATGGTATCTGGATAGTGGCTGCTCTAAGTACATGACTAGAATCCAGGATCTTTTCTTTAATATTATTGAAGCAAAGGGTCCCTCAGTGATTTTTGGTGAGAACTTCAAAGGAAAAACATTTGGCTATGGCTCAATAGTTCGAGGAAACCTCTTCATTAGCAAAGTGTCTCTTATTGAAGGCTTGAAGTATAATCTCCTAAGTATTTCACAATTCTGTGATAAAGGGATTAATTTGTCAGTTCAGTTCAAGCCAATGCGCTATCAAGGATAGTGAGACCTACACAACCATCTTGACTGGATTCGAAGAGGAAATGTGTACGTGGTTGATTTGAATGTTGTTGGAAGGAAGTCAAGTCTGTATTTGGTTGCAAAGAGCTCCAATTATAACAGCTGGCTATGGCATAAGAGACTCAGCCATCTTAACTTCAAGTATATTGCAAAGTTATCAAAGGGCAACTTGGTTATTGGTCTACCTAAGGTATTAGCTCATCATGACAAGCTTTGCAAGACATGTGAGCTAGGGAAGTTAACCAAATCCTCTTTCAAAAGCAAGCCACATCTATCAACTACCAGACCTCTACAGTTGCTCTATATGGATTTGTTTGGTCCTGTTACTACTACTAGTCTTGGTGGCAGCAAGTGCACTCTAGTGATGGTTGATGACTATTCAAGATTCACCTGGGTTGAAATGATGTCTTCAAAGGATGAAGCTTATGCCATTATTATAGCCCTCTTCAAAAGACTTCAAACATAGAAGCTGGATGACATTGTTAACATAAGGTCAGACAATGGTACAGAATTCAAGAACAATGGTGTTGCCAAATATTGTGATGATCATGGGATCAGTAATAACTTCTATGCTGCTGGCACACCATAACAAAATGAAGTTGCTGAAAGGAAGAACATAACTCTTTTCAAAGTTGGGAAGACCATGATTGTTGAAGCAAGGCTGCCTATGTACTTTTGGGCTGAAGCTATCAACACAGTCTGCTTCACCCAAAACTGGTCTTTAATCAACAAATTTCATAACAAAATTCCATATGAAATATGGAGAGGCAGAGCTCCCAATATTGGTTTCTTCAAAATCTTTGGGTGCAAATGTTATGTTGTCTACAATAGTAGAGAACATAGAGGCAAGTTTGACTCCAAAGTTGATGAAGAAATATTTCTGGGATATGCTAAATTTTTAAAAGCATATAGAGTTTACAATAAAAGATCCCTTAAAGTTGTAGAATCTGTACATGTCTCTTTTGATGAATTTGATTTTATTGGGCCACATTTGGCTCCTAAGGTTACTAATGATTCTGATGAGTGTGAGACACAAGTTTCTCCAAGAATTAATATGGTGGATCTACCATCTGCTGATAATGGTTCAGCCAAAACTGAAACAACTAATCCAGAAGAAGCTACTGCTCCATCTTCTCCAGAAGTAGTTCAGCCAACTTTGGAACTTACCTATCATCCTGAAAACCAAACTCCAGACATTTCCACTTCTCAAGAACTACCAACTGCTGATTGAGTCAGACAAGATCTTCCTGCTGAAGTTAGAGAAGTAAAAGATCACCCCATCACTCAAATCATTGGTGATCTTAATGTTGGTATTCAGACAAGACAAGCTTCAAGAAATGTATATATGTACTCTACTGGATTTGTTTCAAATATTGAACCAAAGAAGGTAAATGAAGCTTTGGAGGATCCAAGCTGGGTAGAGGCTATGCAAGAAGAGTTGAATCAATTTGAAAGATGCCAAGTTTGGAAACTGGTACCTAGGCCAAAAGGACAAACTGTTATTGGAACCAAGTGGGTATTCAGGAACAAGATGGATGAAAATGGGAATATCACAAGGAACAAGGCAAGACTGGTAGCCCAATGCTATAGACAGGAGGAGGGCATTGATTATGATGAAACATTTTCTCCTGTTGCTAGATTGGAAGCTATCAAACTCTTCCTTGCTTATGCATCTTTTAAGGACTTCAAGTTATATCAAATGGATGCCAAAAATGCATTTCTGAATGGTGAGCTGCAAGAAGAAGTTTATGTGGAACAACCACCAGGATTCATAGACAACTCCAGAAGAGAAGATGTCTACAAGCTGAAAAAAGCATTGTATGGACTCAAGCAAGCTCCAAGGGCCTGGTATAAGACTCTTTCAAAGTTCTTGATTACTTAAGGCTTTGAGAGAGGTCAAATTGATACTACTTTATTTATCATGAAACATAAAGGTCATTCTTTATTAGTTCAAATTTATGTTGATGATATTATATTTAGCTCTACTAATGAAAACCTATATAAAAGATTTGAAAAGCTTATGTAGAGTAAATTTGAGATGAGCATGATGGGAGAACTCACCTTCTTCCTAGGACTGCAAATACAACAAAGCTCAATTGGTATCTTCATCAACTAAGCCAAATATGCAAAGGATCTAATCAAGAAATTTGGTCTTGAAAATGCAAACAGCTTCAGCACTCCAATGGTTACTAACTGCCATCTTGACAAAGATGAGAAGGGCAAGAAAGTGGACATGACTCTGTATAGAGGCATGATTGGCTCACTTCTTTACTTAACAGCTAGTAGACCTGATACTATGTTTGTTGTTTATGTTTGTGCTAGATTTCAAGTTGATCCAAAGGAGTCTCATTTGCAAGCAATCAAAAGGATCATCAGATATCTCATTAACACAGCCAACTTGGGTCTTTGGTATCCTAGAGATTCATCTTTCACTCTTATTGGCTATTCTGATGCTGATTTTGCTGCATGTAAAGTTGATAGGAAAAGCACAAGTGGGACATGTCAGTTCTTAGGGAATCGACTGATCTCATGGGCAGCAAAAAGCAATCTTCTATTTGAACTTCAACAACAGAGGTAGAATATATGGCTGCTAGTAGCTGCTGCTCACAACTGCTATGGATCAAATAGCAGCTTGTTGATTATGAAATCAAGACTGCTGATTGCCCAATCATGTATGACAACATATCAGTCATCTCAGTCTCTCAAAATCCTGTCATGCACTCTAAGACAAAGCACATTGATATAAGATATCACTTCTTAAAGGATCATGTGGAAAAAGGTAATATCAGCATGCAATACGTACCTACTGATCAACAAATAGTTGATATTTTCACCAGGCCACTTGATTCAATCAGGTTTGCCTATATTAGAGGAGAGCTTAGTATGCTTGACCTCAATCCTTAACACTTGTAATTTTTATCTTAAATTACATTTGTTGCATATATAGAACTGCTTATGTATCTTATCAGTCAAGTGTTAAGCATTGTTGATCTCAAAGGACATCCTCAGGTAAGTATTCGCAAACCTTTTCTTATACCCTATCGGAAATTTTTTCAAACAGTAGGGACCAAATCTTCAATTTTTCAAAGTATCTTTTATAAAGACCGTCACTTTTTACCCTCATTGAATGAGGACTTCAAAACCTCATTCAATGCCGAACATTCCGTGTCATATAAAAGGTCAGAATCATTCATTTTTTACTTTTTAATATTCTCTCTCTTCCAAAACCACCAAAAGCCCTTTCAAACTCTCACCATTATTGAAACTTCAAGCTTTTCTGAGGTTACAAAACTTTCAATTCTTCAACTCTACTGCTATTAAACTATAATGGTTAGTATTTCTTAACATCCTCTTTCATTTAATTCAAGTTTTAGTCAATTTCAACAGATATATGCTATCATCTCTGAATCTACGAACTGTTGCATTTGACGCTATTTTAAGGACTGTGAATGTCACATTTTCTTGTTTTATGGTTGTTTTTTGGTAATTTCTGGGAATCTATGGTGTTTCTAGTGTTCAGATTATGCATATTTATATCTTGCACCTTAGATTTTCTGAAAATTATTGATTATGTGTTTGGATAAAACCCGATTATGAACTGTTGTAGTTGGTGAACTTTTACTTTTTAAAAGTCTAATTATTGACATATATTGGGTTTTGATCTCTACAATACCTGTTCTTTATAAACTGCTGTTATTGAAAGGATTGCAGCTAGGGTAATCCAAATAAAAATAATAAAATTATTAAAAAATATTAAAAGCACCAATGAGCTGACCAATGAGTTCACGACAGTGAGCTCATTGAAAAATAGCAGAATTCAAAATAAAATAAAATACGAAATAGACACAGAGGTTTGAAACATTTAATCAATAAGTAACAACTTGTTGATGTGCCAATATGGCGAAACTTTCAGTAGGTAAAAACTTGTAGTTTAATATTAATACGAAAACCTAACAACTAGTGAAAAACATACGAAAATCTTTATATGTAGCTGATGTATACAATTCATAATAGTTCACCCAAAAATAAGAATGATATATCTTATCAGATCTAATAATCAGAAGATGGGTGAAAACAAAAGCATTGCGCTGAAAAAACTATGAATGAGTCCTCCGATGAAGGCTTCATTGAGGAGCTCATACGAGACAGCAGCAGCAAACTTTAAAATCTCTCTATCTAAAATCTCTGTGTATTCTCTCTTTAAGCTCTGGAATCCGTGGCTTTGTAAAGGCTAAGTCCTCCACTATATATAGGCTTCAAGAAAGCCTAGAAACCTTGTACAACAAGAATTCAACTTACCATAAAAGCATTAATATGTTAGTGAATAAAACAAGGACTCAACTTAAGCAATAAAGAGACTTACCATATGTCTAAGATTCATACACATATTATAACTAGGTCAACCGTATTCATCAAGGAAGCAATACGACACACTCATCCTCTAAAGCAAAGCAATTGTAAACCCTAGGATTTAAACAATTCATAAAACCGTAATAACTTTAATCTCCCAAAACTATCCTTTCTATTAAAGAATTAAAACAAATAAATGATAATTAGTAAAAACCAAATAACATTAAATTAAATAATCCTTTCCATAAATAATTAATTCCTACATACGTAAAATATCATTAATCAATTAAACAAAGTAAATACCAAGAAAGGCAAAACCAATAATTAATTAATTAAACTTTAAAATATTTAAACTCTAAATATCATACTCCAACAGTTATTTTAAAATACCAGACATTCTTAACTGTGAAGTTATTTTATAGGCTAAGACTACTTCATCCTCCGCTACCACATCTGCTGGTGCTGCCTTTAAGCAACCAGCCAAGTCTACCAGGGCTACAGAGGCTGCTTTGAAGTCTATCCCTATTCTTCCCATTAACAAGTATCGCCCTGTGATGTGAATTCACCCGATTGATCGGGGTAAATTCGCTCCAAGACCGGATCGAAGATTATGCATGTGACACCTCAACCTGGATCTCTATACAAAATCCCAAGGTCGGGTCGTCAAAACAACACAACAAGACTAACATAACTTGTAAACACCTGATTTAATAAAAAAACAAGTCTTCGGCGACACTACTGTCGGAACCCAACTAACAACAATCACGAGTATACAATTCAGAAAAAGAAACAACAACAACAACATCGGCCACAATGTGCCGAAACATCAACATAAACCACGAGCCACAACATGCTCAGGAAAAGCAACCGAAATATTAAACAACTGTATACACAAGCACGCCATACATATGTCGGCTACCAAAAGAATAATACGAACCACAAAGTATAACACTAGCCCAAAGTAAAGTCTATATAACTTTACATAACCGGCCGTCCTCACCAAACAAAATACTACTAACTATAACAAGCTCCACGAGATATACTCCAAAAAACAACCTGCTAGAAAGTCTCGTCCTCACCGACCTCACCGAAAACTGCCTGGCTGGCTTAGATCTAAGGAAAAACAATTAAACAACAAACGGGGTGAGTCGAAACTCAATAAGTTACTAAATGCAACTACATGACATGGCGTAATGCTCAAGTTATAAACATAACATGGTAACAACATTCATATACCACATTAAACATGTAATATTATCATCGATTTATAATCCTCGTAACACATAAAGCACCTTGGTTTCAGAAAAGTGCTCATAAAGAAATCACATAATAAAGGATATCGTTTCTGTTTATCCATCTTTGTGTTTCTCCTGCAATACACAAAATAACCAACGTGTATCGATACCCGTGTGTGATGTATCGACATCCCCGAACCTGTCGGGTCTCCCTGAAAACCTATCGGATCTTAGCCATCAAAGTTACGCATATTGCAACAACAGTGGGCTACCTCCCACCTACGGCTACAGGTGAGGTGTGTAAACTCCGGTACGGCGACTTATAGCGATTCCAAACATTGATTTGTCAAGGCTATATGTCGTCCTACCTTGACTTATCAACAATGCCAGCTGGACTCAATGTGATGTACAAAATAGTATCTAACTCATCTTATGCAATATAACCCCAAGTTCAAAAGTAGTGAATGTCAAGTAATTAATATTACTCTATAACATGTTAACATCAGGCATATATTTGTTAAGATTTACACATACATAATAGAGCTATTTTACAAGTCTCTAATACAAAAATACCAATTCATACACTTAACCAAATGATCGCAAGTTAGGAATCCCATTCAAACGAATTATATTTTTCGTAGGAATACAACAAGTTGTTCGGTGTAGTTTATTCTTTCCTATATCCAACTTTATAAGTTCATTTCTACAATTCATCCAATTTGGGCATAATTGCTACTTGCAACCTTCTTCCAATTAAAGTCTAAATTCTAATCTTAACTCTATTTCAAGTCTAATTATGCAACAATTCCATCAACTTAACCATTCCATACCAAGCAACTAACACAGCCATGGTTTCCACATATTCATATAAAAAACATTTGAACACAGAAATAACATTTATAGCAAGTCTAGCATGTTAATTGAGTAGCTAGCATGATTTAAAGTTTAAAGCATACAAAAAGGGGTTTAGTAACTTACCTAGAACTGAAAACCAAACCACCAAAAACATAATCAAAGGCTTCAAGGTAGTTCTCCTAGTCTTTAGCAACTCAAATATGGTCTTGCATCAAAGATTTGATGGTTGGATCTTGAAAAAATACAGAGCACACAGTAATCTCACCTTTCTACACACACACACACACACACTCTTTCTCTTATATTTTTGAGTTAGCTTGGATGACAATGGGAGTCTTGGTTGATTTGGTAGTGTTTTGTTTACTCTCAAGAGGTGGAAGAGGTCGAGAAATAGTTGATTTACGCCCAAGGGACGTGGCCTCACCCCAGCCAAGGGAACATCAAGTTTAAAAGGACAAAGAAAACTGGGACCAACATTCTAGCCATAGGGCGATCGCCTTGCAGTGAACTCTGTGCGATCGCTCTGCAGGAAGATTTATTCAAGTCAACTCTCTTGCCTACAAAGAGTTCGCCCAAGTGCTAGCCCTCGACCCAGAATGTCTAATTCTTGAAAAAATGCTCTAAAATGACTCCAAAATGGTTCCAAATGGTTCCCAAGTGATTCTAACTCCTAAGCAAGGTCAAATACTCAACAAGGATTTTCGAAAAGGCCGAGAACTTTGCTAGAAATATAACACAAATGTTTACACAAATTTTAATTAAAGAATGATGCAACATTTAAATCAACAACTATGAATTATAACTAACAAGCATGGCATAAAGTATTTAAGTATGCAAAAAACACATAGAAGAAGCTAGGGTATTACATTCTCTAGCCCTTAAAGGAATTTAGTCGCTAAATTCTCTTACCAAGATCATTGAATAGATGAGGGTATTTCTCTCGCATCTCAACTTCAGTTTCCCAAGTTGCTTCTTCAATCTCATGGTTCCTCCAAAGTACTTTGACAAGAGGAATTCATTTGGTTCTTAACACCTGGTCCTTAGTATCAAGAATGTTTATCGATTTCTCAACATAGGACAAATCAGGTTCAAAAGAAATCTCTTCATACTCAAGCACATGTGATTCATCTTTCATATATTTTCGAAGCATAGACACGTGGAAGACATTGTGAATCTTTGACAAGGAAGGCGGTAAGGCAAGTCTATAGGCTAAACTTCCAATCCTCTCTAAGATTTCAAATGGGCCAATATACCTTGGCGATAGCTTCCCTTTCTTGCCAAAGCTTTTAGTACCCTTTCGTGGCGATATTTTCAAAAACACATAGTCTTCAACCTGGAACTCAAGATCCCTCCTTTGATTATCGGCATAACTTTTATGTCGACTCTGAGCTGTAAGTAGTCTATCACGAATCAGTTTCGCACTCTCAGCCAACTGTTGTACCAATTCTGAACCCCAAATTTTACCTTCACCAACCTCGTCCCAACAAATTGGTGATCGACATTTTTGCCCATACAAAACTTCATACGAAGCCATCTTAATTCTTGATTGAAAACTGTTATTATAAGCAAACTCTGCCAAAGGTAGATGTGAATCCCAACTTCCTTTGAAATCCACCGAGCAAGCACGTAGTATGTCCTCGAGTACTTGTATCAATCTTTCCGACTGTCATTCTGACTGAGGATGAAAAGCTGTGCTTAAGTTCAACTTTGTTCCCATAGCATCTTGCAGCGCATGCTAAAACCTTGACGTGAACCTCGAATCTCTATCCGACACAATACTCACCGGAACACCATGCAATCTCACTATTTCTTGAATGTACAATGTCGCCAACAGACTCAAAGAATAGGTCATCGCAATAGGTATAATGTGAGCTGATTTTGTTAACATATCAACAACAACCCAAACAGTGTCAAAACCCTGACGTGTACGCGGCAATCCTGTGACGACCCCGACCCAGATCTCTATACGAAACCCCAAGGTCGAGTCGCCAAAACAACACAACAACACAATAGATAAAGAGCACGTGGTGTAACCACCCGTGCTTACTACGAAATAACATTTAATTAAAACCTGATTAAATAAAAACAAGTCTTCGACGACACTACAACCAGAACCCAACAACTAAACTACAAGTCCAAGACTAGAGAGTAAAAACAACTTCAACAACAATAACATCATCGACACAACATGCCTAAAAACAACATAGACCACGAGCCACAACATGCTCGGGCAAAGAACTAAAACAGTAATAAGTTATACGCACAAGCACGACACACCATGTCGGCTACCAAAAAAATAACAATGTTTGCAAAACCACCAAGTACTACCCAAGTAAAGTTGTTATAACTTAACATAACCAACGTCCTCACCAAAAGAAATGTTACTAAGACAAAAATAACCTTCAAACTAATCACGAGCTATCCGTCCTCACCACGAACTGTTAGGCTGGCTCGGATCTAAGGAAAAATATTAAACAACAAACGGGGTGAGTCGAAACTTAATAAGTTATTAAATGCTACTACATGACATGGCATAATGCTCAAGCTGAAATCGTAACATGGAAATCACATTTATATACCACAACAAAACATGTATTATCATCATTGATATACAAATCATTCAACTCACATAGCACCTTGATTTAACACATAAGTGCTTGTAAATAAATCACGCTATAAAGGAAATCATTTCTCTTTCTGCTTTATCGCGTTGCTCCTGCAATAAACGAAACAACAAACATGGACCGATACTCGTGTGGGTTGTATCGGTATTCCATCGACTACACCAGCCGAAAACTGGCAAGCCAAAGTCATGTTTATTGCTACAACAATGGGGCTACATCTTAACTGTGGCCAACAGAAGAGGGTGTGTGATCACCGGCACGGCGACTTATAGCGATTACAAACATTGATTTGTAAAGACTATAGGTCGTCCCACCAAAACGTTAGTAACAACGATGCCAGCTGTATTTACACAACGCACAAGCAGGTATCTTTGCTCAACTTATGCAAATAACCGTTAAGTTCAAATGTAGTGAACTTGACAAATAACAAGTAAATATTATTATTCTACAACATATAATCATTAATCATAAAGCTCAAAGACTTTAAAACACAACAATAGAGCTAATTCACAAGTCTTTAATTTACCAGTATCGATTACTCAGAGGGCCAAAATCCATAAAATATGAACTCTAATCTTCTTAGGATTTAAACATGGTGTTCGATAAATGTTATTCTACTAAATATCATCTTCTTAGAGTCACTACGACACTTCTAAAAATCTGGGTATAATTGCTACATGCAAAATTTTCCCCAATTAAGTCTCTAACTTGTTCTTGAATCAAATTTCATAGTTGAGTGCTTAAAATCAACATGCATCATCATCCAAACCCAACACATAACATATAAACATGTTACACACCTCATCATATCATTCAACCATGGAATCATCAAGAAATCAAGACATGCATGTACATTATATCTCAATTATGCAGCAATTTCTTAAGCATACATAAGGGGGGTTAGTAACTTACCTCAAATGCACAATGAAACCAAGGAAAACAAGATCAAAGCCTTGCTAAGTAGTCTCCTAGTCTTCCTCTACACATGCATGGTCTTGGATTGAAGATCAAGTGGTTGAATGGAGAGAACACTCACTACACATACTAATCTCACCTCCTAGCACACACAGTAACTCTTTCAAGTGAACAGGGTTGATTTGGGAGATAATGAGTGTGTAAACTTACTCCCTAAGGTGTTAAAGAGATGGTAGGGGGTGTTGACTGGGGTCAAAGATCGTGGGAGTAAGTTGGCTAAAGAGATGTTTAAGTTATAAGTGAAACACACATTTTTGAAAAAACAGAGTCACCATTCTGGTGACAGGGCGATCGCTCTGGGGCGGACCAGGGCGATCGCCTTGTTCCCAGAAAGTTTCTGTCAACAAAGCGATCGCATAGAGGGCGATCGCTCTGTCCCCAGTTTTGAAATCCTTGATAAAAACACCCCAAATTTACTCCAAAATGATACCAATTAGTACACAAGTGATTTTAACTCCCAAATATGGTCAAAACACCCCAGGAAGACTCTAAAAAAAGGCTGGGAACATGGCTAGAACATAATACAAAGATTATAAGATTGAAACACGGTTCAAACATGACAACTTAGCATCGTAACATGTTATAATTAAAAATGCAATATTGTTCAAACATAATCAAGGCATGCATATGTGAAGGATAATATATATGTTAACTAAAACATGCATCAACTATATATCACACAATCGAGTCCATCAAGCAAGTAAAACCCGGGGTATTACATCCACTCCCCCTTAAAAGAAATTTGTCCCTAAATTCCTTACCAAGTCCGTTGAATAAATGAGGATATTTTGCACGCATCTCAACCTCAGTTTCCCACGTAGCCTCCTCAATCTCATGATTTCTCCACAGCACTTTTACAAGCGGAATTCGTTTTGTTCGCAACACTTGTTCTTTCGTATCGAGAATTTTCACCGGTTGCTCTTCGTACGACAAATCAGGCTCAAATGTGACATCCTCATATCCCAACACATGTGACTTATCTTTTATATACTTTTGAAGCATCGATACATGAAATACACTATGGATCTCCGACAAAGATGGTGGTAATGCGAGTCGATAAGCTAAAGTGCCAACTTTCTCAAGAATCTCAAAAGGTCCTATGAACCAAGGTGATAGTTTACCTTTCTTCCCGAACCTTTTAGTACCCCTACGCGGTGATACTTTAAGGAATACATGGTCACCTACTTGGAATTCAAGATCCCGTCTGCGATTATCGGCATAACTTTTCTGTCAACTTCGAACGGTAAGTAGTCTATCCCAAATTACCTTCATACTTTCCACTGACTGTTGTACCATTTCTGAACCCCAAATTTTAGCTTCACCGACCTCGTCCCAACAAATCGACGATCTACATTTTTGCCCATAAAGTGCTTCGTATGGTGCCATCTCGATACTTGCTTGGAAGTTGTTATTGTATGCGAACTCTGCCAAAGGTAAGTGTAAATCCCAACTTCCCTTGAAATCCACCGCACAAGCACGTAACATATCCTCAAGTAATTGAATCAACCTTCCCGATTGCCCGTCCGACTGAGGATGAAAAGCTGTACTGAAGTTTAACTTCGTTCCCATAGCTTCTTGCAATGCACCCCAAAATCTCAAGGTGAACCTCGGGTCACGATCCGACACGATACCGACTGGGACTCCGTGTAACCTTACGATCTCTTGAACATACAATGCCGCCAACTGACTCAAAGAATAGGTCATCGCAATAGGTATGAAGTGAGCTGATTTCGTTAACCTATCAACAACAACCCAAACAACGTCAAAGCCCCGACGAGTACGCGGTAATCCTGTCACAAAATCCATCGTAATATGTTCCTACTTCCACTCCAAAATCTCTAGTAGTTGTGACAAACCTGCGGGTCTTTGATGCTCGGCTTTTACTTGTTGGCAAGTTAAACATCTAGACACATATTCTGCGATTTCTCATTTCATACCACTCCATCAAAACTATTTCTTCAAGTCTCTATACATCTTCATGCTCCCCAGATGGATAGTGTATCTCGCTTTTTGAGCCTCATCAAGAACTTGTCGTTTAATTCCATTATCCGAAGGGACACAAATTCTTCCTCGAAACGTAAGGATACCATCCTTGTTCATTGCAAAGTCAAGTGTTTTGCCCTCGTTCAACCCACTAATTACTTTCTCAAACTCCGGATCTCTAATCTGAGCTTCCTTAATCTGTTGAAACAAAATTGGCGTAGCTCGAATATTCGCAAAAATTACACCACATTCCGTCTCACTAGGATTCCAATCCCTCAAATCCTCTAACATCTTCCATTCATGAACCATCGTACATGAAATATACACCTTTCTATTCAATGCATCCGCAACTACATTTGCCTTCCCCGAGTGATGAAGAATTGTGCAATTATGATCCTTCAATTTTTCCATCCATCGTCGTTGTCTCATATTCAGCTCCTTTTATGAGAAAAGGTACTTCAAACTCTTGTGATCCATGAAGACCTCAAATTTTACCACGTAAAGATAATGTTTCCATTTATGTAACGCAAATATAATCATAGCTAACTCAAGGTCATGAGTAGGATAATTCCATTCTGTATCTTTTAACTTCCTTGAAGCATACGCAATAACCTTCCCGTTTTGCATACGTACACAACCCAAACCTTCTTTAGACGCATCGCTGTAAATCATGAAGTTATCACCACAACTAGGTAATACCAAGACAGGAGCCATTGTCAAACGTCGCTTCAACTCTTGAAAACTGTTCTCACACTTGTCATCCCATACAAATGGCGTTGTCTTCTTTGTCAAGTTTTTCATAGGGGTGGAAATCTTTGAAAACCCTTCGATAAATCTCCGATAGTATCCTGTCAAACCCAAGAAACTTCAGATCTCCATCACTATAGTCCGTCTCTTCCAATTTGTTACTGCTTCCACCTTGGATGGATCCACCGCTATCCCATCCTTCGAAACAACATGCCCCAGAAAAGATACCTCTTCGAGCCAAACACACATTTACTAAATTTGGCAAATAGCTTTTTCTCCCGAAGGACCGATAATACTAGCCTCAAATTTTACACATGATCTTCCCGAGATTTAGAATACACAAGAATGTCATCGATGAATACTACCACAAAGCAATCCAAATACTCGTGAAATACCCCGTTCATCAAATCCATGAACATCGCCGGCGCATTTGTCAACCCAAATGGCATAACAACAAACTCATAATGACCATACCTCGTTCGAAAAGCTGTCTTAGGAACATCTTCAGCTCGTACCTTCAACTGATGGTACCCACTTCTCAAGTCTAATTTGGAATACACCACCGAACCCTGCAACTGATTGAACAAATCATCAATATGGGGTAGGGGATACTTGTTCTTGATTGTTACCTGATTCAATTGTCTATAATCGATACACAATCTCAAAGTACCATCCTTTTTCCTTACAAATAAAACTGGTGCACCCCACGACGATACACTTGGTTTAATAAACTCCCTGTCAAGAAGTTCTTGCAACTGTTCTTTCAACTCTGCCGGTGCCATTCTATACGGAGCTTTAGAAATCGGAGTAATTCCCGGTAATAACTCAATACAAAACTCAACTTCTCTATCAGGAGGCAAAGCATAATCAGTTGAAAACACATCCGAAAATTCATAAACCATAGGAACTTCCTCTAACACTAGAGTAGTAACACCTCTATCAACCACACATGCTAAATAACCCGCACAACCATGCGATAACAACTTCCTAGCTTTCAAAGAAGAAATAACATACAAATCACTTTTAACAGCATCACCCACAAACACAAATTCAGGCACACCCGGCATAGAAAAAGTAATTTTCTTCCTATGGCAATCTACTAAAGCATGATATGCACATAACCAATCGATGCCAAAATCACATCAAAATCACGTATAGGTAACACTACTAAATCAGCATGCAAAGTGTGATCACCTACAAGTATATCATAAGCCCGGTACACATCCGAAGCCAACATATGCTCCCCCAATGGGGTAGACACCTCAAGCACAAACGACAACGACTGGGGCAACACACACAAGTTGTTCACATAATGAGATGCAACATATGAATGAGGTGAGCCAGGGTCTATAAGAACTCGTGCTCTACTACCGAAGATAGAAAGACTACCTCCTATGACAGACGTAGACTCTGGCACTCCTCGTTGATCAAGTGCAAACATGCGACCCTGAACCTTAGGCCTACCGTCGCTATCACGCTTTGCGCCACTCAATTGTTGATTAACACTCCCTGACTGACTACCCCTAGGCTTAGGGCAATTCTTCTTTAGATGTCCCGCTTCCCCACAGTGGTAACATATTGCCGACGAATTTCTTGGCTTGCTCCAACACTTGTCATCCGAATGCCCCGGTCTCGAACAATAACGGCACGTCAACTGACTATTCTATTGCCCTTGAGAGTAGGTATTACTGTTACTTCGCCCACTAGATTGTTGTCTTGGTTGTCCATTCGACTGTCCTCTATTCTGATTTCCCCTTCGGTTGTTATTGTTATTTCCATACCTGTTACCAGAACATTGTCCTCACCCATGTTGCTGCGATGACTGTTAAAAACTGTTCATATTCACTTTCCCTCTATGCTCCTCAATATCGCCCTCAATGGCATAGGCGCGATCCACCGCACTCCGATAATCAACAAGCTATAAGGAAAGTAACTGTTTCCGGTATTCGGTCCTCAACCTCTTAACAAATTTCTGAATCCTTCGTACTTCATCCGGGACCAAGTAACTGCAATAACGGGCTAGCTCTGTGAACCTCGCTGAGTACTGTGCTACTGTCATGCTGCCCTGTTCGAGATCATAAAATTCCCGCTCTCTCTTATCTCGCACCATGGTTGGAACATACTGGGCCTTGAACTCCCTCAAAAAGTTAGGCCAACTTTGCTGCACTCCTTGTAAATTCCAGCTTTCTTGCAACACTTGCCACCAATGCTCGGCTGCGGCTTCAAGTTTGAATACAGCTAAGGTAACCTTCTCATCCTCATTGCAACCAAGAGCTGCAAATATTTTAATAATATGTTCGATCCACAATTCGGCCTTAGTAGCAACAGGCTCCCCCAGAAAAGCATGTGGTTTCATCTTTAAAAATCTCTCAATTGTTGTGGTATTATTTCTGTTTCTGACTTCCGGTTGTGGTACTACAATTTCTGGTTATGGAGCCTCCACTTCTAGTTGGGGTATTTCCACATTAGGTGGTGGCATTGTCCCCGCATTCATTCGTTGATTCATTTCATTCATGAGTTCCATCATTCTTTCATACATCATTGCTATATTTTCATTCGGATTCTCTTGATTCGGTTCAGAAGGGATAACATGCAGACGATTAACATCTTCCTCTCGACCAGAATTCCCACCGGTACTCGTACCGACTCTACTAGTACTCGCTCCGTTCCTAGTCCGCACCATTTTTAACCTACACGTAACACTCGACGTTAAAATCTCAACAATAAAACCATACCTACCTAGGCCAAGGAACCTATCCTGCCGAATAGCTAACATAAGCTTTGATACCAACTGTGACGACCCCGACTCGGATCTCTATACGAAACCCCAAGGTCAAGTCGCCAAAACAACACAACAACACAACAGATAAAGAGCACATGGTGTAACCACCCGTGCTTACTACGAAATAACACTTAAATTAAAACCTGATTAAATAAAAACAAGTCTTCGACGACACTACAGCCAGAACCCAACAACTAAACTACAAGTCCAAGACTAGAGAGTAAAAATAAATTCAACAACAATAACATCATCGGCCACAACATGCCGAAAAACAACATAGACCACGAGCCACAACAAGCTTGGGCAAAGAACTAAAACAGTAATATGTTATACGCACAAGCACGACACACCATGTCGGCTACCAAAACAATAACAATGTTTATAAAACCACCAAGTACTACCCAAGTAAAGTTGTTATAACTTTACATAACCAACGTCCTCACCAAAAGAAATGTTACTAAGACAAAAACAACCTTCAAACTAATCACGAGCTATCTGTCCTCACCGCGAACTGCTAGGCTGGCTCGGATCTAAGGAAAAACATTAAATAACAAATGGGCTGAGTCGAAACTCAATAAGTTACTAAATGCAACTGCATGACATGGCATAATGCTCAAGCTGAAATCGTAACATGGAAATCACATTTACATACCACAACAAAGCATGTATTATCATCATTGATATACAAATCATTCAACTCCCATAGCACCTTGACTTAACACATAAGTGCTCGTAAATAAATCACGTTACAAAGGATATCATTTTTTTTTCTGCTTCATCGCGTTGCTCCTGCAATAAACGAAACAACAAACGTGGACCGATACTCGTGTGGGTTGTATCGGTATTCCATCGACTACACCAGCCGAAAACTAATAAGCCAAAGTCATGCTTATTGCTACAACAATGGGGCTACATCTCAATTGTGGCCAACAGAAGAGGGGTGTGTGATCACCGGCACGGTGACTTATAGCGATTACAAACATTGATTTGTAAAGACTATAGGTCGTCTTACCAAAACGTTAGTAACAACGACGCCAGCTGGACTTACACAACGCACAAGCAGGTATCTTTACTCAACTTATGCAAATAACCATTAAGTTCAAATGTAGTAAACTTGACAAATAACATGTGGATATTATTATTCTACAACATATGATCATCAATCATAAAGCTCAAAGACTTTAAAACACAACAATAGAGCTAATTCACAAATCTTTAATTTACTAGTATCGATTACTCGGAGGGCCAAAATCCATAACAAATGAACTCTAATCTTCGTAGGATTTAAACATGGTGTTCGGTAAATGTTATTCTACTAAATATCATCTTCTTAGAGTCATTACAACACTTCTAAAAATCTGGGTATAATTGCTACATGCAAAATTTCCCCCAATTAAGTCTCTAACTTGTTCTTGAGTCAAATTCTATTGTTGAGTGCTTAAAATTAACATACATCATCATCCAAACCCAACACATAACATATAAACATGTTACACACCTCATCATATCATTCAAACATGGAATCATCAAGAAATCAAGACATGCATGTACATTATATCTCAATTATGCAGCAATTTTTTAAGCATACATAAAGGGGGTTAGTAACTTACCTCAAATGTATAATCAAACCAAGGAAAACAAGATCAAAGCCTTGCTAATTAGTCTCCTAGTCTTCCTCTACACAAGCATGGTCTTGGATTGAAGATCAAGTGGTTGAATGGAGAGAACACTCACTACACACACTAATCTCACCTCCTAGCACACACAGTAACTCTCTCAAGTGAACAAGGTTGATTTGGGAGATAATGAGGGTGTAAACTTACTCCCTAAGGTGTTAAAGAGCTGGTAGGGGGTGTTGATTGGGGTCAAAGATCGTGGGAGTAAGTTGGCTAAAGAGATGTTTAAGTTATAAGTGAAACACAAATTTTTGGGAAAGTAGAGTCACCATTCTGGTGACAGGGCGATCGCTCTGGAGCGGACTAGGGCGATCGCCTTGATCCCAGAAAGTTTCTGTCAACAAAGCGATCGCATAGAGGACGATCGCTCTGTCCCCAATTTTGAAATCCTTGATAAAAACATTCTAAATTTACTCCAAAATGATACCAATTAGTACACAAGTGATGCTAACTCCCAAATATAGTCAAAACACCCCAAGAAGACTCTCAAAAAAGGCTAGGAACATGGCTAGAACATAATACAAAGATTATAAGAGTGAAACACGGTTCAAACATGACAACTTAGCATCGTAACATGTTATAATTACAAATGCAATATTGTTCAAACATAAGCAAGGCATGCATATGTGAAGGATAATATATATGTGAACTAAAACATGCATCAATTATATATCACACAATCGAGTCCATCAAGCAAAGTAAAACCCGGGGTATTACAAATCCTGTCACAAAATCCATGGTAATATGTTCCCACTTCCATTCCAAAATCTCTAGGGGTTGTAAAAAACCTGCGGGTCTTTGATGCTCAGCTTTTACTTGTTGACAAGTTAGACATCTCGATACATACTCTGCTATTTCTTGTTTCATGCCACTCCACCAAAACTGTTTCTTTAAGTCTCTATACATTTTGGTACTTCCTAGATGTATAGTGTACTTGGCCTTGTGAGCCTCATCAAGTACTTGTCGTTTAACTGCTTCGTTTGAAGGAACACAAACTCTTCCCTGAAAAGTAAGGATGTTATCCTTGTTCATCACAAAGTCAAGTGTTTTACCCTCATTCAACTCACTGATTACTTTTCCCAGTTTCGGATCACTACTCTGAGCTTCCTTAATCTATTGGAATAACACCGGCGTAGCTCGAACATTTGCGAAGATTACACCATGCTCAGTCTCGCTAGGACTCCAATCTCACAAATCTTCTAACATCTTCCATTCACGAACCATCATACAAGAGAGGTAAGCTTTCATACTCAACGCATCTGCTACCACATTTGCTTTCCCCGGATGATACAAAATTGCACAGTCATGATCTTTTAATTTTTTCATCCATCTCCGCTATCTCATGTTCAACTCCTTCTGTGAGAAAAGGTATTTCAAACTCTTGCGATCAGTGAAGACTTCAAATTTCACACGATAAAGGTAGTGTTTCTATTTATGCAATGCAAACATGATCACAACCAACTCTAAATCATGAGTAGGATAATTCTGTTCAGTAGCCGCCAATTTCTTTGATGCATAGGCAATAACTTTCCTGTTCTGCATTAGTACACAATCCAAACCTTCTTTGGAAGCATCACTGTAAATCACAAAATTATCACCACCACTAAGTAATGCTAATACTGGAGCCGTCGTTAAACGCCGCTTCAATTCTTGGAAACTAGCTTCACACTTTTCATCCCAAACAAAAGGTGTCATCTTCTTTGTTAAATTTGTCATAGGAGTAGCTATTTTAGCAAATCCCTCAATAAATCTTCGGTAGTATCCCGCTAACCCCAAGAAACTACGAACCTCAGTAACAGTACTCGGTTTCTTCCATTTAGTCACCGCCTTTACTTTTGATGGATCAACTGCTATTCCTGCACTCGAGACCACATGCCCAAAAAATGCCACTTCTTCCAACCAAAATGCACACTTGCTGAATTTGGCAAACAACTGTTTCTTCCGAAGGATCGATAATACACCCCTCAGATGCTGTTCATGTTCCTCCCGTGACTTAGAATAAATAAGTATGTCATCAATAAAGACCACTACAAAACAATCCAGATATTGATGAAAAACACGATTCATTAAATCCATAAATACTGCGGGTGCGTTTGTCAACCTAAATTGCAAGACTACAAACTCGTAATGCCCATACCTCGTGCAAAAAGCCGTTTTAGGAATGTCTTCCGTTTGCACCTTTAACTGATGGTAACCACTTCTCAAATCTAGATTGGAATACACCACTAACCCCTGTAACTGATCAAACAAATCATCAATATGCGGTAAATGATACTTGTTCTTGATTGTTACCTGATTCAACTGCCTGTAGTCAATACATAATCTCAAAGTACCATCCTTCTTCCTCACGAATAATACCGGTGCACCCCACGGTGATACACTTGGTTTAATAAATCCCCTGTCAAGAAGTTCTTCCAACTGTACCTTTAATTCTTTCAATTCTGCAGGTGCCATTCTGTAAGGAGCTTTAGAAATAGGTGTAATTCCTGGTAACAACTCGATACAAAACTCTACCTCTCTATCAGGAGGCATAGCAAACTCAATTGAAAACACATTTGAAAATTCACAAACCACATGTACTTCTTCCAACTTTGGTGTAGCAATACCCTTATCCACCACACACGCCAAATAACCCGCAGAACCATGTGATAATAATTTCCTAGCTTTTAAAGCAGAAATAATATGTATACCACTTTTACTAACATCACCCATAAATACAAATTCTGGTACATCAGGCATAGAAAAAGTAACTTTCTTCCTATGACAATCTACTACAGCATGCTAAGCACATAACCAATCCATGCAAAGTATCACATCAAAATCACGTATGGGTAATACAATCAAATCAGCATGCAAAGTGTGATCACCTATCAGTATATCACAAGCCCGGTATACATCCGAAGCTAACATATGCTCCCCCAACGGGGTAGACACCTCAAGCACAAAAGATAAAGACTGGGGCAACACAAATAAGTTATTCACAAAGTGAGATGCAACATATGAATGGAATGATCCAGGATCTATAAGAACTCGTGCCCTACTACCAAAAATAGAAAGACTACCTCCTATCACAGACGTAGACTCAGGCACTCCGCACTGATCAAGCGCAAACACACGACCCTGCACCTTAGGTCTACCATTACTATCCCTCTTGGTACCACTCAACTGTTGACTGGAAACCCCAGACTGACTACTTTTTAATTTTAGATAATCCCTTTTCATGTGACCCGCTTCCCCACACTAAAAACATTGCCCAGGCTTATACCCTAACTTGAACCGACAACTATCTTCAGAATGTCCCGGCCTTGAGTAATAACTACATGTCACCGGAGTACTTCGTTGACCCTGAGTAATAGGAACATTAGTACTTCGCCCACCAATCTGTTGCCTTGATTGCCCTTCAAACTGCGATCTATTTTGATTTTCCCTGCGGTTGCTGATATTATTGTAGTTACTGCCTCCATTACCTCCAATTTGTCCTCTCCCAAACGATTGCGAAGACTGCTGGAAATTTCCCATGTTCCCCCTTCCTTTGTGCTCCTCTATATCACCCTCTATCGCATATGCACGATCCACCGCACTGCGATAATCAGCAAGTTGTAACGACAGTAACTGCTTCCTGTATTTAGTCTTCATGCCCTTTACAAACTTATGTGTCTTCCTTATCTCATCAAGGATCAAGTGAGCACAATAGCGAGCCAACTCCGTGAACTATGCAGAGTATTGTGCCACAGACATATTACCCTGCTCCAGGTCATAGAACTCCCGTTCTCTCTTATCACGAACCACTGCTGGAACATATTGAGCCTTAAACTCTTTCAGGAAGTTAGGCCAACTAGAAGGTATTCCCTATAAATTCCAACTTTCCTGCAATACTTGCCACTAGTGCTCAGCTGCCCTTCTAACTTAAACACTGCTAATACTACCTTTTCATCATCATTACACCCCCAGAGCTGCAAAGATTTCCACTATGTGTTCAATCCATAATTCTGCCTTTGTAACATTAGGCTCCCTAATAAAGATATGTGGTTTCAGCTTCAATTTTTTTTTGAGTATTGTGGTGTTGTTTCTCTGTCATACTTCCGGCTGTAGTACCTCAATCTCTAGTTGTGGTACTGCCTCTTCAGGTTGTGGTACTGCTCCTGCATTAACTTGCTGAGTCATTTGGTTCATCACTTCCATCATTCTACAATATATCAACATTTCATTCTGATTATTCTGGTTCTGCTCAGGAGGATCATTCTGTGGATGATTAACATTTTTTTCTCTTTCTTCACCACCACCTGCACTTGAACCGACTCTACTAGTACTCACTCTGTGCCTAGTTTCCACCATTTTAACCTACACATAACACTCGACGTTAATATCTCAACAATAAGCCATACCTACCTAGGCCAAGGAACCTATCCCGGCGACAGCAAAACCATTGCTTTGATACCAACTGTGACGCCTTGACCCAGATCTCTATACAAAATCCCAAGGCCAGGTCGTCAAAACAACACAACAAGACTAACACAACTTGTAAACACCTGATTTAATAATAATAAAAAAGTCTTCGGCGACACTACTGCCCCAACTAACACCAATCACAAGTATACAACTAGGAAAAAGAAACAACAACAACAACATCGGCCACAACGTGCCGGAACATCAACATAAACCACGATCTACAACATACTCGGGAAAAGCAACCGAAATATTAAACAACTGTATACACAAGCACGACATACATATGTCGGCTACCAAAAGAATAATACGAACCACAAAGTATAACACTACCCCTAAGTAAAGTCCATATAACTTTACATAACCAATCGTCCTCACCAAACAAAATACTACTAACTATAACAAGCTCCACGAGATATACTCCAAAAGACAACCTGCTAGAAAGTCTCGTCCTCACCAACCTCACCGGGAACTGCCTGGCTGGCTCGGATCTAAGGAAAAAACAATTAAACAACAAACGATGTGAGTCAAAACTCAATAAGTTACTAAATGCAACTACATGACATGGCGTAATGCACAAGTTATAAACATTACATTGTAACAACATTCATATACCACATTAAACATGTAATATTATCATCGATTTACAATCCTCGTAACACATAAAGCACCTTCGTTTCACATAAGTGCTCATAAAGAAATCACGTAATAAAGGATACCGTTTCTGTTTATCCATATTTGCGTTGCTCCTGCAATACACAAAATAACCAACGTGTATCGATACCCGTGTGTGATGTATCGACATCCCCGAACCTGCTGGGTCTCCCCAAAAACCTATCGAATCTTAGCCATTAAAGTTACGCGTATTGCAACAACAATGGGGCTACCTCCCACCTACGACTACAGGTGAGGTGTGTAAACTCCGGTACAACGACTTATAGCGATTCCAAACATTGATTTGTTAAGGCTATATGTCGTCCCACCTTGACTTATCAACAATGCCAGCTGGACTCAATGTGATGCACAAAATAGTATCTAACTCATCTTATGAAATATAACCCCACGTTCAAAAGTAGTGAACTTGGAAAATGTTAAGTAATTAATATTACTCTATAACATGTTAACATCAGGCATATATTTATCAAGATTTACACATACATAATAGAGCTATTTTACAAGTCTCTAATACACAAATACCAATTCATACACTTAACCAAATGTTCCCAAGTTAGGAATCCCATTCAAACGAATTATATTTTTCGTAGGAATACAACAAGTTGTTCGGTGTAGTTTATTCTTTCCTATATCCAACTTTTTAAGTTCATTTCTACAATTCATCCAATTTGGGCATAGTTGCTACTTGCAACCTTCTTCCAATTAAAGTCTAAATTCTAATCTTTACTCTATTTCAAGTCTAATTATGCAGCAATTCCATCAACTAAACCATTCCATACCAAGCAACTAACATAGCCATGGTTTCCACGTATTCATATAACATTTGAATATGGAAATAACATTTATAGCAAGTCTAGCATGTTAATTGAGTAGCTAGCATGATTTAAAGCTTAAAGCATACAAAAAAGGGTTTAGTAACTTACCTAGAACTGAAAATCAAACCACCAAAAACACAATCAAAGGCTTCAAGGTAGTTCTCCTAGTCTTTAGCAACTCAAATATGGTCTTGCATTAAAGATTTGATGGTTGGATCTTGAAGAAATACAGAGAACACAGTAATCTCACCTTTCTGTACACACACACACACTCTCTCTTATATTCTTGAGTAAACTTGGATGACAATGGGAGTCTTGGTTGATTTGGTAGTGTTTTGTTTACTCTCAAGAGGTGGAAGAGGTGGAGAAATAGCTGATTTACTCCAAGGGGACGTGGCCTCACCCCAGCCAAGGGAACATTAAGTTTAAAAAGACAAAGAAAATTGGGACCAACATTCTGGCCACAGGGCGATCGCCTTGCAGCGAACCAGAGCAATCGCTCTGCAGGCAGATTTCCTCAAGTCAACTCTCTGCCTACAAAGCATTCGCCCAACTGCTAGCCCTCAACCCAGAATGTCTAATTCTTGAAAAAATGCTCTAAAATGACTCCAAAATGGTTCCCAAATGATTCTAACTCCTAAGCAAGGTCAAATACTCAACAAGGATTTCTGAAAAGCCCGAGAACTTTGCTAGAAATATAACACAAATGTTTACACAAGTTTTAATTAAACAATGATGCGACATTTAAATCAACAACTATGAATTATAACTAAAAGGCATGGCATAAAGTATTTAAGTATGTAAATAACACATAGAAGAAGCTAGGGTATTACAATGCACCCAACGAAGAACGTGGAATTAGAACTTGAACACTTGAAATGAAGAAAAAACACAGCAAATACCAACGAAGAAACATATATGATAGTTTGATAAGGAGTCTCCCTCGACCCGCTAATCGTGATGATTAGGAACCTCGGGTTGTGATGAGAACCGTCGATGCAATTGCCTACGACCCTCGAACCACGGAACGCCACAATCTCCCGACTCGCAGAGATTGATAAGTTCCAATGTTGGTCTCTAATCCAAGAAACTGAATAAACTCACAACTCAGTTGTGAAAACAAGAAATAAACTCTTAACAATGCAATTTAGCATATATCAATGATCCAAGATTCTTTACAAGTGTTTTTTACATGCCTTATATAGTCTACACAAGTCTGAACTTGTACTACAGCAAAAACACTTCAGAAAAACGTAAAAAATAAGTCAAAAACCATCAAACTTCCAAAGAAGGCTGTACGACACGCTAGGGCGCGGCCAGGCCGCTAGGGCGCGAATGTATGTGCGCTAAGGCGCTGAACTCGTTGAAGTTTTACAAATTTCTAATTTTCTGAAAAAAAAGTGTCTGGCACAAGCCAAGTCGGGAGCGCTCCGGGGAACGAGCCAAGGAGCGAGCGTACCGGAACGCGAGCTATGACACGAGCGCCTCGTCTGAAGTTTTGATTTTGTGTCTTTCTAGGCCTCCAATGTGCAAACAAACCCTCCTTTGATGTCCTATTTCATCCATGCTTATTGTTAGGGTCTTGACCTCCTGTACAAGTGCCATTAAAGACGCTTGACTGTTCCTCGCACTCGCACAAGTTATTGGCCCACCGGATATGTTTAAAGGTTCACGAACATCATTAACTTGGCCACGAACATGATTGGCTTGATTCACATCATTCCTTCCCTCTTCGAAAAGATTCGTCCTCGAATCACCTACATAAAAGGGACGGGAATTAGCAACAGACAAATATGAACTCACATTAAGCTTACCATGCTCAAAATCCTTTTGTTTTCGAACGAGCTCTTCATCTAAGCTCACATAACTCCAATTACCGGGATCATGAATTAATTGCACTTGTCTTGCCTTCACCTGCAAATTGATAACAAGAAAACTATGCAACACAACAAGACCAAAGTTGTTAGCATAAAATCTGTTATGCAACAATTTATCAAAACAAGTACTTTTCTCATGGTCACGAAAGAAGTCAACACATTGAGCACAAGACTCAAAACCTCATAATCTAGGATCTCTATCCTCACTCAAACACAAAAAAACCCCATCTCCGGGTTCAAATATCAACCTAACATGTGTTCTCTTTTTCACAACCATGAGTATCACAATAGCAACATGTTCCACAGCAAGATCATGGTTATAACTCAAAGAACCAAACACATGTGATAAGATCCTGGGTCTATCACATAATCTACCATGTATCCTCAGAAAGATATATTCAACATGTCCAACAGAATTTCCATGAACAATATTCTCAAATCTCAAGCATTTACAAGTCAATGCATACTCTTGCATTCTATTAACATGACACAAACAAACCCATCTTGTTTCAGCATGTTTAAGAAGAAACGCTTTTAACAAAGGAATTTTAGCTCTACATGCATCATGCAATCCATATATCTTGTGAAAAATCAATACAACATGAAAAACCAATTATGAAAACTCATGTACATCCATAAATATAGGTTGCTTACTCTTATGCACTTCCAACGCAAACCAAGACTCTAATAACCCCATGGAATCTACACAAAACAAAGATCACAAATTTCGAGACATCTTATGTTGGAAAACACACATTTCAGAATCTTTATGCAAGAACACTTCGTCACGGTAAACATTATTAACTTCGTGACACGCATCAACATAATTCTTTGTAGAAGAATCGTAAATACTTGCAAACTTAGAATTCTTAAACACTTTCAATGTGCAATTCAGATTTAACACGACATCTTCCAAAGCATCATACAAATCAATCAAATCAACCTTTGAGGTACATTCAAGAAATGGATCAACATATGAATGACTTGGAACTGTTATGCATGATTCATTATCAACTAACTCACCAAACTTCAACCACTCATTAAGTCCATGATAACCAATCAAAGCTTAAAAAGACAACACCCTACACATGTCAAGTTTTCTCACGAATAAGATACACATATGACTAGAGAACTTAACCAAATCTTGAATTTTGAGTCTCTTATCCACGTCAAGGAGATTGAAATGTAACAAATCATCATGATTATCAAGTCTTAGAAACTGAGTATCACAAGAAAAAGTAAGATCATACCTTTGAGAAAGTGTACGAACTACAACAATCTCCTTACCTAGCCAATCTTCGCATTTGGATCGAATTGCTTTATTTAATTCAGAAAGCACTTCATCAAGAACCTGTGGAGAAGAAATAACATATGGAAAAAATTATTGGGGTGACATGTTAGTGTAAAAAAGGATCTCCGTAGAGATGTGGAATACCTCACTTTGATTTTTTACCAACTCCGTCTTAAACTCACTTAGGACGGCAGAACAGATTGGTTTCACATTCTCGTTGCCATACGGCTTTTCATCCATTTCTTTTTCTTCCTCATTCGCTCGTGTTTCTGCCCTCTTGTTTTTATCATTTTCCCTCTTTCTTTCCTCTTTACTCGGGTTGTCACTCTCTTCCATCAACCCACTATTTTCATCTTTCCTCTCAGTCTCACAAGATTCACTTTTATCGTTCACTTGATTACTTTCTCTAGTTTCCCTCTCCTTTTACCTGGCTATCTCTCGACTATTACTCTCTCCTTTAGCTGGCCTCTCATTCTCATTTTCTCTCTTACTTTCCTTTTTCTCTGCTATCATACAAACATCACTTATCATTCTAGCCGAACTCTCTTTATTTTTCCTCAAACTTTCCTTACATTGTGATGAACCTACGCAAGTCCTAGGTACAACACTAATGTCCCTATTTTCAACCCCCTTGAGTTGACTCGATGTTTGATAAAAAGTAAAAGAAGAAGTAGACCTTAACAAATCCCGGTAGTAGTATTTTGGGACAAACTTTCGATGCATTACACGTTTCATTTCCTCCCACGTGTTAATGGGACCCTCTCCTATCTTTCTCTGGCGGTTGACTAATTGCTCCCACCACACACTAGCATACTCTCTAAACTTTAAGGATGCAAAGTTCACCTTTTGAGTTTCTGTGTAGTGGTTATACCTAAATACAACCTCAACTCTCCTAACCCAACCTAGGTACTCCTCCGGATCATCCCTACCTTTGAAAGTAAGAACCTTCATATCTACTCTTTCACCTACCCTTCTATTATGTCTCCTTTCATACTCATATTCACTTTCTGACCACTCATCATCACTACCTACCCAATCATCATAATCCTCAAAGTAGGCTTCCCTCCTCACTTGTGCATTTTCCTCTACTCTAGCCAAATGTTGACTAACATCCTCCATCATCCTTATCATACGTTCATAAGGATCCTCACTAACTAATCTCTCACTATGTCCTTGCAAAGGTACTCTATTGGTTTTTCGCATTTGTGACATGTTTTAAGGACAATTCATACAACTCACAAAATGTACCGCTCGTGTATACACTCACCTCACACACTCACACTCTAGATTTCTTGGATAGGTGCCTACCCTTGAAAGTACCAACTTTTAGAGTCAAATAAGTTATAACGTTCTGGGAGTGATTCTACGCAAACACAAACTTAAGTTCTTCAAGATTCTTTGGCTAATATGTTCAAAGTGAGAAATCAAAATTCACTTGAATGCAAGAATAGAATCGAAAAATAAAATAAAATTGGATGAATATATGACAAATTGACTTCAATGAACAATATGATGATATGAATAAAAGACAATATTCCAGAATTTTCACAATTAGAGTATTCAACAATGATGATCAAACTTGTCCCCAAATTTAATTATGAATTTTCACAATTTCGGGCCATTTTCCTTTTTTTTTTTTTTTGAATTTTTAGATTCAAGCTTCTTTTTGTTTAGCTTGATTCTCAACTCTTTCAAATTAGAATTTTTTTTTGACTATGGGCAATTCACCTTTTTTCTTTTTTGACTTTGCGAATTGGAACAAGAACAAGATAACACACAAGGCTACTTTAACAAGACACAATTTCAAGCAAATATACGAACGGAGAAAAGAAGAACAAAAAGGAATTCCCAGATTTTTTTTTGAATATCAACGAAGGACGAGAAGAACGATAGAACGAATTTTTGGGTTACCTCTTCGATTGCTCTTATACAAATTGATGTGAATTCGCCCGGTTGGTCGGGGGTGAACTCGCTCCAAGACCGGATCGAAGATTATGCACCTAACAGAGAACGCGGAATTAGAACTTGAACACTTGAAATGAAGGAAAACCGGAGCAAATACCAACGAAGAAACAAATATGATAGTTTGATAAGGAATCTCCCTCGACCCGCTAATCGCGATGATTAGGAACCTCATGTTATGATGAGAACCATCAATGCAATTGCCTACGACCCTTGAACCACGGAACGCCACAATCTCCCGACTCGCAGAGATTGATAAGTTCAAATGTTGGTCTCTAATCCAAGGAACCGAATAAACTCACAACTCCGTTGTGAAAACAAGAGATAAACTCTCAACAATGCAATTTAGCATATATCAATGATCCAAGATTCTTTACAAGTGTTTTTTACAAGCCTTATATAGCCTACACAAGTCTGAACTCGTACTACAGTAGAAACACTTTAGAAAGACATAAAAAATAAGTCAAAAACCATCCAACTTCCAAAGAAGGCCGTACGGCGAGCTAGGGTGCGGCTGGATGCGCGCTAAGGCACGGAACTCGCTGAAGTTTTGTAAATTTCTAATTTTTTGAAAAAAAATGTCTGGCGCGAGCCAAGACGCGAGCGCGCCAGGGCGTGATCCAAGGAGCGAGTACGCCAGGACGCGAGCTATGACGTGAGCGCCTCGTCAAAAGTTTTGATTTTGTGTATTTTTAGGCCTCTAATGTGCAAACAAACCCTCCTTTGATGTCCTATTTCATCCATGTTTATTGTTTGGGTCTTGACCTCCTTTACAAGTGCCATTAAAGACGCTTGAATCTTCCTCGTACGCGCATAAGTTATTGGCGCACTGGATATGTTCAAAGGTTCACGAACATCATTAACTTGGCCACGTACATGATTGGGTTGATTCAAATCACCTTGGGGTTACAATCAATCTTGAATCTGTTTAAGCCTATTCATCTGGAGAGGCTTTATTCAAGGATCTAGAAGGCTGTGGTCTTCTCCCTCTATTTTAGATGGGTGATGAAAAATTACAGCAAAAGGCTGGCTGAAGAATTTTATACCAGGATGACTATTCTTGAGGCTCCTGAAGATAAGGATGCACCAGTAGACAAAAGCTATATCAAGAGAAGCTTTATAAAGATCACCTACAAAGTTCTGGGTGAAATTCTAGGATTGCCTTCTAAGGGCAAATTGGAATTGGCTGATGAGGAATTAAAGACTACCTGGACCATGATGCGAGGAGATGCTAAACCAAAACCCATATTTGAGATGTACATGAATCTTTTTCCTGAAGTCCCTTACCACATCAGCCATCTAGTCGATAAGGGTATTATTTTCAAGAATGGCTTTAGGGACTGCATCACAACCCATCAGTTGATGTTGACTAGTGTTGTTGTATTGAGGAAATAGCTGAACAGGGCCAAGATATTCTACTCTCAGCTGTTCGAGAGTGTTCAGGAGGTCCAAAACATACCTGAGATGATGAGGCCCTTTGTAAGGGTGATAAATGTATTGATTCACAGCTATGAAGGGTTAGATGAATCCCTGGCTACTGATGAGCTGATAAAGGTGACCAACACCTTCGTGTTTTCCCTCAACAACATCAAGCGCTACAAGGAGGATGTAGTAAAAAGAGCTATTGTTGCTACTGCTGGCCCATCCACTCAGGTCAAGAAAGGGAGGAGGAAGGTGACCTATACAGTTGAGGGTCTACCAGCTCAGGAGGAGCAACCAACCCCTTTGTCTGCCACATTGCTAGAGGACTTCGACCTCTCCCGTCTCAAACAAGACCCATTCAAACCTCAATCTAAGAAAGCCAAACAGTCCACTCCTCCTCCCTCACCTTAACCTATAACCAAACCCTCAAAGAAGCATGCCACCAAAAAGGCTGCTGAGAGGGATGTCCAAACCTTTGAACTAGCCACTCTTAAGTCTAACATCCAATCCTCTTCTCTACCTCCTAAACCCACTACAAAACCCACCAAGGCCAAGCTTAAGAAAAAAACCTCCCTCCATTCTACTGATGAAAGCATTGGCTGGGATCACCTACTCCCCCAGCCGCATCTCAATCAAACCTAACTGTTTCTTCCACCCTTTCACCAGTAGAACCCACACCAACTCCTGTACTAGTAAACCCTACACCAGCTATTCCCTCAACCATTTCTACCCCTTCTGAAACTAGGCAAGACAAACGCCTAAAGAAAAGTGCCAAAAAGGCAAAGTGTGTTCCACCAGTCAACCTTGAGGAGCTTAAAGCTTTGGCTGAGAGTCAACCTCACCCACCTCCCAACCACAGCCAAAGAAAACCAAAATCAACCCATATGACTACCTACACCCAGACCTAGATATCTAGGAACTGCTGTTCTTTCGAGACAGCAGGCCTATCCCCAACCCAATCGATTCTGACCCAATCCTTTTCACCCTTGACTACCCCAAGCACCTTCCCTACCAACCCATGACTGCTAGGGAGATAATTATCAAATAGGGTAATTTCTATGACCCCCAACCTCTCTGCTGGTCCCAGCAGTTCTACATGCACAACTCAACTGTCCAGGATCTGCTTGTTTTCAAGCAATGGAACCAGATCCATAGGGATAATAACCTTCCTCCTCCAACCCAATCAGACATCTCCCATTTTATTTTTTTCCAACACCCTCATCTTCTTCTCCAGTACCCTCATCCTATTCCATTCAACCAGCCAATCCATCCTCACCCAAGCCCAACCCTCCTCCCCAGCCAAGCCACCTTCACTAGTTAATCTACCTCCCTCTTCTCTACCTTCTCCCTCAACCTTTCTCTCTGACCTTATAATCGACATTGTCTCCTCCCTCACACCGGACATTCCTTCTCCCCCTTCTTCAATCACCTTTGATTCATTCCCTATTTAGGAACATGAAGAGGCATTTGATGAATTCCTATCTGGGATCATTGATAAGGTTGCCTTAGCCTTAATAGAAGAAGCTGCTGAGGCTCTATTAATTCCATACCTTCTATTCTCTTCAACCCAGTCATCTTTAATTTCTTTGATCTTTTCTCAGTTTTCCCCTTGTTTGATCCTTTTCTCCCCCTTTTGATCCAAAGGACTATTCCCCATCTATTCCACCTCCATTTCCCCATGGCTATGCCTCACCAGATAACTCTAGCCTTTTTCGGCTGCTATACTCTAATCCTTATTCCTTTAATTGCCTTCCAGCTACCCATGCCCAAACTATCCAGTCTCCAACCATTGACTTTTTTTAGCCTGAATCCTTCTATTGCAGACCTTGTTACAGGCATAAATATTGTCTTGACTGATGTTGGCAAGAATATGGGTCTTCTAGAGGGTAATATGGAGATTCTTTGCAGGAAGCAGGCCCACACTACAAATGTCACGGATAAGTAGTTGTCCAGATCACCAAGGAGGCCAAGCATGTTGTGACTACTTCCGACATGACTGTTACAGCCTACCAGAATCTCTTGGTCAACCGCATCACTGCTGCCTCTAATGATGCTACTTCTTCGTTCACTCTCCTGAACACCAAAATCAACGATCTTACGACAATAATGGAAGTTGCAGGTGATGTGGTTGATACCGATATCAAGAAGTTAAAAAAAGGCTCATAAGGTCTTTTCGCGGTCGATGCACAAATCTGTTCTTGCCTTCCGGCTGTCCAATACTAGAAGCCACGTCGCTCTTTGTCGTCAGCACAATTTATATGATCACAGGTTTATTGCCATGGATAAAAAGCTTGCGTCCATGAAGGAAGAGATGAAGCTATGCATCAGTGACAAATACACTAAAAAGCTAGAGGCAAATGTCCTACTAAGGAAAAAGAATGCTGAACTTAGAGAAAAGTTATCAACAACCAAGGCCGAAATAGCTGAACTTAAAGCTGCTGCTGCTGTAAAGAATCAAGGACAAGCTTGAACAAAACCCTGTAATATTTAAACAGCCTGTTTTGAACTTGTCTAATTTTCATAATTTATGATTAATTACTTATTTTGTGTGCATGAAGTTTAAACATCTGGTTTAGAGACATACTTTATAACTATTTATAATTGTCTGTCTTTAAATTCAGCCTTATTACAAGTGTTTTGTGTTTGATTTACTTATTCTATAAACACTTTGTAATCTTATGTCATCTTAATATAATATTTCTAAGCATGCTATTATTAGTATCGGACATTCTCGGCTTTAATGTATTTAGAGGTCATGGACACAAGCAAATAGGAGGATATTCTTATATATTGTTTAGATTTGCTTGTATCCATCACCTAGTCTATGTTAGAAGTGACTACTGGGCCTGCGTGTCAAGTAGTTCGGCAACTTGTACTTAGACTCATGCCTTGTAATAACTTAGGATTACTTATTTGCCATTGGCTAAGTCCTTCAGGAGATGACTATTGTCTATCAGCCATCCCCACTAGTAGTATCCATCAAGCTCTCAGTCAAGAACTTTCCAGCCAAGCTTCATCAGCAATGTGTGAAGACCTGAAGAACGACTGATCAAGACTTGTCTGAAGATGTAGCTTTGTTTCTAGCAAATTCCTTCTTTGACTTTGGTGTAATGTTAACCTGTTGGTTCATTTATTGAACCATTCCATTTTAGGTATTTTTCTCAGAAAAGGACATTCTGCAAGCAGTTCTTCTCTACCCATTTTTGGCAAGTTTGCAGGTGCAGCTGGAAGACACCTTGGATGTAACAGGTTCACCACTCAGTCTTTGACAACAGGATTAGGGCATTTAATGCATGTCACTTTGCATTAAATGCACCTAATTCAAATCTTCCTAGTCTGAAATCTTCAACGGCTCCAAGGAAACCTCCTAGTATAAATTGAAGACTTCATGAAGCATTGATGGCTCTCCTACATTTGAACAATTTTGAATTCTCAACAACCTTCAAGCTTTATAACTCCAAGTGCATTCAAGAGCTTCAATTATACATTCTGTCTAACATTCTTTGAAGTGCACAGTTGATAAGTGACTATTATATAGTCATTTATCCTAAGTTTTCATATCTAATTCCTTAGTTTAATTATCATTTTTATCTCATTTTAGTCTATTTTAGTTCCTTTTTCATATATATCGGATTTTACGCTTTTTGGTATATTCTATGCATTTTAGACAGGTTTTTGGAGTCTATTTTATGATCAAAGGATGCTTGGACATCTTGGTGCAAAGGCATGGAAGAGCAACAAGCAAATCAAACACACAAAACCAAAATCCAACCAGAGCGGCCGTGCAGCCAGGAGAGGAGCGGCCGTGCACTTAGGCCATGACAGGCCATTTTTTTAGCCCCAAAATGCAGAGTGGCCGTGCCTTGGAAGTTGCCTGGCCGTGCTACCCTCGGAGCGGCCGTGCAGCAAGAAGTGTAGCGGCCGTTCATGATGTCCAAATTCAAATTCAAAACTGGCGCCAAGGGGACACGGCCGTGCAAAACCCTTGACACCGCCGTGCAAGTCGTGTCTGCAGAATTAAAAGGCACCTTTTGAAGGAACCTTCTTGAAGAGTTTCCTCCCCATTATAAAAAGACCCATTGTACTCAGTCTTACATACGGAATTTTGATAGAATTTTCATCAGAAATTGTTAGAGATTAGATACAAGTACTTATTACATTGATTTCCAAAGATCTTTGAAGATTGAAGTTTATATTTGTTCTTGAAGATTCCTTTGGGAAAGAAGCAATAAAAGTGAAGCATTATTCCAGCCATTCATATCTCATTTCATCATAAGTCTCTCTTACTCTATCCTTTATATTATTACTTATCTATTTTACATGGCTAGTGAGTAATCCTCCTTGTTCTTGGGGTTGGAAACTCAAAGCATAAACCGTTCATCATCTTAAAACATGAAAGTCTTGTCCTCTATCTTCATCTAAACAATTTTTTTATATCAATCTCTAAATGACTTACATTTTGGAGACGTCCAACTTGTATGATTCAGTCAATTGAGAGAAGGACGTAGCGGAGAATCTCGATTGACGGAACCATATAAAGAAACTGGGTTCCATTGATCACGAAAGTAGTTCAACGGCCTAGGGATGTTCCTTTAATGGAAAGTATGTTGACTCTCATTCTTAATGGATTCTTACTAATTATGGTCAGCTAGAGATAAGCCGGAATGCCCGTTTGTGACAGGGCGGGAGTACCATAAACGGAAATCTCAAACAGTTAGGACATAATTAGTGAAGAATACAAACGCTACTGTCTTAACCCGAAGTAGTGTAAGCCTAACATACCATCCTTGATTTTTATGAAAACCTTTATTTCCTAAGACAATGACTATTTGATGAATAAATTATGTATATGATTTCCAATCCCGAGAATGCTTCGTTATATAAAGTTTTATTTAAAATATTTGCTGTGTATGTTTCTTTCTCTTTCCAAAACAAATCTTTATCTCCCCCAATCTCTTCTATAATTTTAATAAAGACGAAAATAATCCCAAAGTAAACCCTGTCTCTGTGGGATCGACCCGTACTTGCACCCGCTATATTGCAATAGCCCGTGCACTTGCGGATATTAAATAAACCGTTAGGTTTCGACCGAACAAGTTTTTGGCGCCGTTGCCGGGGACAACGGTTTACTTTTAGTTTTTGTCTTTACTACATAATTTTTTTTTTGTTTTATTTTGTTTTCATATTGTTTTGTCTTTACTTCCAATAAATTGTTACGTTTAATCTCTTTTTGAGTATTCTTCTTATAGTGTATGAAACGGGCTCGGACGTTCTTTGACAATTTTGATCCAGAACCCGAACGAAGTTTTCACGAAAGATTAAGAAAATTCAAAGAGACACTAAGCAAGCATATGACGGAAGGAGAGCCACAAACACCAGCTAGGACCCTACGGGACTTTGTGAATCCAAGTACCCCGGGAACTAGATCCCCTATAGTTGTGCCGAATGCCGGAGCGGCACACTTTGAGATAAAGCCGCAACTTTTGCATATGGTTATGAATAACCAATATAGCGGCTTTTCGAAGATCCTCATCTCCACATCCAAACATTCTTGGAATATTGTGATACCACACGTATTCAGAATGTTACCCGGAAGCAATTCGGATGCGCCTTTTTCCTTTCTCTCTTAAGGATAAGGCGAAGCAATGGTTAAATTCGGTCCCCCAAAATTCATTGACAACATGGGACCAAATTCAAGAAGCATTCCTTGGGCGTTTTTTCCCACCAAGCAAAACAGCCCAAATCCGCACAAAGATCACTAACTTCTATCAAACAGATAGTGAAACTTTGTATGATGCATGGGAGCGGTTCAAGGAACTTCTCAGAATGTGCCCCCACCACGGGCTCGAAAAGTGGTTGATTGTTCACACCTTCTACAACGGTCTCATATTCAAGACAAGAGAGACCATTGATGCCGCTGTAGGAGGAGCATTGATGAACAAAGGAGTCGATGAGGCGTATGACCTTATCAAAAATATTGCATTGAACCATTACCAATGGTCAAACGAGAGGGAGCAACAACAAGGTACGCCCGGTAAATATAATGTTGATGCAGTTACTCTTCTCTCTTCTAAGGTTGACATGCTTTTGAAAAAATTTGAAAATCTTAATATCAATCCCGTGGCAAATGTAAATGTTTTATGTGAACTATGTGGGTCTAACTCACATAGTACGGATAATTGCGAGTTACTTGACATTAGTTTTAATGATCAAGTGAACTTTGTAAATTCTTTTGGACAGAAGGGGGGGATGTATTCTAATACATACAATCCCGAATGGAGGAATCACCCCAACTTCTCCTATAAGAATAACAACGTCCTAAACCCGCAACCATCTACACAACCTCCGGGATTTGCACCTAAGAATTTCAATAACAATGCAAATACCTTCCCCCCTAAATCAAAATTGGATCTTTTAATGGATTTTGTGGTTGAAAATAAAAATTCTCAAGAAAAGATCAATAATGAATTTAAGGAATGTTTTAAACTTTTAAATGCTAGGTTTGATAACTTAGCGGCGCATAATAAAATGCTAGAAACTCAACAAGCTCAACAGGCTATCCCAACGAGTAGGCCACAAGGGAGTCTTCCCGGTCAACCTCAAAGGCCAAATGAGCATATGAACGTGGTAAAAACTAGGGATGAGCAAAAAATGCTAAATGAATGTCCTAGAGATATTGATTATAGTCCAATCCCACCGATGATTGAGACTAATTTAGGGACGGAACCCCCTAGTAAAGAAGACAAGGATTATGATGAACTTCTTGAGAACCTAGATGCCATTAATGTCAACATTCCATATTTCAAAAAACTTGAAGATATGCCTTTACCTGTTAAACCTTTAAAGAAATTAATTTTTGAGAAAGAAAGGCTAGAAGAATATGAAAATGTTATGTTGGCGGAGGAAGTGAGCGCTGTCTTGCAAAATAAAAATCCTCCAAAATTAAAGGATCCAGGTACATTTACAATTCCTTGTTGTGTTGGCAGAATTAATATCGATAACGCTGTGCTTGACTTAGGAGCTAGCGTAAGTTTGATGCCATTATCGGTAAGTGAGAGACTTGGTATAGGGGAACTCAAACCCACTACTATAACTCTCCAATTGGCAGACCGTTCCGTTCAATACCCCATTGGTATTATGGAAAACATGTCATGTTGAGTAGGGAATTTGATCATCCCTGTCGACTTTGTGATCCTTGATATGGCGGAAGATCACCAAATTCCCGTCATTCTAGGAAGGCCATTTCTTGCCACTGCGGGGGCAATTATAGATGTGAAAAACGACACCTTTTCCCTAAATATAGGGAAAGAAAAAGTCAAATTTAATATGAATAGATCAGATCTCGAGGATCCCTACTTTGAAACCTACACCCCAAGTGAAGAATATGAGATGGGTAAGGAATCACAATCAGAGGAAGAAATAGAAAATAATCCCGTAAATGATGAACTTTTGATTTGCAATAACAATATTGATGCGATAGAAGAAGATCACTTCGAATTTTCGAAAGTGCAAAGACTATAGGTCACTTGTTCTACCAAAGAAGTCGGGATGGAAAAAATGTCTACCGCAGAAAATATTGATTACTCCGGAAGGAATGCACTGGCAAATTGTCAATGACAAAAGGCCATCGAAATATCACACATCTCCTACTACCGAAAAAGGGTCGAGCTAAGGACCTAAAACAAGCATCATCGGAAAGGTAACCGATGGATTACTTTTTTATTATTTTATTTTATTTTATAATACTTTATTTTATTTTTATCATTATTATTATCTTGTGCTAACTTGGTTTTATAGGTATACAAAAAAAAAAAGTAAAATGATGAACAGTGGTTCGCACGGCCGTGCTCTATGACATGGAGCGGCCGTGCAGTTCATATCGAGCCAGGATAAGTTAACTCAGCAAGGGGGAGCGGCTGTGCAAATCCCTTGACACGGCCGTGCAAAACGCCTGGGGAGTTGCGTCATTCCAATCAAAAGACGCGTCTATCTCCCTCTCCTCCCTCATTCACTTCATCTTCTTCATCACTCTCTCTATACCTCCGCCCCATACACCTTAAATACCCCCATATCCTCCACTTAAACCCACAAATTCAACCTCAATCCTCCACAAATCCATCAGCCAAACACCTATCCACCATCAAAATCATTCCAAAACCCTCCTAAAACCCCCAATTCCGAAAATCCAAAAAACCCTTCACCCATTTCAAAAGTTGAAGAGATTTCCTTAGAATTGGAGAACAAGAAGGAAGCTTTTGGACATCTTGTGGCTGTGCAACAAGAATTTCGAGCCTTTCAACATCAGTTTCTCTGGGTAATCTACTTTCTATTTACTCTAGCTGGGTTTTGAGCATTTTCCTTATAAACTTATCATGGAAGGAAGAAAGGGAAAGGGAAAAGCTACTAATAGGGTTTCAAAGAGGTCCCGAAAGGAATCATCTTCTACTCCTAATCTGAACCCAACACTCAATGATTTGGGTATTGAGTTTAGAGAGCCTTCCGAAGTGGCTAGGTTTACCGCCCTTCGTCAAAAAAGGATAAGGCCTACACAATTTCCAGATATTCCAACCCTCAAAGCTTTAGATATTTATTCAAATGTGAGAAGGTTTCATACCAGGTTTGGTTGTGGCGGTTTTCTCGAATTGCATGAGAAAACTTATGAAAGGATCACATTGGAATTTTTGTGCACCATGAGGAAGGAGTTTTCGACAGAAATTTGTGGTGATACGGGAGAGCCATATCAGTTAATCCACTTGCATTTTCGGCTTGGTGGTGAGGAGTTTCACCTCACTTCTTTCGACATCAACAGAATTTTGGGATGGCCAGCCTACACGAATTATGAAACCGATCTTCCCATCGAGTTTAGGGAGAATGTGTTTTGGGAACAAATTACCGAAATCCCGTCCTTCAAGTCAAGAACCGCAAAAGCCTCATCTATCATCCATCCCGTTCTTCGACTTATGCATAGGTTCTATGCATGTACAGTTTTCGCAAGAGAAGACAAGGGTACGGTAAACAAGAAGGAGCTATTTTTGTTATGGTCTTTGGTGAGGGCACATAGGAGGGTTAATTTGAGCCATTTCTTGATTGAGTTGTTCAGTGACATTGTCTCCCCAACCTTTAATGGGGAGATTCATATTGGTGGTATTATAACCTTGTTTGCTAAGCATTTTCAGCGGGTGATTCCCAATGATGAGATTGCAGTTTCGGGTTCAACAAAGTTGGATATTCCAACCCTACGAACAATGCAAATGATCTCGGATAGAGGCCGTGGGGAGTACAATTGGTTGGTAGGGCCCGGGAAAAAGCCCTACATTGTTTTGCCTAGCACCATCCTCCCCGTTGCCCGAACTTATCAAGTTCAAACATGGACCTTTCCCAATTCTATGAACCAAGGGGAAGGCCAATCAAGCCAAGCAAACCAAGAAGGAGAAGAAGAAGAAAGAGAACAACACCACCCCGACCCAACCCAATTGCCACCGGATTTCAATGACAGGTTTGATCGAATCGAGCTTCAAAATAACCAAATAATCACTCGGTTCGACACTTTCAACCAAGAATTTCTTCACTTCCGGAATGACATCCAAGATCGTGTGAATACGATTCAAAGGCAAGTAAACACGATCTACAACTATGGGGTCAACAATTGGGACGACTTTCTGCAACCACCATCATTTCCGTAAATCTCGGTAAGTTTCTCTTTACCCTCCCAAAATTGACGCTGTTCTTTGAAACATTGAGGACAATGTTCATTTCAAGTGTTGGGGGGGGGGTATATCTATCTTTCTTTATTCTACTTGCTTTCTAGTTTAGATTTACATTGCTTCTTAGTTTAGATTTACATGCTTTCTAGTGTATTTTTTTTTTTTACTTAGTTGCATTTTCGTTTCTTTTTATGCATGTCTAGTATATAAAAAAATATATAATAATAATCCCTATGATGATCCATATTATTATTCCTTATGCTTGCCATTTGCCCAAGAATAATGCCTTTGTCTTTCCTCTCATATTTTCTATAAACTTAGAAATTAATAAGAAGAAAAATATAGGGATGTTTCTAGGAAATAAGTTAAAAGCCTCATAAGTTAATATAGCAAAATATAGGGTTTTGTCAAGAAAATGCATTTGATTAGATTAAATCTTTATTGATCATCTTTAAAACACTTGGTTGTTTTTATGAAAAATTTTGAAATCATTTCTTTAAATGTACAATTCAGATACTTTTGACATTTATTCTCTTATTAGAATCATTCACATTGTTTTTGCTTCTTTTGAATCACACCCCTTCATAAAAATTCCATCTTTCCATTTCCACTAATCAAATCAAGACTAGGAAATTTTATCTTATTGGCTAAAAGAGTGACTTGTTCACCAAATCTTAAAAGCAAAAAGAAACCTATTACTTCCTAAGTAACTCGAGGCACGGCGTTCGCTGCGACGATGCTTCCTTGCCAAATGGAAGTAATGTCCAAAGTATTCTTGATCTAAGTATTAGGAACATGGGGTTCACAGCCACAATGTCTCCTACTTGAAAGGATCGAAAATTACTAAGGTCTTTTGCAAAAATTTAACACGTGCAAAAATAAGATAAAATTGTTGAAGCCTTGATAAGATTTTTCCACTATCATCACCCATTTTTTCGCCTTTGTGATTCAAAAAAAAATGCAATCCAATTTTATGAAAGCTTCTAGTTTGTGAATAAGTGTTCATACTTTTATTTGTGCATTTTAAGCAATGAAGTCATTTTCTCAAAAATCACTCTAAAAAGTGAAAGCTTCTCTTTTACCAAGTAATTGATCTAAGATTTATCCTTCTAGCATGCTTTACTTGATCAAATTCTATATATGCTATATTAGGTTATTGTCTTGAAAATTATTTCTTTAAAATATTCCCAAAATGCTTCTTTCTAATAATTTTTAAAGGTATATAAAATATGATTAGAAAGATAAATGCAATATCCAAAAGGCAAATTAGGGCTTGCTACTATATTTCTGAGGGATCATTCTTATCTTTTCTTTTTTCCTCGCCATGTTTTCATCCTAAACTTGCTTGGGGACAAGCAAGAGCTTAGTGTGGGGGAGTTTGATAAGTGACTATTATATAGTCATTTATCCTAAGTTTTCATATCTAATTCCTTAGTTTAATTATCATTTTTATCTCATTTTAGTCTATTTTAGTTCCTTTTTCATATATATTGGATTTTACGCTTTTTGGTACATTCTATGCATTTTAGACAGGTTTTTGGAGTCTATTTTATGATCAAAGGATGCTTGGACATCTTGGTGCAAAGGCATGGAAGAGCAACAAGCAAATCAAACACACAAAACCAAAATTCAGCCAGAGCGGCCGTGCAGCCAGGAGAGGAGCGGCCGTGCACTTAGGCCATGACAGGCCATTTTTTTAGCCCCAAAATGCAGAGTGGCCGTGCCTTGCCCGGCCGTGCAGCAAGAAGTGGAGCGGCCGTGCATGATGTCCAAATTCAAATTCAAAACTGGCGCCAAGGGGACACGGCCGTGCAAAACCTTTGACACGGCCGTGCAAGTCGTGTCTGCAGAATTAAAAGGCACCTTTTGAAGGCACCTTCTTGAAGAGTTTCCTCCCCATTATAAAAAGACCCATTGTACTCAGTCTTACATACGGAATTTTGATAGAATTTTCATCAGAAATTGTTAGAGATTAGATACAAGTACTTATTACATTGATTTCCAAAGATCTTTGAAGATTGAAGTTTATATTTGTTCTTGAAGATTCCTTTAGGAAAGAAGCAATAAAAGTGAAGCATTATTCCAGCCATTCATCTCTCATTTCATCATAAGTCTCTCTTACTCTATCCTTTATATTATTACTTATCTATTTTACATGGCTAGTGAGTAATCCCCCTTGTTCTTGGGGTTGGAAACTCAAAGCATAAACCGTTCATCATCTTAAAATATGAAAGTCTTGTCCTCTATCTTCATCTAAACAATTTCTTTATATCAATCTCTAAATGACTTAAATTTTGGAGACTTCCAACTTGTATGATTCAGTCAATTGAGAGAAGGACGTAGCGGAGAATCTCGATTGACAGAACCATATAAAGAAACTGGGTTCCATTGATCACTAAAGTAGTTCAACGGCCTAGGGATGTTCCTTTAATGGAAAGTATGTTGACTCTCGTTCTTAATGGATTCTTACTAATTATGGTCAGCTAGAGATAAGCCGGAATGCCCGTTTGTGACAGGGCGGGAGTACCATAAACGGAAATCTCAAACAGTTAGGACATAATTAGTGAAGAATACAAACGCTACTGTCTTAACCCGAAGTAGTGTAAGCCTAACATACCATCCTTGATTTTTATGAAAACCTTTATTTCCTAAGACAATGACTATTTGATGAATAAATTATGTATATGATTTCCAATCCCGAGAATGCTTCGTTATATAAAGTTTTATTTAAAATATTTGCTGTGTATGTTTCTTTCTCTTTCCAAAACAAATCTTTATCTCCCCCAATCTCTTCTATAATTTTAATAAAGACGAAAATAATCCCAAAGTAAACCCTGTCTCTGTGGGATCGACCCGTACTTGCACCCGCTATATTGCAATAGCCCGTGCACTTGCGGATATTAAATAAACCATTAGGTTTCGACCGAACAATAGTTCTTAGATTATATTCTTTATTGCACTTCATTGATTGCAATCTTAGCATTCAAAGCACACAAGAATTTAATCCTTCTAGATTATAACTCTCACCGAAACCCTTGGTCAAATATTTTGTACAAGATCCATTAGTGATCTTTTGTAAAACGATTCTAGTGGAAAACATAGTGCACTTTTCAAATCCAAAGTTGACCGCTTTGGTAGTGGACATAACACTTATTCATAGTGTGAACCACTTCAAATATCTTGTTCTTTAAATTCTGCACTTGTGTTTTGATTATTCACTTAATACTTCCAATTTCCATTCTTTCCAAAAGAATAACTGATCTTCAAGATCAGCCATTCTGACTTGCTGCAAACTATTTTCAACTCATTTGTTACTTTCTGAAGTTATTTTCATAGAAGTTTTAAAATTGAACATAGGCTATTCAACCCCCCCTCCTTCTAGCCTATTTGAGCCTATTGGGACTTACACTTACGAACAGAGGAAGTACTATTATAAAGGAAGGTTCAAAATGAAGCTTTCTCACGCTTTTTGAAATTATATTCAAACTACCCCTAATAATAATTGACAATTATCACATGAAAAACAACCAATTGCTTCTTAAAGATAACTACCAACCCCTTCCACTTATTCGAATTAAATACTCAAAACCACCATTATTTAAAATAAATATCAAACAATTATTAAACAAAGAGTAAATTACAGCAAACCCTCCTAAACTATTCCAGGCTACTGGATTGTACCCTTAAACTATTTTACCCGATAATAAATCCCCATGATCTTAAATTACTTAACACTTGACCCGGTTAAAAATTGACAAATCGTTGACCATTTGATTCCCCTAAATACTTTAATGACTAATTTACCCTTCTAACATTTAATTTAGGGAAAACCACACAAATGGTCCTTGTACTTTTTGGATTTTCTGGGATTCGTCCCTTTACAATAATTCGCAAAAATTATATCCTTGTACTTATCAAATTAAACGAAATTGGTCATTGGTATAATTCTGTTAACTTTTAGCTGTTAAGCCTAATCACATCTCTCACATGATTTTGCCCAGGGATAAAATTGTTGTAGGTCCACTTGAGGCAAATAGTAAGGCTAAAGGGGGGGGTTGAATAGCCTTATAAAATCTTTTTAAGAGTTTTAAAACCTATTAAAACTTTGGCAGCAGAAAAGCGATTTTTAAGGAATCAGTCAGCTAATCAATGAGAGTGATCAGCTAATGACTAAAGCTTATGACTGAAATTATGGAGCAAAGGCTGACTGAAGCTTAAAGTAATGTAATGCTTAAAGCCTTGGTCAGTTTGGTCAAATGAAACAAGCAGTAATGAACATAAGATGTAAAGTGGTTCACAGTATAAAAACTGCTACGTCCACTACCAAGTTGGTCAAACTTGGATTTTTGAAGTGCACTAATATTAATAATCTAGATGATCACTAACGGATCAGTGTACAACAAGGACTAGTGTGTTATGGAGATTGAATGTTACAAGGAACAAATCAATCTCGTGTGTTACAATCAATGATCTCTCAATAACTAAGTAGTTGGGAGAGATTCAACACAATGATTGAACTATAAAGGCAAGATACAAAGAGAGTAGTGAGAAAATAAATGTTCTAAGTAAATGCATTTTATTGGAGAAGCTTCGAAAATTCTTGCAGTGTTATTAATGTTTGAACTCTTGAATGCCTCTTCGAATGTAGTTGTTGGGCTACCATTCTTCAATGTATCTTCGGCTTTATATAGGCAGGGATAGAGAAATATCCGTTGGACACAATTGAGAGTAGTTGACGTTGCATTTAATGTTCTGATGGCATGCAAGTCAAAGATGGTGAACAACTATTCCTCAAGCTTTGTGTTATCACACATTTCATTTTGAAATAAAGCAAAAGGCTAGGAATACAAAGTGTGTCAGAGTACTCATTTAATGAAAAAGTAAAAAGCATGTTTGAAAACAACACGCTAAGTACTGACACAAATTCAAAATAACTACGGAAACTTATCAAGGAAGCTTCCGTTTAAGGATCAGTAAACTTTAAAGAGATAAGTCTAAGACAATTAGTCTACTATCCTTATGCCAAGTAATCAGTGACTTACTTGGAAAATATCTAAGTTTTTATCAGTCACTAAACATTGGCTGAATTAGCTTGACTGATATTAAGGGTTTAGCCAATGCGGAATAGGTAGTCATGTGATCAGTCATCTTTTGTTAAACAAGAATGGCTGGTCACTTGGAATCACTAAACTGATGTACGCGCAGTCATCATCTAACGAGGAATATTTGGTCATTTGATCAGCAATAACAAATATAAAGCTTGGCAGATGGATTCCAAAAGATAGAATGGCTTTAAATAAATCATGAGAATGACCAACAATCGTCCATGTATTTTTCTTTTGAATAGACAAAAGTATTTATAATATTTGTTATAACCAAAAGCAACAAAATCCCACCTTGAAATCGCTAAAATTTTCAATGGTTGTTCATATAGATCTCAAGCCAAATCATATAAAAAGAAGAAGTCCAAAAGACAATTAGTTGATGAGAGAGAGCGGAGAGCATAAAAATGTTTTGAGTGGGGTTATTCACACCCCCAAATCCTAAACATTTTTAACCTTCCAAAATACTAACCACACACCCCATATTTTCCTATTTTACCCCTCCTAACATTTTTTCCAAAATTAGCCCCTCCTAAGTACACCCCCTCCTCTCCATAATGAAGCAATCCCTCTCTCCTCGATCTCTTTCCGCTAAACTACTGCATCCTCTGCACAATGAGATTCAATTGGCTGGGCGCAGCTCCTCCCACATTCCTCTCGGGTAGTAGTAGTAAGTTAATGACCTATTTCCTTGCCGGTGATGTGCGATCTCCTGAGAAAGTGGAGAAACCCTTTCAAGCTTGTGAAAAAAATGGGAAGTCCAATCCAATCCTTTCCAACCCTCCACTATCCTTCGAATTCTTGCTTCCTCAGCACTGAAAGACTCCATGCCATGCCTTTGAATAATTTACCCTAGCCCTAGTGGTAGGAAGCATTTTGACTTCCATTCCATTTGAAAAAGAGTCAACTCGCGTGAAGTTCGACAATCATTTTCTTGGAGGGGCGGGAGTCGACTATAGTGTTCGGCAAGCACTGACCGAACACCTTTAGGGTGTTCGGCTAGAGCCTAATGAACGCCATTAGGGGTGTTCGGCCAGTGCTTACCGAGCACCACTAGGGTTGTTTCACTAAGGACAATGAGGTTAGATTTTCTAATGGCATTTTTATAATATTTGAATGGGGGTGTATGTAGAAAATTTGGAGGTGTGAAATAACTCCACTCAAATGTTTTTTGGTTTGTTTGAAAACCTACAACAAATTGAAGCATTAGGGAGCAAATTGCTCCAACACCAAACTCGATTTCATCATCAGCTTTGTCATTCGAGTTTACCTCGAATGGCAAGGAAGAATCGAAAGGAGAGAGAAATGAGTCGTCTCTAAGAGGGAGTCAAGTGTAAGTGGTGGGGTCACCGCCAAATAAGGACAAGAGAGGCAGTGGCGGGCAGAGTTTAGGGTTTGGGTTTTTTTTGTTTTATGTGTAAGGTTTGGGGTTTTAGGGATTTGGGGGTGGGTTTATGGTGAGGGTGTTAGGTCCATGAAGATGTGCTCAGAATATAGGCTAGAGGGGGGTGAATAGCCTATATTACCTTTATTAAAAATTTCATCAAATTTAAAGATTATGTTGAAAGACAGCGATGAAATGATTAATAAAATAGGTCATCTTCCATGTTTAAGCGACATAGCTGATATAGTGGGATCAGCTGATGTGTATCAGCAGACTTTAAGGACTGCAAATAGGAAGATTATGTTATACTTAGCTGGTATAGAAAAATTTAAGCAGCGAAAGAACAAGTAGCATAAGTATAACAATTTAGATTAAAGTTGCTGTTAACAAATAGATACATGTTTATCAAAGAAGCAAACTTAAATCATGTATTAGATGCATCAATTACTTTGCACAACCAGATTGCACAAGATATATATCATTTATTACAGGAAAGATAAGTAAAGGCTGAATGTAATAAACTATGATTTATATTATAATTCAGCAGAGGTTAATTTGCTCAAAGACAAACATGCTTAGTACATCAACCTAGACTCTCTAACCTAGCAATCTCCCCGGGGTAGAAGGAAAGTGAATTGGGATGCCAGGAAGACTCATAACTAGAACTCTAACCTTAGCAGTTTTTAATCCCCTAGGAAGGTGGACAAGAGAAGTTCTAGAGTTAGAGTAGTGTGAGAAGAGAATATTAGGCGTTGTTCAAATAACTGGTATTTGAACAACTGAGTGCTAAGCACTCGGCCAAGAATGATGACGACTCATTGCACAATCGACAACCCTTATAATGTAGTATAAGTCTGCCGATATGAATGCAGTATGGATTATTAGGCTCTGGTTCTTCATCAGACATCTTCAAGCTTGGTTAGTCTTCAACGTGGAGCAGGATGTTTGGTCTCTAGCTATGGATTTGAAATATAGCAATTGAAGAGACTGAGTCTTTCGAAGGATGAAAGAACTTAAATCAAGAAAGAAGTTCTTGATCAAGCAAAGCTTCTTCGCTTTAGGAATTTTAGATTTTCTCTCCCACAAAGTGTTTGTTCTTACACTTGTGTTTTTCTCACTCTAAGTGTTGTTACAGATTAGAAGCATTAAGATCACCACACTTCTCTGAATGAGGGATGAGAGACTTCTTTTATAGGCTGGAGAAGATGAAAAAAAGTCGTTGAAGCTTGGATGAGTTTTGCCCGTTAGAGATCTGAATCATCAATGCATCAGAGTACATTGTACAAACTGTTGGGCAAAGACCTTCCATTTAAGCTTTGTCTTGAAGTCTGTCCGTGATTCAGGCTGTCAGGATGGAACGTGACATGCAGGCCTGGGATGTAGCGCACTGTGTTTGGCCTTTTATGGAATGTAGCCTTTGAAAACTGGGACCAAACACGAAAGAGTCTTCTGAATAATAGTCAAAGTACAGACATCGATGCTTATCTTGAGCTGTCAGAAAGATCTTGTAACGGATCTATTTTGAATTATAGCTTCGAGAAACGACCGATGTTCCTCTTGAGAATTATCATCTTTCTTGCAGTTGTCTGATGAAGAGCTTGGCTGAAACTAAGATCTGTCGATTATAAGACTGCTGTGGTAAAGATTGCTAATGAGACATGGCTGGTAGAAATGTCTGCTGGTGAGACATTGCTGATAGAGATGTCTGCTGGCGCCAGTAGAGCTAATCCATATGAAGAGTCATCTTTACTTGGTAAGACACAGACTCGGACATGTACAAAGACTTCCTAGTCTAATGACTTATGCAATGTTTCATCAAGCTGCCACACTAACCGGTACACAGCCCTTTTAGCCACTTGTGAAACATGCGTTGTAATGGGAACAAGCAAATCACTGTGTTGGAATATGCAAACATATGTATCAGCTGTTTCACAGGCATATTCCTAATAGAGGGTTTTTGGATTTCGTTTGGAGTGAGATAAAGCTTGTGAGGAAAAGGAAAATTGAAAAAGATATGGAGAACGCCATTGTTGATTAGAGGTGTGTCATGGTATAGAAGCGAGAGAGAGAGAGAGAGAGAGAGAGAGAGAGAGAGAGAGAGAAAACCATTTTTTAGGGATGAAGACGGCAAAGTAGAATGGGGGACGACGGATATGGAAGTGAGATTTTAATATGAGTTGACCATTTTGCCCTTAAAAGGTCACGTGTTCCTCATGTGTAAAGACTTAACGCCCAAACATTGACGAAATTGAATGGAAGAACTAATTGTGTCTGTCCATATCAGTATAGGGACCAATTACGCGAGATAAGGACCAATGTCACCAATCCCAAAAAAAATTCAAAAAATATAGGGACCATTTGTGTAATTTGCCCTATAATTTGCGAGGTTTTTTTTTTTTTTTTGAACTCTATAATTTAACTAGTAAATTATAGAGTTAAAAAAAAATAGTAATCTCTTTGAAATTATTAATTTATCACTCTTTGAAATCTGTGGCCATAATCAACTAAACACAAAATCAATTCTAAGCAATCTCTTTACCAACCACCACCATTACATAGTTCACACCGCCATGGTGCCATGTCCAACCAATGGATATAGGGTGGGGCTATTCACACCCACCAAATTGCTCTATACACCTACCTAAAAATAATTACAAAAAAGTCATCTACTAAAAGATAAAATAGCCCTTTAATACTAAATACACCCTCATAAATACTCTATACACCCACCAAATATAATTACAATAATCCTCTTCACCCAAAATAGAGAGAGAAAAAGAGAAACTCAAGATCGACATTAGTATTGCCGTCGTATTAGCGTACTTTCGGTCAATTATCCTAGGTTGGACTCGAAGAAGTAAGCACTTTAGCTACTGAAGCAGGAAGGAGCTGTTTGGAGCCGAAATAAAAACTTCCTTCTCAGAATTCCTTAGAGCATCTACAATGTGGAGAACCCATTTTCGGTTTCTAGGTGGGCTCCACTGTGCCACCTAGGATTTTCAAGAACCAAAACCAATCTCCACAATGTTTAGTTCTTCAACTTGGTTCCTAGGTGGACCCATTGTACTTTTTAAATATAAATCATTTATACTTATACTTTTCAAACAAATTAATTTTTTTATAGTTTTAATTAATATATTGCATATTTCAAATATTTCGTAAGAATAAATTAATTTAATCATAGTATTAATTAGATAAATTTATATAGAGGAATTATTAAAAAAAATACTTTTCAGAATTTGAAAAATAACATTATCACATAGATTAATAATTGTGACACATATGACATTAATAATTGATAGATTAATTTTAAACAGCGAGAATTACAAAATACGTGAAAATTTAAAAATTACATAACTCGAGAATAGATTTGAACTATAAATTAAACCCCAATTGGCTCCACTTGTTTTTAAGCATGTCACTCATACGTTGATGAATTTCACATCCTCTTGGGTCATTTCACTTACATCTTGTGACATAAATTTGAAATCCTCCATAAATGATTCATGTTGAACTTTTTTGTGCTTTGGTTGTGGCTGTGAGTATCTTAGCATCTAAAAATCGATTCATAACTTCTACAGAAGCTTTCTTAGCTTCTGCTTCAATTTTTCTTACTTATATGTATTCTTGCAACTTTTCCTCAATTCCGCAATACTTTGCATCATTTTTACCAGATGTTGCAGCCTTAACTTTTCCTTTCCTCTTCGCAGTTTTTTGCCTAATTGGACGATTGTGCTCGCTAGTTTCTTCTTCATCCACACTCGTAGGGGTGTGTCCCTCTGAACCGGATGTCCTGGCCTTCTTTGCAGTGTGAAGGATGTCTGATTGATTTTTAAAATGAGAAGTATCCTTCATGGTCCTCCAGACATGTTCAAATACAAATGACTTTTCTGTCTTCGCTTTGTATTTTGAATAAGAATTACTCAATAAGTCTTCCATGCTCCAACCGCTATGATGCTCGTTCTTCAATGCGTTATAGATCGCATTAAACCGATTCACGCTCGATATATTCATGTTATACCAACGTGGTTTTACTGCTTTACATCTCTTTCCACCAATCCCTTGGCCCTAGATAATTCATTGTAATAGTCAGTGATACGTGCCCAGAATTGATTCCCTTTTTGGTTCCTACCGACCACTGAATCTTGACTTGTAGTAAAAAATGCCTTTACTAGGAGGATGTCTTCCGATTCTAACCATTTTGGCCAACTGTTCTTACCTATTTTTGATTTTATTTCTAGATCAATAATATTTTCTACATCAACCGGCGGTTGAGTCTCGGGGACAAATGTCGGAGTTGCTGGTTCTTTGTCAGATCCAGATGCATCTAAACTTGTCCTTCATGAGGAGTTTGATGACATAGGTCTTGGAGAGAATCCATATGTAGAGCCTTGTATTCCAAAATGGCTTCCTATTGGCTGCCAATATTCAGGTTGTGGCATGTAATTCCCACCACGAGGAGACTGCAAATTTTGATAATTTGGAATATTTTGGGAAGACTGAAAATTTTGAAAATTTCCAGAACCTTGGAAATTTCCAAAATTTTGTTGATTATATGGATAACCTACAAAATTGTGAAAATTTGGTGGGTACTGTGGGAATTTTGAGAGAACTGGGCATTTGGAAGAATACGAGAATTTTAAGAATTTGCTCCTCCATCGACATTTGAAGGATCAAAAAATGGTCTGAAAAAATCATCTGAGTTATCATTCATCTTGAAAAAAGTATGCAATTGTAGAAAAACAAAATTCTAGCTAAACAAGAGAGAGATGTATATTGACGATATAAAATATGAGGAGGTTATAGATGTATATATAGATAGGAAATAATTTTACAATTAAAAAAGATTGGCTAGAATTTTAATAAGAAACAAACAACTTTTTCAAAAATGTAAAAAAACAAAAAAACCTTTTCAGAAAAAGTAAAAAACAAAAAACTTTTTTAGAAAAAGTAAAAAAACAAAATAATTTTTTTAGAAAAAGTTAAAAAATAAAATACTTTTTCAAAATTATAAAAAAAAAACCTTTTCAAAAATAAAACTAAAACTTTATTAGAATTCAAAAAATAACTTTATCAAAATTAAAAAATAAAATTAAACTTATTCAGAATTTAAAAAAAAAAACCTACTTAATATTCAGAATAAAAAAAAACTTTTTCATAAAAAGGTAAAAAATAAAATATATTTTCCAAAAAATGGCTTTCCTTTATTAATTAAAACAAAAGTCAAATACTATAAAAAGAAAAAAAAAAAAAAGAGAAGAGAGAGTGTTGCTTCGTGGGATGGGGGTGGGGGACAAGAGGGGCAAGGGGCCATCCCCGGGGGGATAAGTCTTCACGAGTGTTGCAGTAGTGTCCTGCACGTGCCAGTTCAGAATGGGTTGTGGCTATCATGCGAGTGGTCTAAATGAACGATTTTGGGAACTCAAAATTTAAGAACCCCAATTTGGGAACTCACACAACGTATAGAACTAGGTTCTTGAGTTAGGAACTCATTTGGGAACCAACAATGTGGATGCCCTTAGAAGAGGAGAAATTGAAGGATGAGAGAGCCGCATCAAATCTAGGAGGGAGGAGGGTTTTTATCTAAAACACTTGCAATTTAATTCAATTTTTGGACATTTTCAAATGACTAATTTATTATTATTTCAATGTATGAATAATTCATTGTAATCATAGGTAGAGGCGCCAAAATTGGGAAACTAGTTGAAGCTAGAAGAAGAGACGATGGCGTAACGAGGTTCTCACAGGTGCACATTGGGAATGACGAGGACGACGGCGGAGGGGAGACGGCAGGGGGAAGGGACGAAGGAGGAGGGGAGAAGGAAGCCAATGGAGTCAGCGACTCTGTAGAGCAAAAAGCAGGAGAGGACAATGGCGGCGACGAAGAGCTTAGCTGTTAATATCCAACCGCAGAGGAGAGCGACGGAGGAGGGTCACACAGCATTCCTCCGAAGTAATTACTGGCAACAACACAACGATTTGAGCTTGTTGTCGTCGTCGCGGGTGAAGTTCTTTGGTGAAATGTGAGTCGTCAGTTTGGTAGTAATTAAAGTGGCTCTATTAACACCCCCAAATGTTATTAATACACCACTTCTCTTAATACGCCCCCTACACTAATTCCACAATAACCTAATTTCTAAATACACCACCCCACATTTCTTATTTTACCCCTCTCAATTAATTTACTCTTTCTCTCCCTACACCTACCCAATATCATCACACCCACCCCATTTCTCAATACACCAACCTTACACAAATTAAAACACACGGCAGCGGCAACAGCAAAAACACGGCTGTAGTGAGCTTCCATTTCCATTGCTTCGCAAACCCCCCAATTTCAAACTCAACAATTTGCAAACCACCATTCTGAAAGCAACCCAGCAAACAATTCAATTTTGGAGAAGGAAGAAGAAGAAAAAGGAGAAGAAAGATGAACTCTGATTTCAAAATGAAGAAAGCCCTAGGTATGAAATTCCTTCCATTTTAAAGTTTAAATTCCTTCCGTTTCAATTTGTGTGTTATCATTTTATTTGCAATGTATATTGGATTTGTTGGGTTTCTTCAAATATTCGGTTCGGGACTGGTTTGCGGAACACCACAATGGTGTTCCACAAGGGCTTACCGAACTTCACTGCGATGTTCTGTAAACGCCCACGGAACACCACAGTGGTGTTCCGCAAGGGCTTACCGAACTTCACTGTGATGTTCTGCAAACCCCCAGGAACACCACAGTGGTGTTCCGTAAGGGCTTACCGAACAGTGTTGTTGGTTTTTTCAATCTCTGCTGAACCATATTGTGATTATTGCAGGTAAATTAGTAAATGTATATGAAAGAAAAAGACCCACTGCATCAAACAGAAGAGAAAGATGTGAACAACAAAAACTTGAGGATCCCCCACATGTCCCATAGGAACAAGAACAAACTCCTATACAGATGACTGATTAAAATTTTAAAAGAGATGCTGATTTTGGAGATAATAGAGAGGAAGGTGCTGGAGATGAGGGAGAAGAAGATGTTAGAGAGGAGAGAGAAGATGGGACATATACCCCATTTCCCGGTGGTCCTGTTAATCTATCTCTACTGATTACTTATAAGACACACGTAGCACGATGGATATGGCAGGGGGAAGATAGAGGGGTTATCAGGTGTAACAATCATACTGAGAAACTAGTTCAGTGGAGTTGTCGTAGAAATTTATGTGACCCTCAGTGGTTGAATGTTTTCAAAGCCTCCAAGTTGTATCGATTAAGGCGAACATCGTACCTTGAAGTGGACAAAGTCTTGGTCAGTGCATTTGTGGAACGCTGGCACCCTGAGACCAATAGCTTTCACCTACCCTTCGGCGAAATGACAATCACATTGGATGATGTATTTTGCCTTACAGGTCTTCTGATCACAGGGGTTCCAGTCTTATCGAGATGGAGTATTACACCACCATCCACTTATGACGTTGAAAATGTGTTAGGAGTTTCTCACGCTAAAGCGATAGAAGGAATGCGAGGTGCGAGGGGGACATCTGTGAGGCTAGAGTGGCTCAGTGAGAGGTTTAGTCAAGATGCTATGTATGATAATCCAGAAAGGCGTGCATTCTCAGCTAGGACTCATTTAATATTGTACACCTTAGGTTGTACAATTTTTTCTGATAAGAGTGGCACTCGGGTTAACACATCGTACTTGGAGTTCCTGGTTGATCTCGACAGAATTCATACGTATGCATGGGTAGCTGCGACTCTAGCTTATCTCTATAGACAGCTAGGATAATCGTCTGCATTCACAACCAAGCAGATGGCTGGATATTCCACGTTATTGGAGGTAATAAATTCATATTTTTACTTATGTTTAATTTTTTTAGATAAATATTTATTAAATTATGGAAAATTATTTTGTGTGTGTTTTATTGCATTTCATGTAGGCATGGATATACGAATGATTCCAAATGTTTAAGCCTCCACATAACATTGACTACGATGAGGAAAATTCCCTTGCAACGAGGTGGCTACCAAAGGTTGGACAAGGAGCAACTATAGAAAGATTAATGGCAGTGCGTGAGGTTCTTGACTCCCTTAAACCCAGTGAAGTGAGTATTTATGTGTTTTTATATATTTGTATACATTAAAATTCATAGTCAATATACATGTTGTAAATTTTTATTTCTTAAATTGATACAGGTATTTTGGAAGCCCTATACGGAGGGGGTGAGACAACATTTTTCATTCCATCTAATTTCGTACTACCACGTGCATCTCAGCAAATAAGGTTGTGGAGCCATATCATCCTGACCGAGTCATGAGACAGTTTGGATATGTGCATACAATTTCATACGTCCTTATTGCTCCCGGTGTCCCCAGGAAAGAAACCCAACAGACATGGCCGATATGAGGGGGCGCTTGTACAGTACTTTGTAAATTGGGATAGTCAAGTGTTATCTGACGATAAACTTGGTAGACTTGCCCGACCACCAGGACAGTGTGACCATTCATATCTTGAATGGTATTACACATATTCACATCCCATTGTTCAAGACCCCGACCATTGGTCCTCCTACGTGAGTAAGGCAGCTGATACTGCTCCGCTAGATGCTTAGGATATTGTCAGGTCTGCATGGGGTTTGTTGCAACCGATCGTGCAGCGATTGAGATCTAGAGACCGATCTATCACCAGACAAGAGTTTGAGTCAGTGATCCTACGAGCATATGATGCATTAGGAGGTCCAGATGATGAGGGACCATCGCATGATGTACCAGATCAGGCAAGACCATCACGTGGGGTATCTAGTCATAGTAGGAGAAGTATCAGTTGATGAACAATATTATGTATTATGTATTTCACTTTGGATATTATGTATTTTAAATGTCGATGTTATGTATTTAACGGCAAGATGTTATACAGAGACTTGGTAGTACTTAGTACTTAGTACTGTTATATCTTTGGATGTTATGCATTTTGTATCAAACATTTAATCAAAAAAAAAATTATAATGTATTCCATACATTCATACATTCATCAAATCCACCTAATTGTAGAATATATAGTCAAAAGATTTATTTACTACCAAGTTGATTTACTATTTAAGCAAAAGATTGATTTATAACCAAGTTAATTTACAAAATGTGCAAAAGATTGATTAGGAATCAAATTGATTTACAAAATAAGCAAAAGATCTGCTTCTACAACCAAGTTGATTTACAAAATAAGCAAAAGATTGATTTACAGCTCGAGTTAATCTACAAATATAGTCTCAGTGCTTCGACCAAGTTGACTTGTTCCTACACTTTCACTATACAAATTAAGTTGGTCGCTATACAAATTTTTCCAGCCAGCTGCACAGTTATGTCGATATGTATTCCATTTATCTACCACGGGTGGTAATGGACTCCCCTTGCGCAAGAACACCTACAAATACATTACATATCAATATCATAGATACATATAACATAAATAACGACAGATAATATCCTTGATATGGTGTGTACCTGAATATAATGATCATTGTTCACAAATCCAATACATATCATCTTCGGATCAGTTGAGATTGAGGTTCTTAAGGGTAAAAAAGTCATCGGAATTTGCAAATCTAAACACACGAGCGCAACGTTGAAAGCCGATGCTATCAAATGACCCATTTCTGGCAAACAAAACCAATGTTCCTTAGGTACAGGTACCTTGTAGTAGTCTAGAATGTCCAACACAGATTCAACGCAACCATGTTCAATGAAAACATTTTTGTATAACTCTTGGTTAGCGGTCAACTCGTTATGAAGTTCTCCTCGAATCCTACCCCAAGATTCCTCGATCATGCCAAGTAGTTCGGCTACGGCACGAAAACTGCTATGACCATTACTTTTAACATTTTTACTATCTTCAATCCAATTGTGCAAGTGGGATGGTAGTTGTTAGATAAAATCACTTGTAGTTGCAAGTCGAGTCTTTCACCGGACAACCTATTAAAATAAGACACATCAAGGTCAATGTTTCATTAGCGTATAACCAATGTTAAATGACTGTTCAATCTATCTTAAATGGACGAGAAAAAATACATGTTTCTTCTTTGGCCGAGGTGTCATAGTGAGAGTAAGAGGTTGTTTAATCGATGGACCAACCTCGTAGGCAATCTCTTCACATGGCGAGTAGCTATCCTCAATGGACTGGACATACTCAATGTAATAATACCCGAGTATTTCATTAGCATTTCATTTCTTTTACATGCATGTTAATCTCATCGTTATATGCTAAAACTTATTAACTTCTAATTTCATGTTATAAATCGAACTTTGAGTCATGTTATAAATCTTGCTTGAATAACCGTACTAGTTTTTGTAAATTGAGTTGTCGAACCAATGGGCAATTAGTAAGCTTCTTTTGTTGACCAGCCATGATAAAATAATGTGGGTAAAGGTTGAGATATATTAGATAATACAACAAATAATTAAATAAACAAAAAATACATTTTCCTTCCCAAAATTCTCTATTAAACCGTGCTGTTTTTTTTTTTATTTGCCCAGCTCACTTTGTTTGGTTTTTATACTTGCCACCTCCTGCTTGACCACTCCTCTGCCTAGGTAATATGGATGTTTGGTTGGAAGAGGTAAGGAAACATTAGGATAATCATAAAGCATAATTCTTTTCTTCAAAAACTAGTGTTCGAAAAATCGTTCTAGGCGCTAGGCCCCCTCCCCCAAACGCCGCGACTAGGCTCTAGGTGCCCGCCTAGGCGATAGGCCCCCTAAACACCGCCACTAGGCTCTAGGCGCCCCCCAAACGCCGCGACTAGGCTCTAGGCACCCCCCAAACACCGCGACTAGGGCCAAATCGGACAAAAAATTGCCACAATGAAAAATTGCCGCTTAGTCAGCCTAGGCTCCGCCTAACGCTCAGCCGATTTGAGCGATGTCGTATGTGTTTTGTCGAGGAGGGACCTAGTATGAGGAACCTGGGAGGAAGGGGAGTCAATCAGGGGCAGAGCAATGCACGACGATGCGATGAATGGCGTCCTCAATCTTCTGGACAGCTAGGGCTTAGATAAGTTCAGCGTCGGAGGAGGGGGAGTCAACGTGACTGAGATCCACAGCTTGGAAGTAGTCGAAATGGCTGGATTGATTATGGTAGGAAAGGAGGCGATATGCCGATGAAGAGGTGAAAGAGAGAGTGAGAGTGAGAGAAATTAAAAGAGAGCGAGAGTGAGAGAGAAAGAGAGCGAGAGAGAAAGAGAGAGCGAGAGCGAGAGATTGTCATCGGCGTTGAAATTCCGTCATCTATCTCATAGTGAGAGAGAGAGAGAGACGTCTGTGAAAACTTTGTGAATTGTGAGAGAGAGAGAGACAGGCGGTCAGCTTTTAGTTTTAGGGTTTTAATTCACTTTTCAAAATGACAACCTCCCCCCTCAAGTTATTAAAGTATTTTCCCTCCCCCCTCAAGTTATTAAAATATTTCTCTAAGTATTTTCCCTCCCCCCTCAAGTTATTAAAGTATTCCCTTCTTCCCTCCACTTTGAAATGATAGAGAATTTGATTTTAATTTTAAATTTTAACTTTTAATCTTGTAATGTAATCATTACTTTTAGTTTATTTGGTCATATTTAGCTATTTACTATTGTTGCACTGGTTTGGTATAGGCTCATGTGTAATTATATCTCGATTTCTGCCCGCCTGCACTCGACCCCAACCAGCGGCCAGCGCTCTGCTTGCGCCACCTTTTTAACACTGTCAAAAACTACTCCAAACCGTGAAAGCTTCCTGCAGTGACTCAGCACGTTTTTGGTTTATTTTCGCGCTGCCAGCTCCTCTTTCTTCCCTCCCAGGCTGGTCAAGAACGTGGGTAAGGGTCTGAGAATGTTTGGAAAGGATTATGAACAGCTCTAGACACATTTCTCCTCTCTGAATTCCCTCCAAACTGTGATATACTCCCTCTCGAACAGCTCATGTTTTTGAGTCTTCTAGGCTGCTAGCTTTTGCTTATAGCTTCCTAATCTGACCCAAATCATTGGTAAGGACTGGAGAGAGTTAGAGAAAATTCAAAGATAAACACACGCATAAACTACTCAATTCTCTTTTCAAAATTCCTCCAAGCCGTGAGTCTCTCTTGCAATTTTCAGCTTGGTTTCGATCAATTTCTTCGTTCTTTCATCAAAGCAGCTCCAAGGGTTGAAGTATTTGGGTGTTGTTCTGGTTTAATCAGAGATTTTGGAAGCTAAATCAGTGGTTTAACTCACCAACTTGGTAAGGGGATACTCCTTGTGTATGTTAAATTGTTGATTATCGTTATCAATGGTACGTGGAATTATTATCGATCGTTCTTAGTGTTTAATTGGTAAAGTTGATTCGTACGTGTTATTTACAGTATATATACTTGAGTTTAATTGTGGATCAATGTTGTTAAGGTTGGTTTAATGTTTGGGAAGTATTTGGGTATTCAAGGAGGTAAATAACTAAGTTGTACATAAAGAAAGTTCCTATTTTTGAGGTAATTTATATGAATTTCTGTAGCAGTTCCAGTCGTCAGAATAGGCTGATTTTTGGATATGCTATACCTTGGGATGTTAGGTAGTTCCCTGTAAATTTTCGTTAAGTTTCATGGTCGGGAAGTACCTTAATTAAATTACATAACATCGCTGTGCTGGGTGATCTTGTAGCAGGGAAAACTGGTTAATAGTATGAGCTTGATTCGACCATAAGTTGATTAGTATAAGTCCGAATGGACTGATTTAAAGTGTTGGGTTGTAGTTTAAGATGTCTAGTTTCTGTATATGAAATATTCGTAATATTTGGGTCTCTGAGGAATATTTGGTGAATTTAATGGTACAGCTGCGCACTGATTGATAAATACTATACTTGGATTGAATTAGGCTATTGATAGTATAAGTTGATCACCGTCAACTATGGACTCTATTGGGATGATATTATGTGAAAATTAGTACTATGGGCTATACTTTCTTTGAACCCCAATAATAAGTTTATGAAGGTGGAATCCAAGGAATTGGTAAGTAAGTGAATAATGTGAGGGTGGCTGCATAAGAAATAGGCTTTGTGATGTAATTGGTGACCAAATGTTAAGTAAAGTTTATATGTGTAGCATGAGGTAGATCATCAAACATGAAGGAGTATATGGGTAAATGGCGTTAAATTGTTAAGAGTTGTAATTGAAGATGAAAAATGTAATTGTGAGGTGCTAAGCCTTATAATTGTGTTGTGTTTGAACTTGTTAGCAAGTTAGTGATATTAAATGGATGAAATTGTGTGATTCAGCCATGCTAAGTTGTTTAATAAGCTAATATGATTATGGATAAGGGCTATTAATGTGTATTTGTGGCTATATGAATCTTGAATATGTTGTTAATCGATTGTATACTTGAATTTGCGAAACTGATGAAAAACTAGTTGAATCATAGTGTGTAATTTGGCTATGAAAGTGAAGTTATGACATGAAATCAAGTTGTTGGATATGGGTAACTTGCTATTTCTGTTAATTCGTGAATATGGAAATCGAATTGATCCTTTAAGGATAAACGAAATTCTGGAATTTGTAAACGAATGCGAAATGATATGTGAATACTGAATTGGTTAACAAAATGTGCACATTTAACTACTAACTTTCAGGGGGTTTTGGTTGACTACCGACTTTCATGGGGCGGAGTGCAGTGATAGTCGAGTTGTGGCGACCTTAATCCGGCCTGCCTCCCTATTTCCGGTCAAAATAGGGTACACCACGTAGATTGTTGGACAAGAGTGGTGTTGTCACATGGATGCCAAGGTTGTAGGGACTTGGGGCATATTGACTTATTCTACGGAATATTCGAAATTTGAATTATATGACCTACAGTGATCTGATATGAACTGCAAATTTGAATGGTGTTATAAGGGGAGCTGGTTAATCGGAGGTGTACCTCGACTTTTATATCCTGTTATATGTGATCCTGTGATGTTACTACTTGTTTAATACGTGATATGAAATGTTGTTTAGCTCATTACTTTGTAAGTTGGTCATTACTTCCAACTGGTATGGGACAGTTGGCGGTCGTGAGCCTTCTTGCGTTGGTAATAAGACTTGGTTGTTATCAAATATGATGATTATGTGTTGCTACTTGTTAGCATCCTATAACTGTTGCATACATGCATAGTATACATAAGTATAGTAGAACCTTACTGAGTCATAGGTGACTCACCCTTTCACTAATGTTTTTCCTTAGATTGAAGCGAGGCGAAAAGGAGTCAAACAAGTGAAGTTGTGCGAATTGTGGTTCAATAATAGATGGTTGTTTAATTTGGGTTGTCTTTGATTTATACATATGATAGGATAGTGGTTTTATTGTACTGGTTATGTATCATTAACATTGTATATAAAGGCTGGAGGTCTTTTAATAAATGTTGTATGTAAGTTGAATAAGTTTTGTAAACGCATTTGTATCCTCTTTAGTTTATGAATTTGAATGGCGTCTTGCCATGTTTCAGTTTTAGTAGTTGTGTCGTGTTAAGAAGGTGATTATTTTGATTATGTATAGCGGATTCATGCCCAAATTTAGGCTCTATTTAGAAGCTTGAATTGGGGTGTGACACTCAAACTTACTTGGATCACGTTTGGTTGATTTGTCTTGTTTAGCCTTTATGGACTTAGGACGGCCACGAGTAAGAATTTTCTGTCCTTCGGGATGATTAAGTGATGTCGTTGGTGATTGATTTATTTCGTTCAATCTCTTCAAAATTAACAACCGCTCTGAACCAGGTGCTTGTTCCCACTTGGATGAAAGCTCAATAATTGACTCTTTAAATCGACTACCCATTTCTTCGACTATACTAGCATCTTCTACCTTTGGAGGTATGATATCTAACTTCCTCCAAAAGGCGTCAACCTTATCAAGTGGAATTGGCATGTCCAATTTTATATATTCTAAAATCTCATGACCACAAGGTAGCCCGCATCTCTTTCTCAGTATACACTCACACAACAGAGGGTCTACACCATGTTCACCAATAGCGCTCAATTCATCATATATCAAGTTCAATCCATGTATCGACACCATCCCTCGCAGTTCTCTAAATACAATTGATTTGTATTTATGTTGGACAACATTTCTGCTCTTCTCAAATGACTGTTTGATTGCGGTGTGTGACGTCTGTATTAGGGTGTGAATTTGTCGCCAACACATCTCAAAGTGACCTTGACTCAAGCCAAGCTATCTTTTCAACAATGCATGTTGACTCTCCACCCTGAAATACAAGTTACAACCTTATTAAGTATATATCTAACAAAATATATAAAACAATGAAATAAACACTGATATTAAAAGGATAAATACCTATTTGTTGTGGCATTGTCGAAATGCATGACTGTATCCGTCCATAAAGCCACAAATCTTTCCTTGTATGGCATCAACCATTGCTCTATGACATATTTAACAGCAAGTGGATATTCTTTGAAGTCTGACTGGAGTCTTTGTAACAAGTCATTATAATTTCGTTCAGTATCTGCGAGAACCAACATATTCCAATTCATAGAAAAACAATCCCATTTATCTTTCACACGGAACAATTTCTTGCAATTTACCAAAATGTTCTTGTTAATGTGCCACCGACAAAGAAAATGTCTCGAGGTGGGAAAAGTTTTCTGAATTGCATTCATTAAGCCAAGTTCTCTATCAGTAACAATCATGTGGGGTAGAGAGGATTGGTCCATCAATCCTTTTAAGACTGTCAACGCCCACATATAGTTCTCTTCCCGCTCGAACTCCAAATATACGCGGCTGCAATATGAAATGTCATCTATGTCGACGTCACACCAACAATTTTCAACAAAGGTAACTTATACCTGTTTATCGTGTACGTATAATCCATAAAGAGGACGCTCGGAAAACATAGCAATAACTCTATGCTCGTTGGGTGAGCGGAGAAAATATCCTTGACAACATCGGTCTTCTCGCAGTGACGGTGATGATATAAATATCCATGCTCATTCAACTTAAACACAAGCTGCTGCATTTGAGATTGACCTTCACACTCGACAACTCTATTTTGTAAACGAGCATTGTAGATAGTCCTTATTGTTGACTTAGTATCTACAAATTTATTTTTTTAACTCAAACAAAATGTCATTGGGTTTACAATTTGTGTGAGACAAATCAATGACATAGTCCTTCTCCTTCGGTGATAATTGACCAACATATGAGTGGCCCTCCAAATACTCTGTAGTTGGATGATTGTGGACACCACATTGAACATCGAATGCCCAAGGTCCTGATACTTGTCTACCACTCAAACGAAATGGACAACCACACTTCTTCGTTCCAGTTTCTCTTTTCCTCTTTGGTTTCCTCACAACGTCCTTTTCAATAGTAGACTCTTCGTTATTTACTCCAGACAACTTTCCAACCTTCTTGAATTCACAGTAATTCCCACTATATTCACACGCCAGAACTAACCGAGCTCTTTTCTTACACGACCCACTATCTGATCTGATAATTACTATTACCATTCCATGTTCCTTTTCCGTAGCACGCACCCAATCAAACAATGTATCACAAGATATATACATTTCATACGTCGTGAACACATTTGTGTAATCCATAACGATATCTTGAACGGGTTTAATCTCGTTCATAACTGGAGCAACACTATCCTCGGTAGACAACGTGTTTGAATCCTGTTTACAACAAAAGAATAAATTTCAACAAAAAATATCTTGAAAAATTTCTGTTCTGTAAGAGGTTATGGAACACCATAGTAGTGTTCGAGTACCAATGATGGAACAACACATGGGTGTTCGGGAACCACTGATGGAACATCCTGTACGTTGCAGGTGGTCACCGAACACCACTGTGGTGTTCTATTGACCAGTCCCGAACAAATCCCGTCTCCAGCATGTACGAAAATTCATGAAAATATCGAATTAAAAACTTAAGAACGGTAGAGATACTTACATTTGCTTCACTTCTTTAGTCTCTATGCCTGATTTTTGTTACAATATGGAGTTGAAACTTGAGTGTTTCATTTTGAGAGTTTGGTATGAGTTGGTAAGTTGGAGAAGTAGAAGAGTTTGGAAGTTGAAGGTTTGGTTTTGGGAGTTTGGTATGAGTTGGTAAGTTGGAGAAGTTGGAAGATTTTGGACGGTTGTAAGTTGGGAAACGTGTTATGGAGGTTTGGTTTGAAAGCTGATGTATATATCATGTTATGGAGGAGGGTGTATTGATAAATTGTTAGGTAGTGTATTTAGAGGTTTAGTAGGTATCGTAATATAGTGGTGGGTGTATTTAGTAGGGAAAGAGTATTCATGTCTAAAAAAATAATGACATTTTTTGTAATTTATTTTGAGGGTGTATTTATAGGAAAAGATGGTGCAAATAGCGTCACTCTAGTAATTAATTGAGATGAATGAGAATTAATTTGTGGGTGCCCGTAAAAGGGTAGAATAGGGATAATGGAGCGTGTGTATTGAGTAATTGATAGAATTTAATATATATGTGGTGTGTGTATGAAGTAAGTGGGTGTATAGAGCAATTTGCCATGGATATATCGTACATGTATATGATCAGCAAATCTAGATTTAAGAGAAACAAAACAAATTTTGGGCATAAAATAACGAACAAGAATATATATATATATATATATATATATATATATATATATATCCCTCCGCTCTAGGCAAAAAATTCACTTTTAATTTTTATTTGGTCAACTTAATTAAAGTTTGACCGATAATTTAGATAGATTTATTTATTTTTACAAAGTTATAAAAATTGTAATCCATAGTATTTTTAATGTAGTTTTTAATTAATAAATATTTATTTCCTAAAACATAAGTAAACTAGGTAAATTTTTTATTTGATTTAATCACTTGTTGACTTTTAAAAATGGAAAGTGGACTATTTGCCTGAAATGGAAGGAGTATAAATTTATTATGAAAAAGGTTGAAAAATGAGCCAAAATCATTTTGTAAATCTGGATTAAAAAATAGGCAAAATTCTTCTTCCAAACAATTAGACGAAAATTGGTGATTGAAATTGTTCGTAGGTATTTTAGATTCAAGAAAAAGAGAAAGAAATCGAGATTTTACAAAAATTGATAGAACTTTGGTATGTATACATTTAACAAAGAATTAATCCCAATTCTACCAAAGTTGGTTTGCATTAGATGAAGAGAGATAGAGAGAAGCGGAACAGGAAGGGATTAGAGATGACATTTTCGATTTGTGTGAATGTTAAGGCCAAGATGGGGGTAGAGAGAGTAATATACTAAAGGACTAGATATGGCAACCTAGGGGGAGGTACGGAGATGGCAGCATCAGAGAGCGACTGAACCGGAAGAAGCGACTGTCCCAAAGGTGTCGGGGGTGACAGCTAGAGGCCGGAGACGAAGGCAGAAGGGGGATCGATGGACTTCGTCCGAGTTGAGTCAAGGGAGTAGTCACGCGAGGGTATAGCAAGGGCTTTTTTGACCGTGCTTGTCAATTTTATGGGCATTTTCATCTTTTAACAATTTTGTTAACGGTGTTAATCTGGATTTTTGAGTCAGATAACGGGTAATAGAGTTTAGGGGTACAACTCGATGACCTGAAATAGTCTAAGGAGGTTTGCTGTAATTTACTCTTTAAAAATTACAAACTATAAAGAGTATAAATAAAATTAAAATAAATAATTATGCATTTGCAATGAGCCACAGTCACTTGTTCTTGCTGCTTCCACTTATAGGAACGTTTCAGCCACTCATCAAAGGAGCATCCACTTACAGTCGGCCATACTGGGAAAGTTCTTGCTGCTTCAACTTACATTCGGCCAAACGAGGGAACGTTCTTGCTGCTTCAGCGACTCATTACATTGAGTCAAACGTGGGAATGTTCTTGCTGCTTCAGCGACTCAAACGAGCACACGTTTATGTGTAGGGGTGGCAATTGATGCTATCGTGTCTTGTTCGTGCCGTACTATCGTGTTTTCATATTATTTATCTTATTTGATCATAAATATAATAATAAATGTTATTTTAACTAAATTTTTTATTTCGTGCTTCGCGTCGTGTTTCGTGTCGTGTCGTGTCGTGCCGTGTCATATCGTGTCATTTGTCTCTGTAATTCGTGTTTTTAATCGTGTCATGTTGGTTCGTGCATTCGTGTCGTGCCAGCCATTGCCACCTCTATTTATGTGACTTAACTATACAGATGAAAATTTTGTCAAAACTCTTGGGGTCAATTTGAAAACCTGCAACAAATGGATGGAGAAAACGGTCAGGAGGTGATCAGTTGGCTAGAGGGCTTCATTACAGGTCCAAGAACAATGTGATATATTGTTATTTGATCTATATTGTGGTTACAATAAGGTTTCAAAACGGGCACATTTCAACAGTAGTCATTCACATTATTAGTGTTAAGCGACATTTTTCTTTTTAGAGGAAAGAGGTAAGTGGTGGAAACTATAAACTCTTAAGCATAGGAAGGGATCATACGGCATTAGGTACCACCGACAATGAGTAAATTGACTGTTAAACCTGTTTTCAAAGTCAGCAGCAGAAAGACGCAAGCCAGCAATAACCACAGAAGGCATGTCGTTCATGGATGGGGATCGTCCAAGTATTAAGATTGCATAATATGAACCATATCGGCATCTGGTAGATATGTGAGAGATACCAGCATCATCAGACATCTCAAGAACTCGTTATATGGATGAACCATATCAGCATCTGGTGGAGACGAGATACAGCGGCATCAGACATCTCAAGAACTCAATATATTGGACGAACCATATCAGCATCCGGTGGATAAGTGAGAGATACAGCATCATCAGACATCACTCAAGAATTTGATATTTCTGGACGATACGCAACAATCGGGAATTCAATCTAAAAATGCATAAAGAAATGAGCATGAGCCATCAAAATTGCAATAGCACAAGAAACCAAGAAACTACGCATACAGCTTATATAGAACAGCGGGATAAAGGTTAACAAAGTCCAAATCACATACTATATTTATTTCTCCCTCCGTCCCAAAAAGAGAGTCCAATTTTGTTCATTCTGTTTTGGGATGGAGGGAGTACATAATATCTATGCAAGCAAACAAATAACAGTAGAATTCCAAAAAATTTCAAGTTCTGCTAAACAAGTATCAAGAACAACATAAGCAGCAGTCAGCTGCAAATCGATCAAGTATTCAGCTATCAAACCAAAGGATGATGTAAGGTTGAAGAGGATAATACCATCAAGAGAATGATCCCGCTGCCACAACTTGAAAGCATGCTGGAATTCTGCGTCAGCTTGGCTGTTCAAACAGACCAAACAACCGACACACCACCATATTCAAAAGTCATGCTGATGACAGCAGCAACAACAAAGCTTGCACATTGAGAAAAGCGCTAATGCTACATATCAAATATCAAACAAGGTGTACACATCCATGAAAACGACGAGATTGGGATGATAAAAGCAAGACAAGGCAGTGAATATTACAAGAAATTGAATAACTAACAAACAGGCTGATTCATGTCTTAAGTGTCCTAGAACGTAACAAAGGAGCTGGAGTAAAAGCAGGGAAAGCTGGAGAATCCATCATGACAGTAGGTTGGCGCAATTTTTCTGTAAAAGATGCCATCGTCCACATATGGACCCAATAGATTGGGCTGGTATCAGACACCAAAGACTGTCGAACAACACGGACAAGCACTTGTTCCACAAACCATGAACCCTAATAGAGGGAATCCTTCCCCCACACCCCCACCCCCCAAGAAAAAATATACCCCATGAACCAGTGTGCAAATCCTGGTATGATTCTTCAACCTCTACTCCTGCTAAGTATTGCCCCATTAACACAAGCAGGGAAATTGCCAAAACTGCGTCTAGATGTTCGAATCACAAACAAAAACCAACAAAAATAAAATGCGACATTAAGGGAAGAAAAAAAACACATATACAAGAAAATTCAATTGAGAATATATAAAATTGCAAAAAGAGAATGAGGTAGCATTAGTAGGAGGAGAAATCAAGAAACCAAACAAACCCGAAAAACAAGCATGCTTACACAAGACATGATATAAAAAAAATAGAAGGCAAGAAACAGAAACCAACTAACCAAGCAGATAACAAGAGAGTACATGGAATTTAGAGAGAAAATACATTAGAACTAAAAACCCAAACAAATATATGAAGGCTCTTCAGATTATTGACTTGTGCTCACAAAAAAAGAAGGGACTAAACAAAGATGGACTTAAGAAAGTTCAAGGTGTCAAAGTTGTAAACGGAAAGGCAGGGCACAAAGCCAAAGCAAGAAAAAACAATCAAAGAGATACATAGTAGCATACACATAAAAGAAACACACAAGTCAAGGCAACTCATAATAGCACAATAGATGTGGATTGTCACTTCCCAAAAACAGTATGATTCAGTGCCACGTAAGCACCTACATTTATTACAGGGTCCAATCGACAGCAGTGGAAAAGAGGCGGCATTGGTGTCCAATATTAACGGAGGCGCACCAAAAGAAAAAATTACACCGAATATTTTCGAACCTTCGCAGTTAGGCAGGCTTTCACGCAACAACAAAAGCCAGCAGACCTACAACAGTAGTGCAATGTGGAAATCCAATCAGTAGAAGATAAACGGGGCAAGTGTTTTTAAGCAGGCAAACAGAAAAGCAGGGGCGAGGTTCAAACTGCGGATATAGAAGCAGGGGCGAGGTTCAAACTAATAGTCTTAAGATTGAAAGACCGTGGTAAAAACAGAATGGAGCATAGTAGATGGTCTAAGGCACAATGGTAAGACTGCTCAACTGCTATGTGCAGCCACAGGTCCAAATTATGTAAACAACCACTCTGATTGTTGGGTATCTGTTGTGTGCATAAAAACCTTACCGGGTACCGCAGTGTGGGAGATGCAAGGATCATCCGTTTCACAATTCTATCTGATCCTAAAATCCTACGTGATCCTTTGAAAATGACTTCTTGGTAAGGTCCATATCGTTTTAGCAAATATAGATCTATCTCTGGATGTGGGTTTTAACAACCATAATTGTGACTTTTTGCAGATTTTAATGTCTTTTTTCCTATATAAGTAAAGAAAAGATTAGATCAAAGGAGAAGAAGAGTATAAAAGACAGACGAGCAGTCCCTCAAAAAGAAAAGAAACAAAACTACAGCTTGAAGAAATAAAAGAAAAATACTTTGCAAGCAAAGCCAACCAATCCCTCTGAATCTCATACATAGGCAACTCCACTAAAGGCTCCTAGCCAAAGTCGATAGGGTCACCAAGAAAGTCAAATTATCCCAGAGATGATGCCAAGATAGCTGCTGATCCCCAAAAATACTGTAATTTCTCAACAACAAAAAAAGGATAAGAAAAAACAAATAGTATATGTGTGAGTATTAGAAAAATAGGTTAACCACCAAAGCAAATAGTGGGGTGGTTGAGGGATCTTACTTCCTTGCAAAGAGCTTGGGTTCGATTCTCTCCCACTACTGTGCGGTGAGACAAACCTTAGCCCGGTGATCTGGCATGAAGCAACACTTCTAGCACTTAGTGCTTCTGTCTTGGCCATGGCCCACATGTAGGGACGCTCACACATCATTAACGAAGACGTCACTCTTTCCTCTAACCTTTTTTTATATACCAAAAAGAAAAGAAAAAAAAACAGATTACAAGAAGATGGATGAGAAATCCATGAAAGGCATACGAAAAAACCAAACAAGCTACACCTCTAAGAGCATAGGACTAGAAAAGCAAAGCGTTCCAATCCCTCTAAATTATCGAGAGGGGAACCCAAGAAAGGCGCCTCTAACTTATGCCCATAGAAAAGCCAAACGACCACCCTATCCCATAAGAGGTTCCTTGACCAACTTTGACTCCTAAAAGTTCTGGCTTTCCTTTCGGTCCAGATGCACCATAAAACCGCGAAGACTGCACATTGCAATAATAAACTTTTATCTCCCATCTTCCCTAAAGCCTCGAAATTTATCCTGAAGGAAAGACGAGATAGGACCAGGGCAAACCCAATCCTCACCTGCTACCCCAAATAGCCTAGGTTGTGCCAAAGATACTAGGCACCTTCACAATGTAGATGTAAATGGTCTTGATATTCAAAGGAGGACTTATACATCACATACCAATCAGGAGAAACCCTCTTGTAAGGTCTGCGTAATCGAAGCATGTCGTTCATGTTAAGCTTGTTAAGAACTAAGGACCATGTAAATGCCGTAATTTTAAAAGGAACCCGAGTTTCCAAATGAAAGAAGAAAGAGGGAACAACTCTAGATTAGAAGACCTAATCAAATGAGCCAAGAAGGAACAAAAAGAATATAACCCTGAACCCTCTAAGACCCAAGAAGGAGAATCTGAGACTCGAGGTAAATGAACTCGGGACAAATTATCAAGAAGACCCACCACCTCCAGTCTTCCGATCATCAAGATTACAGTTGAGGTCCCAAGAAACAGGTTTGTTCTCATCCCTAGAATAGAACTCTGATATAGGAGCATAATGAACCGAGGACAAGTGATACAAACGAGGAAAAGCTGACTGAAGCAAGGTATCACACACCCAAACATCTTCCATAAACTGCAGACGAGTACCGTTCCCTCCCGTTAATTGAGTAAGAGGAATAAACAAAGTATAGCATTGGTGAATGAACTTCTGAGGGCTTCCATGAGTGATAGAACTGCTGATGTTAGCATTCCACCCATTTTCATGCTGGCCAAATTTGTTCTTGATCACTTTATGCCAGATAGACTCTTGTTCCCAGGGAAAACGCCAAAACCACTTACCCACAAGAGAAATGTCCCTGTGAATCAGCCAAACCTCTCTTCTCTTCAAAGTTACAGACGTTATCCCAATCAACTAAGTGATCCCTAACCACCACCCCCTCCCCCGCCCCCTCTTCTGCCCCTTCCTAAAGAAAATCCCTCAAAATCTTCTCTAGCCTCTTCGCCATACCCACCAGAATTTTGAAGAGAGACAGGAAGTAAAGCAAGATATTCGACAAACAAGCTCTCATAAGGAATATTCTACCCCCTAAATAGAAAAAAGCCCGCTTCCACCCGTCAAGACGCCTACCTACCTGCTCAAGCACTAGGTCCCAAAAGGAGACTTACCTAGGTTTACCCCCTAGCGACACGCCTAATAGGACAAGGTCAAGACAGAACACTACACCCGATCAAAGAAGCATAGCCAGCAATCCAATGGACCCCCACTAACCACACTTAGCTAATTTGATCTTGCGGATCCAAAATAGACCCAAAGATTTGGAGAAAGTGTAATTTTTCAAAAATTATGTATTTACTTTCAATAAAATAAACAAAAACAAACCTAAAGCTCAACACTGCATGTGGTTTAGTGGGAAATGTGTTCAATTTCTTTAGAAATGACGTGGGTTCAACACCAACTCCATGCGCTAGGTATTTGAATTTTATTAGATAACAATTTCTTGCGTGCTAGCCTAGTATACAAGCCCCAATTAGTGTGAACATATTCATGTTGGTAGAGGGGTGTAAAGTGGTGAGATCTTCTGGCCCTTACATGGGATATTAGGCTATCACTCCAGATTTTGCCTCTATCAGGAATATGCCGCTATAAGTCCCCACGTGTCATAATCTTATTCATACACAACTCGGATTCTCTCTCTTTTCCATTTTCAAGTAGGAACATCATAAACAGATTTCTTGCATCCACTTGACTTAATATTTTAATGTTCTTTTTTTTTTTTTTACAGTTTGCATCTTAATGCAATCTGCAACATCACCATTTTGGATATCAAGTATTAACTAGAAGATCTTAAATTCATAGTCATAATCTCTATACCAATATATTGTCAAAACATCAACTAAGATATCATCATCCTTCTAGATTGCACTACATCTTTTTAAAGAACAAAATCCAAGTCGCTAGATTGAATGTTTGGAGCATTTATTGTGTCTAGCCATAAGCACAGAAAATCTAGGGAAAAAATCTGGCATTTCTTCAATCTCACCAAGCCTTTAATAGCATATACTTTCATAACAAAGTGTCAAGGAAATTCTATTCTTCATTGCTTATTTAAGCATGTCAAGGAAATTCTATTCTTCATTGCTTATTTAAGCATAACTCCGGTGGCCCCAGGCATTACCACGGAAAAGATCCTCTACTTGAGCTGCATTTCTTGGTTGCTATTTCCGTCAAGCATTCAAGGGAAAATGGTGCTCTCTCTCTCTCTCTCTCTCTCTCTCTCTCTCTCAGCAATTCTATTTACAAACATTTCCATCTTAATGTCACAATTTGTATAGTTAGAGCCCGTTTGGTTGTGTGGCCAAAACGCACGGATAAAACGGAGCTTTTCTGCAAAAATTGTGTTTTAATGCTGCGGCTAGGAAAAAGGTGAAAACGCAGTTGCGTTTAAAATGCTGGAATTCCCATCTTTTCCCCAAAACGCAGGTTTTAAACGCTGCTAGGAAAAAAAAAACTGCATTTTAAAGTGATATCCCAAACGCATATATAAGAAAAAAGCTGTGTTTTGAAAAATCTGCGTTTTAAAAACGCTGCACCAAACGAGCTCTTAAACATGGCCATCAAACTGTTCAAGGAGCCTTTTAATGAATGAATAAGATTAAAGTTCCATTTAAAGTACATGTTTAATGCTTACTACTATCTTTCTTAAAAACATGATAAATCTATTTATTTACAAGCAGGAAAAGCTGATCTTCGAATTGGGTGCCTCTAGTTCAAACAACAAGAAAATCAGCAGGAGCAGAAAATCCTACAACTTGACTGCACAATATTCAGCCCTTGTTGTCGATGATGACACAGTCATCAGGAGAGTCCACAAGGCACTCTTGTCTAGATGTGGATTCGAAACTCTTGAAGTCGAAAATGGGCAAGAAGCTGTTGATGAGTACTATTCTGGGAAGCATTTTGATCTCGTCCTTATGGACAGGGAGATGCCGATCAAGGATGGTCCCAAGGTTAGCCTCTTAACAACAAAATTTTCATAAAATCAAAGATCCCACATTTTCAAAGAAAATTAAGGTTGCTGTCTGCGAGTGAATAAAGAAGAGAAAGGAGGGGTTATGATGGTGGGAGTTGAAGGTGTTGTATTATACATATAGATATAAGACGAAGAGGCATTCAAATGTGGATCTTCTATTAGGATGAGAGAATAATATTTTGGAAAGAGAATAGGATGATAAATTTCTGGTAAAAAGTTGCAATTATCTGCACTTTGATCCCCCCTCTCCCCTTTCTAAAAGATATTCCATCATCTATTTAGACAGTTGAGGCCTCTGATCGGATAATTGAAAGTGCCTGCAAAGTTCATGGCGCCTAAATAATACACTGGTTAAAATTATACTTACTCCAATATTATATAATTGTAATTGCAGGGGAATGTCAGAAATCACTTCTACAATATATCAGTTATTGCATGACTCTAATTATTCGTCATATAACAGGCAACAAGGGAGCTTCGTGCAATGGGAGTCAATAGCATGATTGTTGGAGTGACTTCGCGTGGTCTAGACTCAGAAAAGCAAGCATTCATTGCAGCAGGCCTTAATGCCTGCTATGAGAAGCCAATAACTGCTGAAACCATTGCTTCTATCCTTCAAGTTCTCAGAAAGAGAAACTAGTTTCTCGAAAGAAATAACTTTATGATGTCAAAACCTTAAAATAATAAGCTCCTCTATCGGATGAGTTAGCTATGAAAGGGTTGTTTTAATATGGTTCATATGTAATCCTCTCAAATCTAATGCGAGGATTCTTTTATTTTATTGTTGATGCTTTCTTTTCAACATAATAAAATCAAAGTAATTTTATTGTTTTAACTTTCAGTGACAATATGAATGACGTTTTGAATTTTCATTACCTTCTCCTGGTATTCTAAATATATGTCTTAAATACTTTTGTGCCTAATGCTCATATGAATAGATGGATATCTCTTGATATTATGGGTTTTGAGTACATGTACTTTTTGGCATGATGATCTCATTTGAGGAGAAATGTTTTTTGTTAGCTCCATATTATGATTGGCTTAACGTAGACAGGTGTCAGTATCCCAACCCCTGTGGATTTTGACCTCATCAAAGGCTCTTAATACAACTCAACTCAACTCAGCCTTGCCCCTAACTACGGGCGGTCTATGGCATGAGATATTAATTTGTGCTGTTCAATTATGTCACATTCAAATTTTTAAAAAAGAGTAAATGAAACAACATGCTTTTAATGGTTCTTTCAAACCCTAAATTTCACAAAGAAAGAGTTTGTTAAAGACAACATAGTATTCCTCGAAAATTAACCAAATAAAGAAAAGAATCAGATAGTTGACATGAGTAATATGATGGAATGAGATACCCAATAATGTGATTCCTAATTTTCATGAAATGTTCGGAGAACTTGAATAAGGCCTAAGATTATGTCTAAATATGACACTAGAGGAAAGAAAAGATAATTAATAGGCAATTACAACAGATTGGGAATGTGAGATTACCACTCTTGAAAGAATGAGATACCAACATCTTTTCCGGATTTCATTCAAGGAGAAGTAAAATCCTATCGGCTATAATGTCTCCAAACATGATGATCCAGTTGACTAAGATGAGATTCCCAACCATTTTGATTTCCTCTAATAAAAACCAGACGTTGAGGCCCTACTGGTCTGCCAAATAGATATTTTAACCAGATTACTATTCATTATTCAAAAATCTAACCTAAGAGGAATCAGATCTAGAAACAGATATAGAATTGATAGAAATACAATAATCAGAATGCATTTTGTTTATAGATTTCGAATTTTCTTTTGACAAAAATATAAGATTTATAATATGTTGACCACAGTTCTAACTGGATTTGCAGATACTTTTGAAAATAGAAGAACAGAAAAATTGCCAAATAACATGGTAAAAGTACATTATAGAGACTAAAGCATTTGCACAGGATTCTGTCTACGCTTGTATACTCGCTTCTATGTCAAATATTATAAGCTCAATTACAAAAAATATAAATTCAATGGACTGGAATGACAAGTAGATCTGGCAAGATTAACCAAATTATGGAATAGGATCTACATTTGTCCACAAACAATTAAGCCAAGAGGCGAAGTTTTGGGGTGACATGTAAAGGGTAAGGGTTAGGCAAGATATCCATTGTTGGGCCCTGTCTACCCCTATCTAGTTCGAGAATCTGCTCGAAAAGTTAGGATTCAATGCTCAATTCGATTAATTAGCATACCGGCGATTGTCATCGGTGGGAATATTGGTGATGATGAAGGTTTTGTTGGCTGGGCATATCAGTGAGGTATTGGTTGGAGGCTGAGGCTGTTGGCGATTTGCAGCCGCATTGCTGCCAACACATCATATGCAGATTAAGAAGGCACTGCAACTTCGATTACATACTCTACAAGTCTCCAGAAACTATAATATTTCTTTTATATCCACGTGGTTCTTTTTACTTTTCACAAGTAATCCAATCAACTACCTGTTATGTAATAAATACACTGATATCCAACTCTAAATAAGCTTTCTCAAATATACAGTCGACTTCTATGCTTCCTGTTCAATGTCCTTGACCGTGCCTCAAGATATATAGTGTTCATCCAGAGAACAGGTCAACCAACCACGTTCAGTATGAACTACATCGAGGGTAGTGTTGGTGTGCTTGCGAGCAGTCACATATCAGTCAGCAGATAATATTGGTCCTTAACATCTAACCAGCTAAGTTACACCTCATAACCAACCTCACTTTGATCATCACTATATATTTTATTACTTTGAACAACCTTCCAGTGTTGTAACTCTGGAGAACCAACTTCGAAATGCACCATATATTCCCCATTCTGACTAGAGAGGAAAAGTAGAAAAATCCTTCTCTTAGCCAAGGAGTTGGGATAGGGCAGACGCAAGCTAACCAGTTAGTCCATAGACCTAATGCTGGAACATAGTCTGCTTGGTTTTCACAAAGCACATAAAAGTCACATATTCTGAATGCGTAGAACCTTATGTCAAGATTGTGGCGAATTGCCTTGTTATCACAATTACACAATTAATTACTTGTGGCATCTTGTCTTCAATTACATAAGAATTATACTTCGTTTACAGCAGAATTTTTATTTATTTATTTTATTTTATTTTTGATAAGTAACAACAGATTAGTATTCAACATCCAAACTCCTTGGCCAATGGCTACAAGAATTCTTTTCAACCATACAATCTTGTCTAGAGCAAGACTTACCCTCAGATCTCAAGCAATTATATCCTTCTTAGTTATCATTGTTCCTATATATTTCAGTCTTCTCCTAGTTCTTGCATTGTCATTGATATTTGTAGTCTGGGAGCCATGATAACCATCTTAACATTCCCTTGTATCAGAAATAAAGCAGAATCGGTAAGTGTCAGCTCATATGCATCTCCATGAGCACACCCCCGCCCCTTCAGATAACGGGATATTGACTGTCGGTAGGGCTCCAATTTCAGTCCTAATACTAGGTGGCAATCTTTCAATGCTTTGCAGTATGACACTCTAGCCAAATACGCATATGCTCGTGTCATATCAATACTACTACGTATTTTCTGAGCAATGTTCCAGTTATGGCTCGTTTGGACTTACCAGCATAAGATTATTGGCCTTTTTGTTGTACGGGGACACAACAATATTATTTGTAGGGTTGACCTAATGCTAGCAACAGATCCAGCACCACATCCACCAAAATATTTGACCCCAAGCTGTAGAGCTCGTCGGAAGCTTCCTATCTTAAAATTGAATTTCTTTCCGATCAAGAAAATCCAGAGTGTTAAACGGTCGAAACATGATCACAGGAACTGTCCAAAAGATTTGGAAGGAATTACACAAAATACCTCACACAAGTAGCTGGCATCTAACAATGATGCTTGGAAATGAGCGTTGGATTTGGACTGCCATTCACGATAGTATCGATAAATGGATGGAACTGATGTTGAAATTCAACAATTTAATGTCATACCATTCACAACCTCTTCAAATGTCATAGAAATTCTCCTCATAGCCAGAATCTTTGTCAGGACACTATATAATTTTGACGAATTGACAATATTAGAACAAAAAATTGGTTCAAACCTTGCAAGCTTGGATATGAGCAATAAAGAAGTTTAATGGTGCTATCAATCTAAACTTCTAAACCAAAACAACAGGAAGACATAGGAACAGTAAAATGACTAATAATCTGATTTAACTAACTATAAATGCAAATGGTCATCCTAAAACTAAGCATAGTATAAAATTATAAGCAAGCAATCAATAATTCAAGACATGGATACAAGCCAACTATTAGAAGTTGTATCCACATTTCTCCACCTAGCCTAATGAACCTGGAAATAACATAAGACTCAATCTCCTCCAAAATTTTCTTCATCGGCTTCTGAGTGTGGAAGAATTCTCCTACTATTCTCCATCCAAAATTGTACATAAAGTAGCTCCAAATGACACTAATATCAATATCAACCTTAGTAGGAAGGAGATCTGTGGTTAAACAGATCATTTGAGTAAACCTTGTGAAATAGTCATAAACGTTAATTACAAGCCCCTTGAATGCACAAAATATGAAGATTTCACAGCCCAACCAAACTCCTTAAAAGGAAGAAAGACGATTTCACTGAAATTAGAAATGCGCGTAGAAATGCTACTAAGACTCAACAGCAAAAGAAAGTTTCAACACACAACGCACACAAGAATAGGAGAAAAAACATAAACTCCTTCTATTCATTCCATATATATAAAGATCAAAGATAGATTAGGTACTCGTTTGTTACGCAACAACCGTGATTGCATGTTACTCCCTTCATCAAAGTAGAGGGACCCTTTGACTTTAATTGCCAATTTGACCAATTTTCAGATGGATATTTGACGAGGAATTAGTTGTTTTTTCAAAAATTATAGAACGCTTGTTGTAAACTTAGTGTAGTTTCCAAAGGTTATAGTTAAACTTTTTCTAACCGGCCAAATTGACCAAAAATCAAAACGTCCCATTCTTTTCGGGTATTTGAACTACATTGGAATGATATTTGCACTAAAATGACATGGAATTGAATGACACATTGTTGCGTACCAAACGAACACTAGTAGTAGTCCACCTCCAAGAAGGGAATAAATCAGCAATATTGATTATGGGTGTTGTCTCAAATCTATTCAACCGATTCTTTCTGAGTTGATGCCCTGACAAGTGATTTAAAAAAGAAAAGGAAATAAAAAAAATAAAAAGAGCAATGCCCTGTTTGTAAAGACGAATTAATCGAACAGAGTGTTGATTTTCTCAAGAATATGAGAAAATTAATGATTAAAGTGGCAACTGAAAATCTAAACTCAGGCCAAAACAGTAATGATCAAAATATACTCTTAAATAAAATAAATGGGGTTGGGTTATAATTTAGATTAGAACATAATGTTGATACCTGCTAGGTTCTCGCAACTTCATCCTTCTTACAGCTTCCAACAATGCTTGCGAGTTTCAAACGACGACGGAGAGGTTTTAGTCACTTTTCCGCCTGATTTTCCCTGACATTCAAACAGAGCCTAATTGGTTGTCTTCCTTGTTTCTGGGTTATGGTTGCCAAGCCCCCTCCCCCACCCCCCACCCCCCCAACCAAAAAATAAATAAAGAAAGAGAGAGAGAGAGAGAGAGAGAGAGAGAGAGAGAGAGAGAGAGAGAAGTTGTTGTTGCTGTGAAATTTCAACCATACGCAATGTGGATTTTCAACCGTGTGAGTGTCGTGATAATGTGTAGGTGAAGGTGAAAGCTTGGAAGCGTCCGGGGTGGCAATGTTTGATGAAAATTAGGAAATAAGCGTACGGGGTACCAAATCTCGGACCATGGATTGTTGAAGATATTGACCATGTGTTATCAGCAAAAGTGTGTAATCCTGAGAGGGTGGGGAGAGGGTGGGGAGTTTTTCCGTCAAAATTCTCGGATGTAATAATTAGTATCTTATAAAAAAGTATAAATGTGTAAGGAGAGAAAAGAGATTACCATGGTGTAATAATTAGTATCTTATAAAAAGTATAAGTGTGTAAGGAGAGAGAAGAGAATTTCTTAGTAATCGAGATGACCCCTATTTATAAGGATTTGTTACTACCTGAGTGGACCGGACTTATCTTTTATACATAGGTTTGGCCCATATATCTTTGAGGGTACCCTTTTGAGAGTATACTTTTGAGGGTATATATTTATGCTCATCAGAAGCACTCCACTTCTTATTCTTCGAGATTTATCTCGAGGGTGAGGAGTAGTATTTGCTCGTAATTCGCTTTTGTTGTGTCAAGAGTTTGTGTTTTTGTCTTGAACTTGAAGACGTGTCTTGGTATTTGATTTTGGCAGGGAATACTTGCATAAATATTCGGTTTGACCGAGACTTAGTTTGCTCGCACGTGTCGAGACTTGATTAGCTCGGTATGGCGAGACTTTTTGCTCGGGGTGGCGAGACTTTTGTGCTCGACGTGGCGAGGTGCCTTTTAGTTCTAGGACTTAGGTCCTTATTTTTACGATCTTTTTCAACATGGTGAAGAGCAAGTCGTAACTTGACCTCGATATGGCGAGATGCCTTTTATTTTTACGATCTTTTTCAACATGGTGAAGAGCAGGTCGTAATTTGACATCGGCGTGGCAAGGTGCCTTTTATTTTTTGTCACGCCCCAACCCGGACCCACTACACGGAGCCCCGAATTAGGACATGAAACATTCATTACACATACACAACACTGTAATATAATGAGCTAACCAGCTCTTTAAAACCCCAAGTTACAAAATCCTCAACTAAATCAATAATTATAACCACCTTGACGGCTAAAACACAAGCCGGAGAACCTCAATACAATTACCATACACAATTACATCATCGAGCAACACTTCTCGGTATCAATCACATAACCAAACTGGCACACACCTCAACAATCACATACATAATATACAAAACCCAATCTTCACAATTCTAAGTACCTCGACAACACGTGTCGAAACCAAATACCACGATTAACTGTATAATGATACAAGTCCAAAAGAGGATTACAACTGTTTATCCAATTACAACTTAATGCCACAAGGGTGAACTAAACGGGCCAAAATACACGACTACCAAACTAAACACCTCGTCAGCCTCACTGACCTCCAATACCCATGTTCCTGCGAACTAAGGAAAAACAAATGGAAGGAATGAGTCGAAGACCCAGTAAGTTACCACTATGCATCTATATGGCATGCTGATATGCAACACAGTTCATATATCAACAATATCACAATATAACCGTTCTACACAATAACAACATGTAGCAAGTAAGCATGCGATAATCAGTCAATCCTGTACTACCACGAGAGGCTCAGCTGCCGACAACTGTCCCATACCGGTTGGAAACTGCGACCAACTCGCTCATACAGGGAGCACATAATGAACTGTGAAGTAAACACACATGAGTGGATACGGGGGTCGAGGTACACCTCCGACCGCTTCCAACCTTATCACCTCTTCAATCATATAAGTGCGGAACCGACTCAATCAATTTAAGCGCGCTCTGGACCGATGTGCCCTTGATCCCTTACAACTCACAGGGACACACGGTCCGGTCTCCACCTCAGCTAGCTTGAGATGTGCCAAGTTTCAACCATCCGCTAGGGCCAATAGCGAAAATTCCCAGATTCATCAATAGTCCCAACAACGACGTTCCACTAGCTCTCCGCTCTCATGAAACGTCGGTGGAACTATGACTTACCGGTATCAAATTTTAATTCTAACTGTTCACAAATCAATTGATGGCGTCCCATCGTTTAACCATGTTGTTCAAATTCAATTCAATATGGTGCTACACATAATCTCACATATGCTAGCACATTAATAACAGACTTCGTAGAGTCAAACCAACTCATTTTCCACAAATAATCCACATACCATAATCAACACCATTTTCGGACTCCGTAGAGTCATATAAGCCAATTTCACAAGTTGAGTCACATAAACAATTACAACATATTCCAATTCAATCACGAACTCCGTAAAGTCCGACATCACATTTCAATATCTCGTAGTTAAACACGTATTTCACAAGTACGGCTAAACTCACATAGCATCATTGCACATCATACTTTTCACATAATCATCGATTATCATGTATATCAACAAGTTCACCGTATTGACATGAAATACATGTTATATAGCATGAACAATTACTACGAGCAAGAAATAAAAGTAGTAACTTACACAAATATAACAAATACACCAAGGAACGATGTTGGGTTGGATGAAAGTACTCTCCCCGGTGATATCTATGATGCTACGATGTCCCAACGTCGATCCCGCTCTCTATCTTGCTCGATTCGACTCTTTCTCACTCCAAAACCCATTTTATCTCTTTAAAACGTGAGAGAAGAGATGGGGGTTAGCGATTCCTCAACAGATCGAACGATCTCTTTGGTTGGAAACGTGCTCCTCGTCGCCCTCTACGCTACGGCGAAGACGGATCGTCGATCCGACAAGCGGATCTCAAGATATCGTGGATTCTTCTCTCCTTTCTCTCTCTAAAGTCTCTCTCTCTAATTCTGGTATGGAGAACGAATTATGAGGGAAAGAAAGGTTGGGTTTTCCTATTTAATCCATGGGTAAGTGTTCGGTACAATCCTGGGCTTGTTTGAGCATTTTAAACCACTTAAAAACATGAAAAACTGAGAAATAACGAAACAGAGCATGGGGTTGGGCGCCCGCCCTCCCTCTAGAACCAACTTTCTGCCACTTGAGCGGCCGCCTAGGCGGCCGGCCTCCTCCCAGATTTTTTGATTTTTTTCTATTTTGCTCCTGTTTGATCCCGAAATGTCCCAGAATGATCCTAACATCAAATCAAGGTCAAAACACATCCAACACACACCCGAATCATCCCGCAATGGTGCGTGAACGATGACAAACACGAGTCGCAATTGCACATCGAGACACACACACCAAACCACACTCAAACAACTCAACTTACGGATTAACGACAGAGCGAACGTGCTCGTCACTCGTGAATGAATCTAAACCAAAGCTAGGTCAACCAACCAAGGAGGGAACACAATGTATACGTACCCCAAACGATGTCGAGAATAATCTCAATGAATCTAGAACTATTGTACAGTTCCCACATACAAACACAAGTCAAACACGAAGTAACTACGAGCGAAAATGGGAGGGAATAGAGGCCGATCCTGAACTACGGTACGTCTCAACTTGCTAAACTCACAGCTAGGATTAAGGACAGATTAGAGGCACGTTAAGGGTTCTCAACCCTAAGATAATCACACGAGGGTTAAGATGATGATACTAAGCATGTTGGGTTTGTCGGGGTCTTACATCCTCCACTCCTTAAAAAGAATTCGCCCTCGAATTCCTACTAGTGTACTAAAGAAGGTTGGACAACTTTAACAACTCTTACACTGATTCTACGACACCAAAAGTTGATTCTAAACCCAATAAGTCTGTTCTAGCGCATTAATCCCAAGGCAACTTCTCATGATCCTATTACTTCCTAAGATTCACACTTCACTGCTACACAACTATGCTCTACCAAGAGGCAACATATTACCAAGCCAAGATATGCATTACCCTCAACGATTTAGCGGTCCGATCAACAAACTTAATCCACACAAGAACGCAAAAATGGTAACCTTCAATTATACCGAGGCTAGTAAGGGTGAACCTTCCAAGGGCAATAGTCACTAAGTAAACACAAGGCATAGCGATGCCACTAACCCATAACCGACCATCACGATAAGAATCCATTCTTAATTAACACACAATAGTAAGTGTATTACCCAATCAGAATTGATGTGTCACTATGGTTGATCTATTTTTTCCAAGTAGTTTTGCCAAACAATTCACTAATCCCCACAACAATTACCTCTTTGCTTGCAAACAATCACAATCCCACTTGACCTTAATCGTTTCCAAGTACTTATGATCATAATCAACATTTACACCCTATTAATCACAACATCATCAACCCGTAGCTATAAGAACCCATTATTACTCCCAATAGTGATCAACTCCAAATACACTCTCGTGAGTCACACGAGGCCAAACAAGGGTTATAACAATTCAGGGTACTCTATAGGTTTCAACCTGTCACTCTTTCAATCCCAATTTACATGTTTCCTCTACGCGCTCTAATCATTTCCTTCCTTTTGTGCACACCGCAACTTACACTTACGTGTACATCCTAAATTCACGGTCATATTCCCAATTGTATCCCACATTTACATTTACAAGGTTCACATAGTCTTTACCTTATATCAATACACAACACAACTAGTCTTAAAGCATCCAGTACCTGAGTGCTAACAATTATGGTTTATTCTCATCTTGTCTCCAATTCACATTTACGACTAGTCAAAGAGATCAAACGATCATATCCGAACTTAACTTACGGTGGTATCATCAACACACATTCCTCCCGTTAACCCAATGTCCAACCATTCATAAGATTATCACACAATTCCACGCCAAGATAATAACTTATGTATCACTAAGTTGTTCTTACCAGTATCTGATTCGGAATCGATTTCTCCCAAGTTTGCGTTGGGAACACTAGCTCCATGCTCATCCCCATGAGTCTCGTTAAGAACCAAGGTCAATTGGTCTCCAAGTTCTGTCAGCTGACGGAGCAATAGTCTAAGTTGAAACACTACAGGGTGCATAACGGACATCCTAGCAGTTTTCCTCACACGTGCCATGCTGTAACAATAAACAAGACGTCAGTCTCAAACAGGTTAGAACTCATCGTAACCTACGAAGGAAGGTCCACTTAAGGGGAACTACTATTATGGTCATACAAACTCTACCGTGCATAACAACGTTACCGGATATAGCATGAATCGACGAAATAAAGATTAGGAAATCCACGAGCTAGCATGCTCGGTTACACATACTCACGTCACATGGTCACAAGGTCTTAGCGGTTCACAATAAGAGTATAAAACTCTAATCACGTGTGAGGGTTAGGTCGGCACCATGGGGTGCTGACGTCAACTACTATATACTATTACCCGAATTAAAGAGTGTACCACACTCTTGATGATTGCCCCTCACTTTATCCTCGCACACTAGCATATTAATGAACAAGTTCCTAATCAGAGTGCACAACATAATTTAATAGCATGGAAACAATAAAACAATGGAATAAGTCACAGGACAAAGTGGCGGCTCCGCCTCTACGGGCAGCCCTTTCCTCCTTCGCTATGACAACAAAAAGGTACCAATCCGGACACTCCATGGGTGGCTCCACCTCTACGGGTAGCCCTTTCCTCATGAAGTCTTATATTACCCAATCACATCACATAAGGTGATAGGCTTCGGCCTAACTCACTCGGTCAACAACAGTCCAAGATTCACATGCATAACATACGTACAACGCTTTCACCACCAAGGTGACTATTCGACCTTAGGTCCATAAAATTAATCACACAACATGTACACACACCGGAATGCAGGATACTAACAATAGTCACAGGGTTACGACGTCTATCTATGTGCACATGATGAAGTTCATGAATGCGATGCTATACCCATGCATTTTACATTATATGTAACATTCGAAAAATAAGCTTTAGTTTGAAAATTGCAGTTCCATTTTACTGTTCTGTTCCGCTTGGTAATAGGATCAGTCAATTTGTAATTATATACTAGTCAACTTAGTTCTCGGACGAATACCTCTTGACAATCAATTCAGGGCGCCTACTGAAGTGACTTCAAAAGCTTCCGTCGTAAGGGCACTATGGACAGGTGGTAAAAATGTGCCCTTAATATCGGTCCCACAGCTGTACATACTTATGAATGAAAATTTCAACATGTATGCAAGGAATGTAGATCAATCCTATCATGGATGATATGTTGATACAATGATGTAATATGTAACCATGATGAACCTAGGTAAAAGTGAACATCTGGACTCAGGTAAGGTAATACGGTACCTCCTCTTATTATCGCGGATCCAAACTTATCACGTCTATCACACCTCTAAACCTTGGGTTTACCTCGATTATCCCTCTTAACTCCAATGGTTTGTGAGTTCGAACCTTCAGCTTGCTTCCCCCTAAACCTAGGGCAATTCTTCTTGAAATGCCCACCATCTCCGCAATTCAAACACTTTCCTTATTTCTTCCAACACCTATCCTCAATACGACCTATCTTCAAGCAATGGTTACACTTATCCCTGGGTTTCTGTGATCTTCGAGGAACAATTCTAGCCCTTTTTGGAATCTCTATTTGTGATTTGGGCCGCTTATCCTTACAAGTGTCAGGGTTGTCACTAGTACCGAAATTCTGCTCAGTTTCTCCCTGACGCTTCATTTCGATTACTATCATCCAAGCGAGTTCCCGAAACATGTTCATCACACCCTCAGTCAGATTACTTGGTACCTCTACATGAGAGACATTAGTCTGCACATCGCTCTTCTCCTCCGATTCGGGTTGTTCATTCCTACCAGTCTCATCCTTATCCATAACAGCTCCAACACCTACAAATAATAACTCGACGTCAATACCCCAACAGGTAAACGGAACGCCATACCATATAATCACTAATCACTTAATCACAAACAACATAATGAAACGGCTACCTCCCATTCCATCTTACACTTCACAACTCAACTCGAATGTCATTCACACTTATATTAAAATGTGGTAGTCTACCTACTACCACTATCCTGAATTCCTCAATAATTAAACAGATTACTACTACACCATTACATGTTTAATCCCAAACTCTAACTCCTATCCGAGGAACCTGGCTTTGATACCAACTGTCACGCCCCAACCCGGACCCACTACACGGAGCCCCGAATTAGGACATGAAACCTTCATTACACATACACAACACTGTAATATAATGAGCTAACCAGCTCTTTAAAACCCCAAGTTACAAAATCCTCAACTAAATCAATAATTATAACCACCTCGACGGCTAAAACACAAGCCGGAGAACCTCAATACAATTACCATACACAACTACATCATCGAGCTACACTGCTCGGTATCAATCACATAACCAAACTGGCACACACCTCAACCATCACATACATAATATACAAAACCCAATCTTCACAATTCTAAGTACCTCGACAACACGTGTCGAAACCAAATACCACGATTAACTGTATAATGATACAAGTCCAAAAGAGGATTACAACATAATACAACTGTTTATCCAATTACAACTTAATGCCACAAGGGTGAACTAAATGGGCCAAAATACACGACTACCAAACTAAACACCTCGTCAGCCTCACTGACCTCCAATACCCATGTTCCTGCGAACTAAGGAAAAACAAATGAAAAGAATGAGTCGAAGACCCAGTAAGTTACCACTATGCATCTATATGGCATGCTGACATTCAACACAGTTCATGTATCAACAATATCACAATATAACCGTTCTACACAATAACAACATGTAGCAAGTAAGCATGCGATAACCAGTCAATCCTGTACTATCACGAGAGGCTCAGCTGCCGCCAACCGTCCCATACCGGTTGGAAACCGCGACCAACTCGCTCATACAGGGAGCGCAAAATGAACTGTGAAGTAAACACACATGAGTGGATACGGGGGTCGAGGTACACCTCCGACTGCTTCCAACCTTATCACCTCTTCAATCATATAAATGCGAAACCGACTCAATCAATTTAAGTGCGCTCTGGAGCGATGTGCCCTTGATCCCTTACAACTCACAGGGACACACGGTCCAATCTCCACCTTAGCTAGCTTGAGATGTGCCAAGTTTCAACCATCCGCTAGGGCCAGTTGCGAAAAGTCCCAGATTCATCAATAGTCCCAACAACGACGTTCCACTAGCTCTCCGCCGTCATGAAACGTCGGTGGAACTATGACTTACCGGTATCAAATTTCAATTCCGACTGTTCACAAATCAATTGATGGCGTCTCAACGTTTAACCATGTTGTTCAAATTCAATTCAATATGGTGCTACACATAATCTCACATATGCTAGGACATTGATAACAGACTTCGTAGAGTCAAACCAACTCATTTTCCACAAATAATCCACATACCATAATCAACACCATTTTCGGACTCCGTAGAGTCATATAAGCCAATTTCACAAGTTGAGTCACATAAACAATTACAACATATTTCGATTCAATCGCGGACTCTATAAAGTCCGACATCACATTTCACTATCTCGTAGTTAAACACGTATTTCACAAGTACGGCTAAACTCACATAGCATCATTGTACATCATACTTTTAACATAATCATCGATTATCATGTATATCAACAAGTTCACCGTATTGACATGAAATACATGTTATATAGCATGAGCAATTACTACGAGCAAGAAATAAAAGTAGTAACTTTCACAAATACGACAAATACACCAAGGAACAATGTTGGGTTGGATGAAAGTACTCTCCCCGGTGATATCTACGATGCTACGATGTCCCAACGTCGATCCTGCTCTCGATCTTGCTCGATTCGACTCTTTCTCACTCCAAAAGCCATTTTCTCTCTCTAAACGTGAGAGAAGAGATGGGGGTTAGTGATTCCTCAACAGATCGGACGATCTCTTTGGTTGGAAACGTGCTCCTCGTCGCCCTCTAAGCTACGGCAAAGACGGATCGTTGGTCCGACAAGCGGATCTCAAGATATCGCGGATTCTTCTCTTCTCTCTCTCCTTTTTCTCTCTAAAGTCTCTCTCTCTAATTCTGGTATGGAGAATGAATTATGAGGGAAAGAAAGGTTAGGTTTTCATATTCAATCGATGGGTAAGTGTTCGGTACAATCCCAGGCTTGTTTGAGCATTTTAAACCACTTAAAAACACGAAAAACCAAGAAATAACGAAACAGAGCACGGGGCTGGGCGGCCGCCCTCCCTCCAGAACCAACTTTCTGTCACTTGAGCAGCCGCCTAGGCGGCCGAACTTCTCCCAGATTTTCCAATTTTTTCCTAAAACAAGTAATTTATAAAACTTTAGGGTATTTCAAACGACTCAAGGGTCGTTCGAACAAATCATTTAAACTATTCAGGGAGTCGTTTAAACGATTCATGGGATCGTTTAAATGATTCAAACAGAGACGATGGGAGGAAGACAAAGATAGGGCTCCATGGTGGGAAGAAGACGGAGGAAGACTTACCAGATCCATGACAGTAGAGGGAGACAATGTGGTCGGAGACGGAGGAAGACGACGACGATGTGGTCAGAGATGGGAGGGGGAGACGACGACGATGGGAGGAAGACGACTGTGGTTTGAGAGAGGAAGCCGAGATTTGAGAGAGAGTGAGACTGGGTTAGGTTTTAAGGGCTTTGGGTGTATTATAGAAAGTTTGTGTTAATTTTTGTCATAGGCCCTATAAGTTGTTTTGTCGGGTCAAAAGGCTATACTTGATATATACCACGTAAAATATTGACAGCAATGTTCTGACCCGAACATCTCCGACTAAAGGCATGCAGCTTAAGGATCCAATAGTTGTGTTAAGATTTCTTTTATCATAAGAGTATCTATGTAATTCTTAATCATTTAATTATTAGAGTTGAATAATATGTGAGAATTGTAAGCTTGTGTGCTCTTGGCCTTAGGGTGCGGCTGAACCCTCCCAAGTGTAAGCATTCTTTTCTTCCATTTTTCTGTCTTTTTTTTCTAATTCTATTTCTAGTCTCAATCTTTCTATTGCTTCCGCCACTAGTGTTTGGTATTGACAACTTCAGTAATGTAACCCTCCTATCTCTCCTTCTTTGTCATGCATCACTTTGTACAAGTATAGAATGAAACGCCAACCAAAAAAGGCTATCAAATTTCAAAAGAACTCAGTGACCTTCAGTGTTCCCAAGAATTTCATACTCATACGTGTAGCTCTAAAATTTCAAAATAAGAACTTCTCTAGTATACAAAGACTTCCATGATCAGACGACTAAGAACTTTAGTAGGACATAAAATATAATTTCCAGGAAGTCTTTGAACCAGTTTAGCAAACATAAGTGATGCAACCATTTAGAACTCTATAACACTGAAAGGCCTCAGCTTTAATCTTTACACGTGGCAGACACCGCGGCATCGGATGCACCACGTGGACAAACGCCGAGGTGACATATGTCCACTCAGATACGACGACCTGGTAACCATAATCTACCAGGTCGCCTACTCAGTCAATAGACCCTCCCAGGACGCTGACCTCGGGTATCCACAGTGCGACCTAGAAACATCCCAGGCCGGTCACTGGTCAGTCACAGGGACACAGTGCAACCTGGAAACGTCCCAAGCTGGTCACAGGGGCATCGCACGACCTGGACATATGCCAGGCCGACCTCGATAGTACCCCCGGAAAACTCAGCATAAGCAGAGTCATTCATGGAATCATCTCTCAAACTGGGTAGAATCCTATCATAATTCTACTATCAGCAGTCCTAAGCAAACTCATAATCATGGTCCGCAAAACCCGGGATTTGATCATATCACAGTCCGAAACTGATAAGGATTGTGACTTAATCTCTTATAAATAGCACCCTCAAAGGCATCATACGGTACGTTCAAATTACTGGCAAAAGCTATATTCTATTAGAGCATTGTGTTCTCTGCAATATTGCTAATTCTCACGCCAGAGGATTATTGCTGGGACAACCCAGCCCCCCTTACGATGTTTTTTATTGATCGTAGGCCTCAAGTCCTTTATTCTTTAAGAACAATCCCAGCAACGTCAGCCAGAATCCTACTAGACTACACATGTGGATCAGACGTGGTCACCTACAGCCTTTTTTGCGTGATCAAACACAAAAAGAGTTGTTAGTTGTAAATCTTTCAAAGTCTACCAATTTGTACCTTACATAGGATCTTCAATCTTGAAGCTATATCACCCTGCCAGTTTTAATAATATTTTAATGAATTTACAATAACAGCTATTCTTGTGCTTCCTTTTGGAAATGTAATCCAAACATTGTTTATTTGAATTGCTTGAATGAATTATGGACCTAGATTGGCAGTTTGTTTTACTCATCTTTGACTTTCACACATGAAGAAAGCTAAAACTAAGACTGCCATATAAGGGGCATAGAGACTATTTCCTTAAAGGTGGTTTAGGCTTTTATTTTTCGATCAAGACAAACTCTTAAAGGATTATAATCCTCTCTGTTGAATGGTAGCCCCCGAAGGACCCTAGGATAGGGAAGGTGAGAGCTGGATTGCTCATTAAGGTTGGAGTTAGTCAATATAAACTAAAGACTTGAAGATGTAGTGGATAAGAGGGCTTAGGTTCCTTGGCCAAACCTAAAGAGTGCTCGAGACAAGAGCAAAAGTGACAACACATGCTTCTCAAATTTGATTACACAATGAAAAAGGTAAGACCCCTATGTAATTCAAAGTTGATTGGTAATGGCCTCATCATGTGCATGAGAAAAATCCCCTATATTGGTGCACACTAGGCATATGTCATTAACTAGAACTCGGGCTCTCTTTTCTTATCACATGTTTCTTTTGGTAGGGGACTGATATCTATATGTGTGGGCATGTGTGTGTGTGTGTGTGTGTGTTTGTGTGCCCACACTTGTTCCTTGGTTAAGGGTCACCGACATATTTTTGCGTCCAACTTTATCTCTACCATAATCCGATTAGGGAGCTCACGAGGTAAGTTGTACTCTTCCTCCGCATGATTCTTGTTGCAATACCCTCCACAATCGAATCAGGGAGCTTGCATTCGTGTCGCAGTTGTATCTCCGTCAATGCTTTAGCCAGGTCTTAACCATGGGACAATTAAATAAAAAGCCTTCTGAACCTTTTTTTTTTTAAAGGTTGGAGGGGACATAGACCTTACCCCAACCCTTATTATTATTATTTAATGCCTTGAAAGACTACAATTAAGACTATATGATGCCTATGATGCATTTGGTGTGGTTAGAGCAAATTGTTTGAGCACCCGACCTCTCCGCTGAAAGTAGTAAAGTACCAGGGTAGTTATGGTATAGGGCTTGAACACTCAACCTCTCTATTAAGAGAAGTGAGCATTACTAAATGAGCCTTTTGGTAAGACTTGAACAACAACAGTGCAAAAGTTCCTCATGTCAAGAAGTGATAAAGCCCTAATGAAAGGCCGGGGAACCGTATGCTGAAAACTCATCATGAAAAAGCTCATGAGACCCTAGGTGGGTCCCCTTAAGTAGCATCACTAAGCTTGTTTACGATCTTCTTATGGATATACACTGGTCACTTGCAGTTCCTTTCCATGTTGGTTTTCCCCTTAATGAGTAATGACCCCTAGACAGGTGGGTTCCCCTAGACAAGTAACGCACCCTTAGAGAGAAGTGTTTGTAAATTTTCTAAACAACAAAACTGCGAATGATCAAGTAAAATATAACCAAAATACAATGTTTAGTATTGGAAACACAAGCCTTATCATTACGTAAAGATATTATTCCCTTGTGCAACCCAAGTATGTCTTTCCATTTTAAATGTTCCACTCAAAAATTCTCATTTTGAGAATTAAGCTTGCAAGACTAATGATATTTTACTTTAACTTGAGCCACTGGACACTGCACAATACAAGCATGACAAAGTTGCTCCTACAATAGCAAGTGGTTGAACCAACTCAAAGTTAGTACAATTACTGATAGAATATGAATTTGATGAAGATTACTCATGAACATTGAGGAGAGAGAGAAAAAATATGGAGAGAAAATTGATTATACGTATTGTATTTAATTCTATATTTTCCTTGGAATGGAAAGAGAATACAGAGTATATACTCTTCTCCAACAGAATAACCAACTATTACATCATCATTACATCATGATTACATCATCAAGCTAACTGATTTATAACTAACTCATGACATCTTCATTCGGCACTCCTGATCTTTGAGCAGTACTACACTCGCTACCCCCATAGTTGCTAGCCTCTGTAGTCACTACTTTGTCAGTGTTGCACTCGACACCCCTACATATATAAGTTGCATTAGCTGCTGTATGTTGATCTATGGAGACACTAATATCTTCAATATCATGAACCCCCCTCAAGCTGAATGGTCCAAAAAGATTAAGAACATTAAGCTTGGATAGAAGAGAGGTGAAGGCAGAGAAAGGCAAGGCTTTGGTAAAGAGATTAGCAAGCTGCAAAGAAGAGGGAACATAGGAAAGAGAGACCAAACCAGCTGCAATCTTGTCTCTAATCAAATGGCAATCAATTTTTATATACTTTGTCCTTTCATGGAACACAATATTGGAAGCAAGATGGAGAGCAGCCTTTTTTTTTTTTTTACTAGTGAAACCCTTAAAGATGGACTTGATCTGCTGAACAATTTAAGTTAAAAGTTAATAATCTTAACTACAGCCAGCCTAAAAAAAATGATAATAAATATTTTTTAAAAAGACAAAATTTTGTATTGACATCTAAACCATCTTTGCTACAAATAGTAAAAGCCCAAATCGCAGACTGCTAGCACCAAGCCGTAACACCATAAAGGAAAGTGTGAGAACATTGTGGCACCACTGGCATCTCCAAGAAACGACTTGAGACAATCTGCTAGTCAGCTTGCAAATTCTCACATCCCCGTCTATTATGTGCATGGTGAGAAACTTTTAAACAACTTTCTGCGAGATTGAAGTTGGCAAACCTAAATCTCCTCATATTTTAGGGCGTTGACTTCATCATTTATCTCCCTGTCTTCAACCCATACTGAATAAGTTGCGATAAGATATCAACCCATGTGTCAGGAACACCTGGTAGGCACCGTGCATGCAGCCCGACCCCAGGCCATCGCATCCTTCTTTCCCGGATGCGGGATGGGCATCGCTCCGAACTCACTCAAATGAGTCAGATCAAGTAGTTGTATATCCGTGCCTTGTAATGATTCTCCAATTAGACGGTTAATATCCCGTGCTTCTTTGTTGACTCCATTGTTGCTGGGATCAAACCACAAGTCGAGCTGCGGTTCGTCGAGCGGCTCATCAAACAAACAACTTCCATTTTGATTCCAATCACCACCATGAAAGTGTCTCGGTGATTGCAACCGCCAAAATTTGAGTGTCTTCTTTGGAATTTTGTTTTGTATGTAAGCAACCATATTTTTCGAGTACAATTTTAAGACCATCTGACATCCCGGGTGCAGGAAGTATTGGCCGCCCGGCTTTGAAGAAAACAAGAGGCGACTCATTTGGGAATTTATCATAGCCCCACCAATGGCCAGTATTGAAAATAAGAACATCATAGAAATCAGTGATGTCGACCCAAACACGTGCTGGAATATCAACATCTACTCGATAAATGCCCTTCACTCCGTCTTGCTCCGAGAGCTTCGATTGTTTCGACTGCCACTCATATTTGGCTAGCAACACAGCACGATGATAAGCAACAGTAATATTGAATTTAGGAAAATAAGCCCCTCTCCAAGCCCCTTTCTTTTTCCACTTTTTGGCACCCACATCAGCAACCCTGAGAATACACAACAAAGAAACCAAGAAGTTCTCATTCAATGAATCACCAACAAACCCAATCCTCTTGTTCCTCATCATACCCATAAATCCAACCGGGTCAATCCGGGGGAGCTCGCATTTTGCAGGCACCCATTTCCAATGATTGATCCGACCCATATTGACTCTTTTGTTTCTGAGACAGTTCCAGGCGTTTCTGTGGAAAGGGCAGGTGTCATCGTAGATGGGTACGCGGGTCGGGTCGTTGACCCAATGGCCGGCGAAAAGATTGCAAGGGGGTGAGAATGGAATTGAGGATTTTAGAGTGGGTGGGTTTGGGGGAGAGGTTGGGTGGAGAGGGAGAAGTTTGGAGTAGAGAAAGATGAGTAAGCAGATTGGGAGGATGAAGGATGTGATGAGTTTTGATGATAGCTTGGCCGCCATTGTTAATCATTCCATTTGAAGTGAAGGTTTTTACATGGATTGAGATCTAAAGACGGAGAGCAGCCTTGTTATCACAATAAATAGGCACATGAGTAAGACCAGATATCCCAAAATCTTTGAGAGGAGAAACCAACCAAACCACCTCACAAGAGTCATTAGCCAAACTTCTGTACCCAGCCTCACAAGAAGACCTGGAAACAATCCCTTGCCTTTTAGCTTTCCAGGATATGAGAGAGGAACCAAACAAAACTCAAAAACTAGAAAGAGACCTCCTAGAAGTTGGGCAAGAAGCCAAGTCAGCATCACAATAAACTGAAAGAGACATGGGACTGGAGGCAGAATAGAGAAGACCCTGACCAAGAGTAGCCTTCAAATATCTAACCAATTTCAAAGCAGCATCCCAATGAGGTTCCCTAGGCTGTGCCAAGAACTGGCTAAGGATATGAACAGGGTAAGTGATGTCAGGCCTTGTAATAGACAAATAAACAAGTCTACCAATTAGCCTTCTGTACTGAAGAGGATTACTTAAGAGAGAACCCTTCTCTGCAGCCAGGGGATGATGTTGGTCCATAAGAAGTTTTGAGGATTTTGCAGACATAAACCCTACATCAGAAACAATATCTAAGGTGTACTTTCTTTGATGAATACAGATTCCTTGAGCTGATCTAGCAATCTCAATTCCAAAAAAAAAAAAACTTCAAAGGATCAAGATCCTTGATATTAAACTGGTTATGCAAATGAGCTTTCACCTTAGCAATCTCAGCAGTATGAAATCTAGTAATGAGGATATCATCCACATAGACCAAAATAGCAGTGAAGTAGCTAGGAGTAGTCAGGGTAAACAAGGTATAGTCATTCTTAGACTCCACAAAACCATAAGAAACAAGAGCTGCTGCAAATTTGCTATACCATTGCCTTGGTGCCTACTTAAGGCCATAAAGAGATTTTAAAAGCCTACAAACCACAGGCCTGGAGGAAGAAGAAGAAGAGCCAGAAGGAAGAACATAGCCAGGAGGGAGTTGCATATATACCGCCTCATTTAAATCCCCATGTAAGAAGGCATTAGCAACATCCATTTGAGATAAATGCCAACCCTTAATAGCTGTAAAAGCCAAAAATAACCTGACAGTGGTCATCTTTGCCACTGGAGCAAAGGTCTCAAAGTAATCCTCCCCTTCAGTTTGAGTGAATCCCTTTGCTACCAACCTGGCCTTATATTTATCCAAGGAACCATTTGGCTTATACTTCAATCTAAACACCCACTTATAGCCTATCAGTTTCTTATCAGACGGAAGTTCCTGCAAAGTCCAAGTATTATTTTGTTCTAAGGCATGAAGCTTAGCATCCATGGCTTTGCACCAATTAGGATCTTTCAAAGCTTGGGCATAAGAAGATGGTTCAAGAAGAAGTATTACAAATGTAAGAAAAATAAGAAGGAGAAATAAATGAGTAGGACAAAGGAGAAGAATGAACTAACCTTGCAGAGCTCGAGGTATTGATAAAATGAGAAGGTAGACCAGCATAGTCCTTATATTTACTAGGAATAACCCTTTGTCTCACTGGCCTAGGAGTAAAAGGAACTGAAGGAACAATTCGAACATCAGGATCAATAGACAAAGAAGATTGATCCATAGAAGAAGGAGGTGTGTTCAGTTGAGAAGGTGTGTTAGAAAAAAGACCAATATCAGAAGAGGGAGCAGGGAGATCATCATCATCAAGAGGGGAAGATGCCAAGGATGGGAACAAGGAAGAAGAAGATTCAAAAGAAGATACAAAAGTAGACAGAGGATTTAGAAAAGGAAAATGATCCTCATAAAAAATTACATCTCTTGAGTAGAAGATTCTGTGATTGGTGAGGTCATAAACTTTGTAGGCCTTTTTACCATGAGGATAACCTAGGAATGCACATTTGGAGGCCCTAGGAGAGAATTTATCTTTGTGACCTGAGGGTAGAGGAAAAACATAGACAACCAAACACCCTAAGATGATTGTATGAAGGATGTTGCTTAAGAAGAAGTTCATAGGGTGTTTTGAAAGAGAGAACGGAAAGAGGTGTTCTCTTGTGTAAATAGGTTGCTGCCAGAATGCAGTCACCCCAAAATTTAATAGGCAAATGAGCATGAAACCTCAATGATCTGGTTATATTTAAGAGATGCCTATACTTTCTCTCAACCCTACCATTTTGCTGTGGGGTTTCAACACAAGAACTATGCTGCTCAATGCCAAATGAGGTGAGAAAAACAATCATAGTATTACTGAAAAATTCAGAACCATTGTCTGACCTTATTATTTTGACAGTTGTGTTAAATTGATTTGACACAAAATGAAAGAATGAGGAAAGATAAGAAAACACTTGGGACTTTGAATTTAACAAGAAGGTCCATGTAGATCTTAAGAAATCATCCACAATAGTAAGAAATGAATTGTAACCATTATAAGTTGGAAGTCTATATGGACCCCAAATTAAATATCACAGTGAATAAGCTCAAAGGGTACACTAGCATGGTTGAAACTCAAAGGAAATGAAATTCTACATTACTTTGCAAGATGACAAGCATCACATACATACAAAAGAAGTTGGATCCTTATTACAAGAAATTGAGTAGTATCTCAAAGTAGACAAAGGGGCATAACCTATAGTCTAAAATGCCAAAGAGATTCTAAATTTGAAGAAATAGTAGAAGCAACATTAGGGCTTGAAGACTTAGAGGCAATCCTAGGAAAATCAAGTTTATAAAGGCTCCCTTCCATTCTACCAATCCCTTTCAAGCTCTTGCAAGCTAAGTCCTGAAAAGTACAATGAGAAGCAAAGAAGGATAAGCTGCAATTATTGTCAGAGACCAACTTACTGACAGAAAGAAGATTGAAGGAAAAAGAAGGAGCATAAAGAACATTTAAGAGTGTTATATCAATGGGCAAATGAACAGTACCCTTGTGAGTCACTGCAGTTGTCAGACCATTTGGAAGATGAACAAGAGAAAAGAAATAAATAGGCTCAACAAGCAAAGAAAAAGATGAAACAAATATGGTCTGAAGCACCAGAGTCTATGATCCATTCATGAGCATGGTTTGCATTGAGAACTAAATGAGCAGAACTGATATTATACTTGGAAATGCAGAGAACTTACTTGTTGCAGCAGCAGATTGATCATTGGGATTTGAACTTAAACAGTTTGAATTCGCCATACTCAGGAGTTGATTATAATGTTCCTCAGTAATAGAAACAGTGTCATTGGTAGAGACACCAGAAATTACAGCAGCAGCATGTACTCACCAGATTTACCTCCTTTTTGGTTCTTGGGCATCTTTACAGGATCAAGCTTTATTCCATATAGCTTATGCCAATAAGGGAATCCATGAATAAAGAAACAGGTATCCTTGACATGTCCCACACCTCTACAATGATCACACTTCAAATGAGCCTTTGAAGCTGACTTTCTTCCAGAATTACTCAATTTCTTGTTTGAATGAGACATGTGTTTGGTTAACAAGGTTGTGGTCACATTTGAATCCCCAATAATTGGAACATTGGCATGAGGATTTAAACACTCCTTAATTTTCTCATCTTGCATAAGAAGAGAAAGTGTAGTACTTATGTTTGGTAGGGGTGATTTAGCTATAATAGTACTACGTATTCCAGAATAGGACTCATTCAAACCAATTAGACACTGAGTAAATTTCTGTAATTGAGTATATTCATCCATTTTCCTTGATGACTCACAAGAGCAATTACACACACATCTAGGCATATTACTAACAGCTTCAAATTCATCCCATATAGATATAAATTTTGTAAAGTAGGCTGAAATTGGCATTGTACCCTGCTGTAGTGTCACAAGTTCTTTCTTAATTTGAAATACTTGAGGAGCATTACCTTGAGTAAACCCTACATTCAAGATCCTCCCAAATTTCTCTAGTAGTTTTAAAATAGACCAGACTAGCACTAATCTCTGGTGAAACAGCATTAAGGATCCATGAGATAACCATATCATTGAACCTTTGCCATAGAGGCAAGTATTTGGACTGAAGATTAGGTTTCTTATGTAGGCCAATTACAATTCCTAATTTGAGTTTGGAAGACAGGGAATCAACATAGCATGTTTCCACTGAATGTAATTTGTGTTGTGAAGAATTTGTGTGACCAAATTCATACCTGGATGATCGTTTGTGTGAAGATAAAGAGGATGTGAAGCTGGAAGCACAAGATGAACTTCAGTAGCTTCATATTCATCAACTTCTGCAACTATTTGAGTAGTCGGAATGTTTGGATCATTTGGATTTGATGAATCTGCCGCCATCCTTGAGCAATCAAGGAGTGATTTGAAGCAGGAAGATGATTAGAACATTGGTGCGGAAGCAAAAATTTGCTCTGATACCATGATAAAATATGAATTTGATGAAGATTACTTAAGAATATTGAGGAGAGAGAGAGAGAGAGAGAGAGAGAGAGAGAGAGAGATATGGAGAGAAAATTTATTATACGTATTGTATTTTTTCTATATTTTCCTTGGAATGGAAAGAGAATACAGAGTATATACTCTTCTCCAACAGAATAACCAACTATTACATCATCATTACATCATGATTACATCATCAAACTAACTGATTTATAACTGACTCATGACATCTTCACTCGACACCCCTGAGCAGTACTACACTCGCTACCCCCACAGTTGCTAGCCTCTGTAGTCAATACTTTGTTAGTGTTCCACTCGACACCCCTGCATATATAAGTTGCATTAGTTGCTGTATGATGATCTATGGAGACACTAATATCTTCTATATCATCAATTACAAATGCTAGCATCTAACATCTAGTCCTCCAGTTGATCAACATTTACACACTTGTTGTGTGTAAATATAATATTATAACTCATAAGAAATCTTCCTTCTACTGCTAAAGTGAATTATCATGAAGACAAAGCAGCTCTATAATTACTTCACGTTCCATTTTTCAAAGAAGTTAAAACGCAAAAGTTTGTACAATAATAATAATCCATAAAGGATCGGAACAAAGAAGTACAGTAATCTTATTATCTTCTGATGGTGCACAGAAACAAAAATTAGAACGTATTTAATATATTTAGACAAGGCACCATGATAAAGAAACCATCAAGAATATTACGAAATACATGAGAGCTTCCAACATTTGAAACTTCAGTACGGTGAGCAATTCTCATCTCTGTGAAGGCACAATGATAAAGGAATTGTTATTATTCAACTTTCTGTTGAAGATTGTCAAAACAGGTCTTAAAGAATCGAGATAGATAGAACATTAAGGTGGATCAGATAAGAACAATTATAAGTATGCCTTAAATGAATCCATAATCAATTAAATTAGAACACGATGCACTTGATCCAATTCGTAAGTGTCTACATTGTTATAAACAAATATTTATTAAGATGCCTACAATAACTAAAACAAATAATCGAATTCCAGTAACTTCTATTTCTTTTTTTCTGATGTACTGTGGTTTTAGATTGTGGTCAATCTAATTCTTTAGAATCTACTCGATTAACTCTTTATGCATGATGTTCGAAATTGTTGTATGTCCATAACTTGATCTTCTTTTGTGTCATGCCATTGGCATAGGTATAGTTAGATATTAGAGAAGCTCCAGCTTACATATGTATGAATTCACTTATGCATGTATCCAACGATATATTTGTAGGATTTTATGCATATGCAATGAGAGAAAGAGAGAGAGTCAGTGAGAGAGAGTCAGAGAGAGAGAGAGAGAGAGAGAGAGAGAGAGAGACCATATTGGAGCTGAATCCTTCTTCAAAGTTCGGCAGTGTGGAACTTCATTCGTAGCCAAGCCAGCTTTATTGCAATTGCTAACACTAGCCAATTGAAGACTTTTTCAAGGAACTCAAAGTAAGCATGCCTCCACGACTCCTTGAAATGCAAAACCCCACAAATTCCCAAGAAACCAACCAAGAAACCAGGGCCTATTCCAGCATAAAACCATAAATGATTGGAGTCATCACTACCTTCACTTCCATAAGCAAGTGGTTCATGGTTGCCAGAGCAACTCTTCAAGACAGGTGCTCCACAAAGTTCACTGTTCCCTTCGTAAATTGTGGGATTATTCAGGGTCTGTAGTTGATTTCCGGTCGGTATTCGCCCTGATAACTCGTTGAATGAAAGGTTCAAGTAGCTGAGGAAGTTCAAATCAGACAAGCTTAGAGGAATTGGGCCAGAAAGTTTGTTTCTCGACAAATCAAGAGATTCCAACTTCTTCAAATTGCCAATCGTCTTTGGGATCCTTCCATTCAGCTGATTTCCCGCTATATTCAATGTCGTTAACCCCAAAAGATCCATCAACCCCTTAGGAATATCTCCAATGATGTTGTTATTTGAAAGGTCTATGGATGTAAGAAATTGGATTGTTTTGGTGTAACGAAGCTCTATTCCTTTCACAGAAGCAAAAATGTTTTCCGTGTAGTTTTCCGCAACATACATCTTTGTTCCTTTTACAGATGTGTTGTATTTCCTAACATACCTCTCTGAAGAATCATTCACAATCATGCCAGTTAAATTGCCGATACAGCGAGGGATAATCCCAGTTACATTATTGTGTGCCAAGTCTAATACTTGAAGAGAGGTGAGGTAACAGAGTTGCTGGGGGATCTCACCAACGAACAAATTCGACTGAAGATTAAGAAATCGAAGTTTAGATAGCTTTTCTCCAATCCAAGGAGGGATAATACCGGTAAAGTGATTAACACCTAAGTCAAGTGTTATTAGAGCTGTCAAATTTTGTAAGGACAAAGGTAGCTCTCCCTCAAACCTGTTGTTGCGCAAGTGTAATGAAAAAAGATCACTCAGAGAACCCAAGGAACTTGGAATATGACCATGTAGGCTGTTATTTGTCACATCTAGAGCCTGCAATTTATTTAATCTCCGCAAGCATGAAGGGAGTCTTCCTGAAAACTTGTTTCCAGTTAGAATAAGAACCCTTACAGACTTTATCATGCATAAATGCAACGGAATGTGCCCTGTAAGTAAATTACTGGAGAGATCTAAGAATTCCACATCCGATGGAAAAACTGTTAACGGTCCCTCAAATCTGTTTGAATTCAGTATTAGATACCTAGGCACGGGTCCTTCAACTGATTCTTGAAGTTTGGGCAGTTTGCCGTTGATCTGGTTGTGGGATAAATCCAGGTCTAGAATACGAGAAGAGATATCCTCAAACCAATCAGGGATTGAATCGGAAATGCTCGAGTTAGAAATAGATAATCCTTCAATGTGTCTCTGCGTTTGTAGCCATTGGGGAAATCGGGGTCCTATATTCTTGCAGGATCCCATATCAATAGAGTGGAGTTGAAAAGGAGGTACCCATTGGAGGCTGACATTAAAACCTAAAGAGGTTGACGACATGTCCAACACTTGTAACATCTGGAGTTCAGTAAAGTGATGTTCAGATAGATTACCAACAATTGAATTTTTTGAGACAAAGAGAAATTGTAATTTTGAAAGGTGTCCAAGACTTATGGGAATGCTCCCACTTAATCGATTGTCATTGATAACTAACTGTTCAAGCCTTGACAGTTGACCAAGACTTGTAGGAATGCTCCCACTTAATTGATTGTAATCCATACGAAGCACTTCTAGCTTCGAGAGTTGCCCAAGACTTGTGGGAATGCTCCCACTTAATTGATTGTAATTCATACGAAGCACTTCTAGCTTCGAGAGTTGCCCAAGACTTGTGGGAATGCTCCCACTTAATCGATTGTCATTGAAAATTAACTGTTCAAGCCTCGACAGTTGTCCAAGACTTGTGGGTATGCTCCCACTTAATTGATTGTAATCCATACGAATCACTTCTAGCTTCGAGAGTTGCCCAAGACTTGTGGGAATGCTCCCACTCAATTGACTAAAACTAAGATCCAAACGAACAAGACCGCTCAAGTTACAGAATGATTCTGGAATTGAAGTGTTAAAGGCGTTTCTAGAAAGATCAAGGACAGTAAGAGAGGACAGCATTCCAAGAGAATCAGGAATTAGACCATGAAATTTGTTCGATTTAAGATGGAGATGCATAAGGCTAGTAATATTGGACAACCAGAGAGGGATGGGGGAATCAATCAAATTGAAAGAAAGATCAAGTGAAGCAAGTGAAGTGAAATTCACATTCAAAAGAGGATGAATACTCTCTAATCGACAAGAAGCTAAGTTTAACACTTTTAAAGAAGGGAGCTTGTTTACTGCATGGAACCAATCACTATCCTTGCCAATGCCTCCCAGCCCAGATAGGTCCAAGTGCTTCAGGGAAGACAATGTAGATACCCAGCGAAGACTATCAATCATCGCCCCAGAAGAGCATGTGTACCAACCGTTAACAAGGAAATTTGCAAGATCAAGATACTGTAAACTCGAGAGGTTTCCAAGATGGTGCGGAATCTTACCTAAGAAACCTGAACAAGAGAGGTTCAGATAACTCAAATCCTTAAAGGAACCAAAGAATTTTGGAATGGCTCCTGAAAAATTGTTCATGCTCAAGTCTAGGTAATTCAAATGCTTTAAATTCAGTAACGAAGGATTTACCACACCTCCCAACCTGGATTTCAAATAATCATCGTTGCTGAGCAATTGCGCAACACTCGTTGATAGTGGGTTGCGGAGGTCAAGCTTCACGACATGGCCTGTTCTCTTGCTGCATCCGACTCCCTGCCATGTACAGCAGTCATTTCCAACCCATGAAGACAAGAGGTTTGATTCGTCTATGAGACCTTGCCTGAACTTAATAAGTGATTGTCGCTCGATCTCAGGGCAGCTTATGTTTCTAGTACTGCAACTGAAATGAAGGCATTGCAATATGATCAGAAGGAAAGCAAAAAGCAAAAGAAAATGTATTCCCATGGCTTTGTACATAGTCTATGCAAGGAAACCAAGTGTAGGTAGTAATGCATGTGTTCAAGTATAGCAATGGCTTTAAAAGGATGTTTCACTTTCACCCATGAATGAATCCAAAGGCAGTTGACAAAACTTTTTAAGTCAAGTCAAGAAGAGCCATATTTTCTTGTTAGGTGCTGAACATTAATGATAATTTTAGACTTTGGGGCATAACAAATTGGACACGGAATTAAACGTATGGATGAGCAACACCTTGACGGCTAATAAGAGTTTAAATTCTAAATTTTGAAAATCAAAGTTTAGACCACATTACCACAATTAATTAAATTTGAAACTCTAAATTCTAAATTTTGAAAAAAAATATAAATATAAACTCAACCTTTAAAACTACAATTAACTCGTATGTGTCTTATAGTAGGAGAAATAAACATACGTGCACCTAGATCACTACGTCACATGGTGCTCGTAATCAATGAAATTACACGAACGCCTACTATACGCACCTAGATCACTACGTCACATGGTGCTCGTAATCAATGAAATTACACAAACTACGTAGGCGGGCGTTTGTGAGTGGCCCTCGTGAAAATTCCGTACCTCAAATTGGTAGCTGCGTAGCAACAAAACCATGTTGTACCACCATTGAAATAGTGAAATTTTCTTGCTCCAACTCACTAAAATTATTGTATCATTTATTTCTCCGAAATCCTTTACACTCGGCGTAGATGGATTGCTTTTAAGTTCACTATAAACATAGTTTATTAAAGTACAAGGATTTTGATTCGTATAATACTACTACCCAATTTGATATTTATGTAAAGGGTGGTAAAACAACACAAAATTCATGGCATTCCCACAACAACAAACAAACACACACACACACACACACACACACACACACATATATATATATATATATATACCCAATAAAAAAAACCTAATATGAGAATGGAAATTCAAAGAAATGCATGCAGCTGGAGGAGGATTTAGAGCGTCCACAATAGCACACTTCCTCAAATCTCTAAAAGTCATTTTAGAGTTTTTTGCCCACCCACAACCCCACAATGGACCCCTAACTCTGCACTCTATCTCTAAAATGAGCTAATTAAACCTCTCACTGTGGAATGCCATTTAGGATGAATAGTGATTACATTTTCTCTCTCACATTGGTCCTAATTCAAATTCCATTGGTTCTAATTCAAATCTCAATGTTCAATGAGATATTTATTTTTTATATGAAATTTGTAAATTAATTGAAAAGTCATTTCAACCAAAAAAATTATTTCTCACATGACCTTAATATATGAGAGGACAAAAAAATTTAATGAAAATGTATTTTAAATAAAAAATTAGAATATAAAATTAAAAATATAAAATATTTCATTCCAATTGTGGTGGGAAAATAAAAATAAAAAAAGAGAAAAAATAGAATGGTAGTTAAGTTTGTTAATTGAGATGAGAGAAATTTAATTTTTAGAGGATTGTATAGAGGGTGCTTGTTGGAGTAGATTTTTTAAATTTTTTTTTAGTGTTAAAAAAGTGAAACTGTAACAGAAAATGATGTGTTTAGAGTGGTATTGGATGTGACTGCTGTGAATGCTCTTAAAAGCATAGATGCAGAGACGGCGTATGTCCGCTCAGCATTTATCAATTTTGTCTTGAGCTTTTACAAAAGAAACGGGCTTATGAGAAATCTATGACATCAATAGTTTCATATAGACAATACAACACCAAACCACCAACTAATCCCCTCAAAATTACAGCTAATCTCAATAAATCATTTGGAAAGAGGGAAGAGAGGGAGGGGTTGTGGGTAATGGATCGAGTGGGAGTTGCTTGGCTTTGAGCGTAGTGGGCGGCGGGTTTACAAGGAGAGACCGGAGGACAAAAGAGGAAAGTACAAACGGTGCAAATGATGTGTCAGGTCTAGAGATGTTAAAAGGGTCACGGTCCGTAGGGTTGATCAATTTAAACCGAAAAAAATAGGATTAGGGCTCAGTATTTTTGGTCCGTTTAAAATCAGGGTTTTTTAGGACTGGCCCGTTTAACCCGCGGCCCGTTAGAGCTGGCCCGCCAGGTTTCAGGGTTGGCCCGTCAACCCGCGTAATATTAATTAGGCTGTAAAAAGTTTTGGAGATACGTAAAACAACCACCATGAAAATAAAACCAACAATCTTTTAATCCAAAGTCAAACACATTTATCCTTTGCACTACAGGTCTTCTTTGTGTACTTGTGAATAAATACTGAAATATAAACAAAAATTTTGGAAAGAACTGCTAAGTAGAGCTATTACATTATTTATTTTGAGAAAAACAAGTTGAAAATTATAACATTGATGTAAAAAAATGTCTAGTTTATATTTCTTTTGAAAAACATAAGAAACTATCAAAGTTATGAAGGATTTATCGATTCACTATTTCAAAATATTGTTATATTATATCTTTAATCGTGGCCCGATAGTGGTCCGTTTAGCCCGAAACCCGCTAGGGTTAGGTCTGCAATATTAGTGACCCGAAAAAACTGGACCGTTTAGCCCGCGGCCCGTTAGGACCACAACCCGTTAGGGTTGGCCCGAAATCGCTAGGGCTAGCCCGTTTAACATCTCTAGTCAGGTCTGCCTTTTGGTTAAGTGGTTTGTTATTCCCACCCCAAATGCTATTAATACACCGATTCATATATTATTATAAAAATATCATTATAAATTTTAACATAAATAAATATCTTTATGTATTTATCATTTTTTAGGTTGACATAAAAAATATTTTAGACTGTTTGACCGCCCCTACCGAATACAGTTAAAGTTGTTCGGCTAGGGGGTGTCAAACATCACTATGGGTTGTTCGGTCGCACAGTATCAAAAAACTTCAAAAAAAAAGTTGCTGATGATTCACACCCAGGAAAATCCAAAATTAGATTTAAGGTACGAAGAGAGATCTTCATTCATCACTCTTCCCTTTATGGTCTCTCCAAGATAGATCTGAGAAAGAAAGCAGATGTGATTTCAAACGAGACTCACAAGTTATATGAACTTGGAAACACGTTTTTAACAACGACTTCGCGGAAACGTACACCTAGGACTTGAATAACAATCAAAGGAAATCGCAACCCTTAATTCGCAATGAACCAAAACCTTAGTATATTCGAAACCCTTAATTATATTTAATTAAGAACTACGAATTAAGAGTAAATACAAATTTAATCCAAAGTTTGCAAAAATGTTAACAAAACTTGTTTGTCAAAAAGAGTTTAAAACTCACACTATTATTAATAATCAAAATCTGCTTTTTACGATGAAAAGAAGAGGCCTATTTATAGGCTTTGAAAAACACTCCTAATTGAGTTAAAACTAAAGACTAAAATTCTGATGACATTGAACTCCTAATTAAAAATAAAACTAGGACACTTTCTAATTTCTAGGAATAAATCAAAGAACAATTATAACTCTAAAGAACAAGAAATGGCCGGCCTTGGACTCTCTTTGAATGGCACGGCTTTGAACAAGTTGATCTTCCCTAGGACTCCTTCACACTTTGGAACTCCTTCCTTGCTTGGCCGATTGGGAGTAGTTGTTTCCTTCACACTTTGGAACTCCTTCCTTGCTTGGCCGATTGGGAGTAGTTGTTTAAAGACTCACACACGGTTTTTATGAAGACTTTTGAAGGCTCTTGAAGACTTCCCACACAGTTTAACAACTTGCATTCACACTCCACATGGTTTGACTTTGTAGTACACTGTTTTGACTCTTAATAATAGCACACGGCTTTGACTTTTATCAAGCTTCACACGGCTGACTCTTCTAGAAGTCCTCTTGTTGGGCTTGATTCACTTGAATGATATTCACCAATTTGGGCTCCTCAATTATCTTCAATTGGGCTTGACCTTGGACTTGTGAAACAAGGCTTGATAAAGCTTCATTTATTCTTTTAGCTCTTGGCCTTGTGATTGGCCCATCTTTGATAATTAATGGATCATGGTCCTCCATCATCCCCTCCTCCTTTGAAAGGATTTGTCCACAAATCAGCATCATCACCTATATCAAAAGGAGAGAAATCACGAACATTAAAAGATGCACTTATATTATCATACTCACCGGGTAAGTCAAGTTTGTAGGCATAGTCATTGATCCTTGCTATCACTTGAAACGGTCCATCACCCCTTGGTTGAAGTTTTGACTTCCTTTTAGAAGGAAATCTTTCTTTTCTTAGGTGCAACCACACCCAATCACCGGGCTCAAAGATCACTTGTTTCCTTCCCTTATTAGCTTGCTTCACATATTGCTCGGTTCTCTTCTCAATATTTTGTTTCACATTTGCATGCAACTCTTGGATCAACTTTGCTTTGGCTTTTCCATCAAGGCTTGCTCTTTCATCCATAGGGATAGGCAATAAATCAAGTGGACTAAGAGGATGAAAACCATAAACAATCTCAAAAGGTGAATAATGAGTAGCAGAATGAACATGGCGATTATATGCCAAACATTCCACCCAACTTTTTAAGTTCTTTTGGACAATAAAAGTTGTGACAAAGTTCTATTAACTACCTCCGTTTGACCATCGGTTTGTGGATGGTAAGTGGTGGAGAATAACAGTTTTGTTCCCAATTTACTCCAAAGAGCACGTCAAATGTGACTAAAAAATTTCACATCCCTATCACTTACAATGGTACGTGGGACTCCAAGCAAACGAACAATTTCTTTAAAGAATAAATCAGCAACATGAGTTGCATCATCCATTTTATTACATGCAATGAAGTGTGCCATTTTAGAAAATCTGTCCATTACCACAAAAACTGAGTCTATGCCATTCCTAGATCTAGGCAACCCAAGAACAAAGTCCATGGATATGTCTACCCAAGGCTCACTAGGAATTGGCAATGGTTTATACAAACAATGAGGTGCACTTTTTGATTTTGCTTGCTTACAAGTAATACAATTTCCGCACACCTTTTCAATATCATGCCTCATGTGGGGCCAAAAGAAGTGTTCTTTCAACACATCTAAAGTCTTAGTAACACCAAAGTGTCCCATCAATCCTCCACCATGCGCCTCACGTACAAGCAATTCATGAATAGAACATTGGGAAATGCAAAGTTTGTTTTCTTTAAATAAGAACCCCTCATGTCAACATGCTCACATGCAACAAAGACAGTATTAAAATCAGAATCATGAGCATACAAATCCTTAATATGCTCAAATCCAAGGAATTTAGATTCCAACATGGTAATTAAAGTATATTACCTAGACAATGCATCAGCTACAATGTTATCTTTTCCTTTTTTTATACTTGATGGCATATGGAAACCCATCAATGAATTCGACCCACTTGGCATGCCTCTTGCTCAACTTATTTTGGCCCTTCAAGTATTTCAAAGATTCATGGTTGGTGTGAATTATGAACTCTTTAGGCCAAAGATAATGTTGCCAAGTTTCAAGTGCCCTAACTGATGCATACAACTCTTTGTCATATGTTGGATAATTCAATTGTGCATCCTTGAGCTTTTCACTAAAATAAGCAATAGGTTTTCCATTTTGTAACAAAACAACCCCTATACCTATTCCGGATGCATCACATTCAAGTTCAAAAGCACAATCAAAATTAGGCAAAGTAAGAATTGGTGCACTGGTCAACTTTTCCTTAAGAAGATCAAAAGCCTTTTGTTTTTTTTTTCACCCCAATAAAATTTTACTTCTTTTTTGACTAACTCATTCAGTGGTGCGGCTATGCTACTAAAGTCCTTTACAAAACGACGATAAAAGCTAGCAAGACCATGAAAACTACGAACTTCTGGCACACTTTTTGGGGTAGGCCACTCTTGAATGGTCTTGATCTTCTCATTATCAACCTCAATTCCATTAGCACTTACAATGAAACCAAGGAACACAACTTTTTCCATGCAAAAAGAACAATTTTTCAAATTAGCATGCAAAGATTCTTTTTTCAAAGTTTCCAATACAAGGCGTAAATGGATTAAGTGTTCTTCCATGCTATGACTATAAATCAAGATATCATCAAAATACACCACAACAAATTTATTAATGAACTCTTGCAACACATGATTCATCAATCTCATGAACGTACTAGGTGCATTGGTAAGACCAAAAGGCATGACTAACCACTCATATAAACCAAACTTAGTTTTAAAAGCAATTTTTCATTCGTTACCCTCTTTAATCCTAATTTGATGGTATCCACTTTTAAGGTCAATTTTTGTGAAGATTATGGCACCATGCAACATGTCAAGCATATCATCTAACCTAGGAATAGGATAGCGATATTTTACCGTTATTTTGTTTACAGCACGACAATCGGTGCACATCCTCCACTCACCATTCTTCTTGGGTACTACAATGACGGGCACCGCACAAGGGCTCATACTTTCTCTAACCTTACCTTTGGACATCAAGCACTCCCCAACTTGTCTTTGAATTTCTTGAGTTTCTTGAGGATTGGCTCTATATGCCGGTCGATTTGGAATGACCGCACTGGGTATAAAGTCAATTTGATGCTCAATTCCCCTAAGTCGTGGAAGACTACTTGGTTCTTCTTGGGGAAACACTTTGTCAAATTCTTGGAGCAAAGTCACAACAACACTTGGAAGAGAAGATGTTACATCGTTAGTATTAAAAAATGACTCTTTATAGATCATGACAGACACCTCTTTTTTTTCCTCCAACGCCCTCTTGAGCTCACCACACTTTGCATAGAAACTCTCCTTTTTTCCCCTCCTCTCATTTTTTCACTCAACTCTAACTTTTCACTCTTTTTCTTTTCTTTCTCACTCTCACTTTCCTTTTTCTCTTTTACACACTCTCTCTCAAGCTCTCATTTTTTACTCTCTTTCTCTTCCTCACTTTTTCTCCTTGAGTCACTCATCCTCAATTAATCTTCCCTCACCTTTTGTGGAGATAAGGGAGTAAGAATAATAGTTTTCCCACCATATTTGAAAGAGTATTTGTTGGAGTAACCATCAAAAGAAACCTTTCGGTCAAACTGCCATGGTCTATCCAATAGAGAATTTAACCATCACTTGTCTAGTTATGCTCAACTCACCACAATCACTAAGTCATTGCAATTTGTAGGGATTAGGGTGTTTAAAAGTGGTTAAATTCAGTTTCTCTACCATCTCCATACTAGCCACATTGGTACAACTACCTCCATCAATAATCACCATGCATACTCTCCCATTCACCGAGCATCTAGTGTGAAAAATATTCTCTCTTTGCAATCTATCATCATCTACCACTACATGGGTATTGAGAGAACTTTTTACTACTAATGCATAACCTTCATCGGCATCCAATTCTATTTCAGCCTCATCATCATCTTTTTCACTTTCGGAAAAAACTTCCCCATCATTATGAACAAACATCACCCTCTTATTTAGACACTCATTAGCTTTATGCCCCAAACCTTGGCACTTAAAGCACTTTATGGTATGAGAAGGTGTAGAAATAGAAGAAGAAGTATTAGAAGCACTTTTATTTTTATCCTCATCCTTAGATTTTGGAACATTGCCTTGGAACTTGGAAGGTACAAAAGTGCTTGGCTTTGAACTGTCTCCTTTGAACTTGCTTTGGGTTGGATAGTTGGAAGCATAGCTCTTGGTGTAAGAAGTTGTCTTCTTCTTGAGTTGCCTCTCAATCTTTATGGCCATGTGGACCATCTCCTCCAACTCCATATAATGCTGTAAATTAACCATGTTAGCAATTTCTTTATTAAGACCATTCAAAAATCGAGCCAAAATAGTTTCCTCATCTTCTTGAATATTAGCTCGAATCATGTACATCTCCATCTCCTTATGGTATTCGTCAACAGATTTCGTCCCTTGTGTCAAAGCTTGGAGCTTTTGACAAGTCTCCTTATAGAAGTAATTAGGAACAAATCGTTTTCTCATGATAATCTCACCCCAAGTTTCAACCTCTCTCTCACGATTCCTCCTTCTAGAACTCACCAATTGATCCCACCAAACAAAAGCATAGTCGGTGAATTCAATTGCAGCCATCCTCACCTTATTTCTTTCTGTGTAATTATTACAGTCAAAAATCATCTCCACTCTCTTTTCCCATTCTAGATAACCTTCAGGGTCACTCTTCCCTTGAAATGAAGGCATTTTTAGTTTTATGGCTCCCACTCCTCTATCTCCTCTCTAAGTTACCTCCCTCCTAGGTAACCTCCTTGGTGGTTCATCCTCCTCCTCCTATTCATCATCCCTCATGGGTTGTCTATTTCTACCCATCCTCGCATTTTCATTAGGTGGTGGTTCTTGACGAACACATTCCATCCTATCTATTCTATCATTCACTTGCCCAATCTTTTCAGTCATTCTCCTCATCTCTCTCAACAAGTCTGCCATAGACATGTTGTTAGGTATTTCCTCCTCTTCTACGATATTTTTTTCTTTATCTTGATTCATGATTTTAGAAGACCTCACACACTCCCTTACGTGTATCTCTCTAAAAATATGACACTTGTGTATCAAAAAAAATTCTGACTTGTACCTCCCCTCTTATGTGCTCACCACTCTTGTCTTTTTCCACTCACAACTCTTGATGAAAACAAGTAGAGTTAGAACAAAGCAATTCTGAAAATAGAGTTTTAAAACTCTAAAATTCGTAGAAATTAATTAAAACAAAGAAAAGAGTTTTTATGAAAGGATAAGAAAGGTTTATAGAAAACGAAAGAAAGAAGATTCGATTTTTATTCTCGAATCAAGGATTGAAGATCAAAGGTTTTGGCTTTCTAAGTTTACTTTTTTTTTTAATCCTTGGCCAAATTGTATAAGCAATAATTTTGCCTTCTTTTGTTTTTTTTTTTTTTGTTTTTTTTCTTTTTATATGCCAACCTCCTTTGGTACGGTTTTGAGCAAGGGATTGAAGAATAAATTATGTGGCACAAAAGATGGTTAGATAAGATAGTGTATGGATTATGTAATGAAGAAATTAAGAAAAAGATAATAAAGTAGGGATAGAAAGATTGTTACCAATAACCTTTGCTTTGATACCAAATGATGTGATTCCCAACGAGACCCACAAGTTATATGAACTAGGAACCACATTTTTAAGAATGACTTCGCGGAAACAAACGCCTAGGACTTGAATAACAATCAAAGGAAACCGCAACCCTTAATTCGCAATGAACTAAGAACCTTGGTATATTCGAAACCCTTAATTATATTTAATTAAGAACTACGAATTAAGAGTGAACACAAACTTAATCCAAAGTTTGTAAGAATGCTAAAAAAACTTGTTTGTCAAAAAGAGTTTAAAACTCACACTATTATTAATAATCAAAATCTGCTTTTTACAATGAAAAGAAGAGGCCTATTTATAAGCTTTGAAAAACACTCCTAATTGAGTTAAAACTAAAGACTAAAATTCTGATTACATTGAACTCCTAATTAAAAATAAAACTAGGAACACTTTCTAATTTCTAGGAATAAATCAAAGAACAATTATAACTCTATAGAACAAGCAATGGCCGGCCTTGGACTCTCTTTGAATGGCACGGCTTTGAACAAGTTGAGCTTCCTTAGGACTCCTTCACACTTTGGAACTCCTTCCTTGCTTGGCCGATTGGGAGTAGTTGTTTGAAGACTCCCACACGATTTTTATGAAGACTTTTGAAGGCTCTTGAAGACTTCCCACACGGTTTGACAACTTGCATTCACAATCCACATGGTTTGACTTTGTAGTACATGATTTTGACTCTTAATAATAGCACACGGCTTTGACTTTTATCGAGCTTCACACGGCTAATTTTTGGGTCTTCTAAGTCCTCTTCTTGGGCTTGATTCACTTGAATAACATTCACCAATTTGGGCTCCTTAATTATCTTCAATTGGGCTTGACCTTGGACTTGTGAAACAAGGCTTAATAAAGCTTCATTTATTCTTTTAGCTCCTGACCTTGTGATTGGCCCATCTTTGATAATTAATGGATCATTGTTGTCACACCCCAATTCAAGCTACTACACATAGCCTAAATTCGGGCATGACCCGGCTTAAGATAATCAAAATAACCACCTGATAAATAATATAATAGCGGAAATAAAACTATGGCGATAAGCCATCCAACCTCATAACTAAAAGTATACAGCTGAGTGTTCACAACTCAACAAATAGATATACAGACCAACACAGAAGGCATCCAGCCTTTATATACAATACAACTGAAACAGTGTTTGAAACCTAGACAGCATAGCAACCACTGTCTAACATATACACAAAAAAGTCTACCCCAAAAGAATAACCACCTTCTAATCTCGCGACAAGCTGCACAGCCTCACGCACGTGAACCCTTCGCCTCGCTCCGATCTAAGGAAAAACAATAATGAAAGGGTGAGTCACCTATGACCCAGTAAGATTCCACTAAACTTATGCATGTTATGCATGTATGCAACAATAATAGGATGCTAACACAAACAACATGTAATCAACATGAGTTATAACCAAGTAAGTCACATGTAATCAGTATAATCAATAATCAACTAATTCTCATTACCAGCGTAAGAAGGATCACGACTGCCAACTGTCTTATACCAGTTGGAAATAATAATCAACCTACAAAGTAATGAGCTAACAACAGTTCATATCACATATTAAACAAGTAGGGATCAAATATATCAGGATATAATAGTTGAGGTACACCTCCGACTAACCAGCTCTCCTTATACACCATTCCGCCTTAAAGTTCATATCAGATCATTGTACCAATGTATTTCATTTATCAAATATTTCGCAGAACAAGTCAACATGCCCCAAGTCCCTACAACCTTGGCATCCATGTGACAACACCACTCTTGGCCAACAATCTACGTGGTGTAAACCCTACTTTGGCCAGAAATGGGGAGACAGGCCGAATTAAGGTCGCCACAACCCGACTATCACTGCACTCTGCCCCATGACAATCGGTAGTCAACCAAAACCCCCTGAAAGTTAGTATTCGAATGTGCTCATCCGATTAGTCAAGTTCACGTTCACACTTTATTCCATATTCGTTCACAATTTCGGTATTTCGGTTATCCTCCAAGGATCAATTTGAGTTCTATATTCACAAATCAACATAATGAACACTTTAACCATCTCTAACAAACCAATATCAAGTCACAAACCCTAAATCACAGCCATGTCATATACTTTGTTCAAGTTGGTTTCTTGCTGGTTTCACCAATTCGCGTATATATATAATCGAATTACAACATTTCCAAGGATCACATCAACATCAATACACTTTATTAACACATACCCATATTCATTTCAGTCTAATAAACATCACACCATGGCTAGAATTTAGCAAATTCAACATAGTAACACTACAACAATGAATATAACCGAAATCAACCAAGTAAACAACAAACATGAATAAGTTAATGGTCCCTTACCAATTCAAGAGCTAAACCCTTGAGTAACCCCTGTATTTCAGTGCTTAAAGTCAGCCACAAACTCAATTAACAAACTCCCTTGAGTTGCCTTGGTAGAAGAACAAGAACTCTTGCAACAAAACCCTAGAAACCCTAGGTTATTTTGCTGAATTTTGGGAGGATTTGAGTGAGGAATTTGAGTGTTTTTGGTGAGTTTTCAGACCTGGAGTTGTTCTCTTATGTCTTCCGCACGAACTAGGCTAGATTAGGAAGGTTTAGGAGGAGGTGGCATTAAGGAAACAAGCCAAAAACCCAGCTGGCACAAATTTGGCCCGAACAAGCGTGCTAGGGCGCAGGCTGGCACGCACCATTGTTCATCATCTTCATGTAATTTTCTCGTTTAGCTCCGTTTCCTCGATTCGATCGCTCGTGCACACCTAGGTATAATTGTACAACATTTATAACACATCAAAGAATGTCCCCAAAGGTTCGATATCATTCTAGGATCGATTTAAAGTCACGAGAAAGTTCACGAAACCGAAAACAATGTCGACAACTTCTTCGTTTTGTAACTTCAAATTAATACAACGTATACCACTTTTTCAAAGCATAATTTAACAACATGAAACCTCTATAACATCAAGTATATGTAGGTTCAAAGTATCATGGTCCATCTCTTTTATTTCGGTTCAGTTTACGCTATGAAACAATGCAAGAAAGTAAAGTACCGAAACATGAAATCATGAGTTTACGACTTATCAAATCAATACCATGAACCAAGATAATCAAATTAACAATACATGCACATAATCATATGATTAACATGCTAATGAAATTCTCAGTTATTACACCCTCTCCCCCTGAAAAGAATTCGACCCCGAATTCCTTACCTCAGTTATCAAACAAGTGAGGGTATTTGATTCTCATTTCATTCTCACTTTCCCAGGTTGCCTCTTCTACCGTATGAATTTGACATAAGACCTTTATCATCAGTATTGTCTTTGTTCTGAGCACTTGTTCCTTACGATCTAAGATTTGTGCAGGTTGTTCCACGTACGATAGAACAGGTTGAAGGTTTACAGGTTCAACCTCTAATACATGTGAAGGATCAAGAATGTACTTCCTCAGCAACGATACATGGAATACATTATGAATCTCCTCAAGTGCTGATGGCAATGCCACTCGATATGCCAACTTTCTTACTCTTTTCAGAATTTTAAAAGGCCCCACATATCTTGGTGCAAATTTCCCCTTTTTCCTAAATCTCTTAACACCTCGGACTGGAGAAATCTTCAAAAATACCTGATCACCTACTTTAAACTCGAGATCTCTTCTTCGGATATCGGCATAGCTCTTCTGTCGACTGTGCAGTAAGAAGTCTATCCCGAATAACATTCACATGATCAGCTGATTCTTGAACAATTTCTGGACCCTAAATTTTTGCTTCTCCCACTTCATCCCAACAGATTGGTGATCCAATGCTTCATAAGGAGCCATTCCAATACTTGATTGGTAACTATTATTTTATGCGAACTCTGCCAATGGTAGATAAGTGTCCCAGCTACCTTTGAAGTCAAGTGAACAAGCTCGCAACATATCTTCTAATATCTGAATAGTCCTTTCTGATTGACCATCTGTCTGAGGATGAAATGCAGTGCTCAAACTCAATTTAGTCCCCAGTGCCTTCTGAAGTGTCTGCTAGAATCTTGATGTACGGACAAAATATACCCCTGAACTATATACGGACAAAATATACCCCCTTGAACTATTAACTCAAGTGAGTTAGTCCATCTGACTCATTTCCTCTGATCGAGCTATCGGAATCATGAAAAAGACAAAGTTGCCCTTTAATTTTTGTAATCATTTTAGCACGGAGACCATCTCTCTCTCCCTTTTTCCCCCAACTTGACGAACCCTGATTTGTCACCGACGCCCACATATCCGCCGTCTCCCTCGCTTCTATACGAGCAAGTTGCGATGGTGGTGGTTAGTGGGTCACTTCGGTAGAGATGGATGTAGGAGGAAGACGGCAAGGTGAAGGAAGAGAGATAGAGAAAGGTCTAGAAAGAGCCATTAGAGTCAATCACAATCACCTTCATTTGATTTCTCAAACCCACTTCCATAAACCACCGCAAGATTGCAATTAGCATCGATATATGTGACAAAACATGAACATCGATCTATATGACAAAAGAGTTCATGTTGTCACTGGAGCATCCAAAAACTACCCTAGTCCTCGTGATTCCATCATCCTCCTCAACGTCCGTCCCAACTCTGCTATCTGGGACACCGACTGGGGCGCCATCGACACCACTTCCGAGGAAGAATCCCATTAAAAGCTCGAGAGAAACTTTGACAATGACCAGAGCGTGGTCGTGTTGCGGAGTGTAGTAACGAGTGATTTTCGGAGAAAGCCGTTGCGCCGTGTTTGATTTTTGGTTTGGGTATTGTCTGACAACGGGCTCATAGATTAGATTAGTAGAAGGATTGAAATAGATTCAACTTAATTCCCAGATCTGTGATGATGGTGACAATTTTTATAGATTCGTAGGTTGTGTATATGTCACCTTTCTATTTGGGTTTGTTCAAAATGGGTTTGATAAAAACTTTTCGTGTCTGTGTTGGAGACGAAGAGGGAATCAATAGCTTTTTAATGGATATTTTCTGGGAATCGAATGGTGATGCATTGGTGGTTAGGTTTAACGATGGAATGTGTTGATTGACTTTATAGTGGTTGTGGTTTTCACAGTGATGGTGGCTTAAAAATCATTGTAATTAGACATCTACTTTTTCTTATTTTTGCCGGAAACGTGGCTTAATAATCATATTCTTCTACAAGATGATCTAATCAGTGGCTCATCTGATCTCTACTCCTTAATTTCTTCACGCAAGGAGGGAGACGGGGAGATTATGCAGCAGTCCAAATCTAGGGTTCAAAGAAGAAAAAGGTATGTAAAATTTTGCATCTTGATCTCCATCATTTTGATTGTTTAGCAATGGAACCCAAATCACCTTCAAAGACAAAACCCCCAATCATGGGATTTGTTCATTGGTTTGTATGAAAGAACTACTGCCTACAGGTATGAAAGGTATAAACTTTTGATTAATTTTTTTTAAAGGTAAAGCTAACTAAGTTGGGGGTACTTTTGTCTCTAAAAATACAATCCAAGGCATGTGTCATGCACATGCTTGAATCTGTTAAATTAGCTAACTTTGAATTAACAGATGGGTTTAATTATCTGGGTATGACCCGAAGAAGGGGTCGACCTGCCCTGGTCAAAAGTATAAGGTACCTGGTTAAAATTGAGTCATAGTTGAAGAGGTTTTTTTGAAGTTTACCCTAAAAATAACATTTTCATTCAAGTATTTACCTATCAGCCCTCCAAATTTGAACATGACAGTAAGACCCCTAACTTTAAAACTGCAATTTAAAAAAAAAAAAACATTGCTATTAACACCCCAATGCTCTAAGTACACCACCCCTAAAATTATCAACCTTTCAAAAATCTAAGTACACCCCCTATTTTCCTATTTTACCCTCCTAAAATTTTCCCAAAATTAACTTAACCCTTCCTCCTTCCTTCCTCCTTTATCATTCCTCCTTCCTCTTTCATTCCTCCTTCCTTCTTCCCCCAACGTTCATAACAAACCCACCACCTCAGTCGCCCTCCGTCGCCACCCACAACTTCCATTGCCGTCGATGGGTGCCTTCCTCCTTCCTCCCCCCAATGTTCACAACAAAAACACCACTTCACTTCCTTTCTCTTTCTTGCTTTGTTCGGTATTATGTGACCGAACACCCATAGTGGTGTTCGGCACCCCCTAACCGAACACCACAATTGGTGTTCGGTACCCCCCTTACCGAACAACCTTAGCTATGTTCAGTAGGGGGTTGCCGAACAGTACAATTTTTTTTTTAACCTAAAAAATAATGAATACATAAACGCATTTAGGTCAAAATTTATAATGGTGTTTTTGTAACATGTGAGGTGTGACATGTGAGGGGTGTACTTAAAGCTATTACGGGTGTTAATAGAAATGCTCAAAAACATAATTCCCCCAAATTAAGAGTTGGTACTGCCCGACCCTTGGGCTATACTAGATCCGCCCTAGCTGCAGCTTGTCGAAAAGAAGGGAAAAATTGAGGTTGAGCAAGAGCTTCTTAAAAAATGTTAGCCAATTGATAATTGGTGGAAACATAATTAGCAAGCTGTAAAAAGCCACGTTGATGGAGCTCTCGAACAAAATGATAGTCAAATTTGATACGGTGGATGTAAGAAGAAAAATGGGATTCTTGCACATGTATAAGGCGTGCTTATTATCGTAATAATATTGGCAGTGAAAGAAGCTGAAAATGACCTGTGAATGAATAGACACCAAAATGGATCTTATGTGACGTGCGGGCGCATGTAAGAACAACTCATGATAGAGATAGGAAAACCACCAAAGTAAAAATCTCCAATTGAGTCGATCGAGCCTAAACAAGCAAAACTAATAGATAGGATTTCAAGTTTGGCTCTCGACTCTCGAGCTTACAACCTGAGCTTGACCAACTTGAGCTTGAGCTCTCATGTTGGAACTCATTCCATAGAATCGAACTTTAATTAGATGATCATACAAAATAATTAGAAGTTTTTACGTCAGAAATCATTCCAACAAATTCAATATGTTTTTGTGCAACTGTATTGTATGCAAGAAGCGGATATTTCCAATTGTGTTCGGCAAAAATCACCTTCCAACCCGTTTTGAGAAAAATCTAAGAATTCAAATAATGTAAGATTGCCCATCTCTGGTGGAATAGAACCTTGGAATTAATTTTTGCTAAGATCCGAATAAGAAATACTTCTCAAGTAATTACACGATGTCAAATTCAGTGGAGTATCAAAGGAGTTTGAATACAAATCAAGGACAATGAGAGAGGTCAACTTATCACATAATTAAAAAAGTGGGTGACCACATTGGATGTCCACGTAGATGCTTACTGGGATAATGAGTAGGATTTCTGGCTTGTGTTCTTGCTTTTGTTGGTTCTGTGTTCTTGATGATTCAACATGCATTTATCAAAGGAAAAACTGTGAGAGAGTCGAAGTTCGGCCCAACTCAAAACACTCTGATGTGAGAGTAAGTATAAAAAATAAGGTATTTTTCAGTAACGTGGCCTAGAAGAACAACTTGAGCAGTAAATATGGTGGTTCTGGGGAGTAAATGTAGGGTACTGAATAAAGATGAAGAATGTGGGTATAAGTTGTACAAGAAAATAAATGTTGAATCTCACCTTGTATTTATAGTTTAAAAAATGTCTGTTGGATTCCAGTCAAGTTGTCGCGTGTCAGCAAGGGATTAGTTCTGCCATGAGGAAGTATGGCCTGTGTCAAGGAATTAAATGGAGTGATCTGTTCTTTTCTTGAGAACTGAGCAAATCTTTGTAGTCGCAATGCAATGTGGAAAATAGAGTGGATGTGGACCAATGCGAGGACGACAAGCATTATACTCAGGAAAGACGCCAGAGAACTGCTGTTATAAATGCAAGATGATGGGAAATTTCACCCTTGAATCCTGCATTCAAGAGGTTAAGATAATTCAAATTCACAAGAGAGCCTAAGAAGTCAGTGATTTTGTTATTCTGAAAACTTTTATCTATTACTTAGGAATACAGTTTGTACAGGACTCCTATGTCTAGTCTGTTTCCCAGTTATTTCCTTCTTTCCTTTACATTGTAAGAGTTGGTTTCCAATTCATAAATGGACAAACATGTAAAGTATAAATAGCAGTGCAATACATATCCCGAAGATTAAGTCGGGAGTTATTTCTTACATGGGATCAAAGCAGACATTATGCTGAGTCGTGATCATTTGGCTAATGTGTGTCGGTAAAGATTTAATACTGTATACTCAGCTGAGTACTCTCCCTACCCATCATTCAACCCAAATTGGTGTCTTGACTCGGGCACTACTCATCACATTGCATCAAACCCATCCTCGTTTCCTCAAGCACAATCTCACTCTGGTAAGGACAAAATACTTATTCGTAATGATGTTAATCTCCCTATCTCTCACATTGCCCATACTCATATTCATTCTTCCTCTCGTCCTCTCTATTTACGAAATATTTTGTGTCCCTTCCATGCGTAAAAATTTACTTTCAATTCGTCAATTCTCTAATGATAACGATGTATTTTTTGAACTTGATTCACATGGTTATCGTGTTAAGGACAACAAGACTCGAGCAACCATCCTTTTTGGAAGTAACCTCGGGCAACTTTACTCTCTCCAGCCATCGGTCTCTCCTCATCTCCCCCTTGCTTGCGTCGGCGAAAAGACCAACTCAGATACTTAGCATGTCCATCTAGGTCATCCGGCACAACCTATACTTAAAGCTATTTTCAAGAATTCTTCTCTTTCTCTTCAAGGTTCTTTAGCTAGTAATAAAATCTGTCATGCGTGTCCGTTAGGTAAATCTTGTAATTTGCCCTTTGTGGGTCATAGTTTTCAATCTAAATTTCCTCTTGATTTGTTACACTTGGATGTATGGGGACCTTCCCCAGTTTCTACTACTAATGGCTATCATTTTTACTTATCTATTGTGGATGATCACTCTCGCTATACTTGGTTGTTTCCTATGATTTACTTTAAACGTATGGTTAAAAATTCTCTCTCTCGTCAAATTCAAACTGTCCACACTATTAAAAATATCCAAATAGATGGTAGGGGGAATTCACTAGTCGCATGCTCACAGATTTTTTATTTAGCCATGGTATTCGTCACCAAATTTCATGTCCTTACACTCCCTAACAAAATGGTGTTGTTGAGCGCAAACATCGTCACATTGAATCTGTCGAATTATGTTTGTTGCACCATGCCAATCCCCCTCTTCCTTTTTGGCTCAACGCATTCTCCATTGTTGTGTTTTTGATCAATAGACTACCAATGAAACAATTGAATTACATCTTTCCATATGAAAAACTAATGGGCCGTAAACCCAATTATAAATTACTCAAGGTGTTCGATTGTACTTGCTTTCCCAATCTTGTTCCTTATAATTGACACAAATTGCTTCCCAAGACCAAGAGATGTATATTCTTAGGGTATGATCCATCACACAAGGGCTACCGTTGTTTCGACCTGAGTTCTGGCCATATATATATATATATATATATATATATAATATCTCGGCATGTTTTATTTGATGAATCTCACTTTTATTTCAAGACTTTACAGATTCCCAGCTCCAGTGCTAGTCCGAGATCTCCAGCCCCATCAGTTGCTGACAATTTAATTCCTTCAACATCTCCTTCGACAACTCAGGTTCACCCACCAGGGGCAGCAAGCTCGCTAGCACGAGCAGCCAGCTCACCAGCGCCAGCAGTAGTAAGCTCGCCAGCACCAGCAAGCCTACCAGCACCAACAACCAGCTCACCAGTACCAGCAACAACACCACCAGCACCTTGCAAAGCTGGTCGTCCAGCCCATGCCCCCATCTCTCCAGTCGTACCTCCAGCACTCAGCTCCGCATCACCAGTCCAAACCACGCCAGCCCCCAGCAGCCCTATTTCAGCATTAAATCTTTCTAAAAATTCTCCTAAAAGCCCACCATCTTCACAGTGAATGGGTACTCTCGTTGACTCATCCAGCAGTTCTTCTCCGGCCCTGCGTTACAAAAGCATCAACGACATTGTTTATGGGACTTCTCCTCACCTACTTCCTTCCACTTTCACTGCTGAATCTGATGGTTCTTTTTCCCACGAGCCCTCCACCTTTAAACAAGTCAAGAATCATCCCCACTAATAGACTGCGATGAAGGAAGAAATGTTAGCACTTTACAAAAATAATACATGGTCTTTAGTCCCTCCTTTAGCCTCACAGAATATAATTGTCTCTCGTTGGGTCTATCATGTTAAACAGCGTGCTAATGGATCCATTGACCATTACAAAGCCCGCTTAGTTGCAAAGGGGTTTAGTCAGCAGGAAGGGGTTGATTACGATGAGACATTCAGTCTGACGTCAAACCCTCTACAGTTCGGATTATCCTAGCTTTGGCTCTATCCCGCAACTGGTCACTACAGCAACTCGACGTCCGTAACTCTTTCCTCAATGGTATCCTTTTCGAAGAGGTCTATATGTCTCAACCACCCGGATACATTGACCCTCTTAACCTGAATTATGTTTGCAAACTTTATCGTGCATTATATGGCCTCAAACAATCTCCTCGAGCATGGTTTCATCATCTCCAAGAATTTCTCCTTAAAAAGGGCTTCATCAACAGTCCGTTCGACTCTTCCTTGTTTATTCGTTGTGACTCACAATACACAATTTATCTTCTGGTTTATGTGGACGATATTATTATCACAGGCAGCAACTCTACCCATCTCCATCGATTCATCGACGGTTTAAGTGAAACATTTCACACTCGCAAACTAGGCGAACTTGGTTATTTCCTCGGTCTAGAAGTTCATAGAACACCTACGTCCCTCAACCTTTCTCAAGCCCGGTATGCCACTGATATTCTCTAAAAATTTAACATGACCGATTGCAAGCCAACCCCAACACCACTATCTCCTGCTTCTCGACTTTCGGCTTTAAAAGGTGACATTCTACCTCATCCTACAGAGTATCGTAGTCTCGTTGGTCCTCTTCATTATCTCACTTTATCTCGGTCAGGCATTTCATTTGCAGTTAATCAAGTATGTCAATACATGCACAGTCCACAAACTCCACATCTCAAGGCTGTAAAATGGATTTGTCGCTATATCAAGAGCACTCTTACACAGGGACTTACGTTTTCCTCCTCTTCTGATTTTCATATCACAGCATACAGTGATGCCGATTAGGCGGGTGACCTGGATGACCATTGTTTTAACACATGGGCCTGCATTTTTCTTGGGTCTAACTTGGTTTCTTGGGCCGCAAAAAAGTAATCTACAGTCTCTCGTTCCAGTAGCGAGGCTGAATATCGTTCCCTCGCCACCACAGCTGTAAAAATCCATTGGTTTGGTTATCTTCTACGTGAATTGGGTGTCCCTCTTCCCTCTCCACCTCTCATCTTCTGTGATAATCAGTCTGCAATCAACTTGGCCCGTAACCCAGTGTTCCATACACGGACTCATGTCATATTGAAATTGATATCACTTTGTTAGAGAGTTGATTGTCTGTGGTGTCTTGCGGATACAATCCGTTCCCTCCACTTATCAACTCGCTGATATTTTCACTAAAGGTTTGACTCAAGACCGGTTTCTCAGCTTATGTTCCAATCTCAAGCTCTTCTCTGTGCTGTTTCGATTGCGGGGGGTGATAGATAACGTATGTATTACTTAGAAATACAGTTTGTATAGGACTCATATGTCCAGTCTGTTCCCAGTTATTTCCTTTTTTCCTTAACATTGTAAGAGTTAGTTTCCAATTCATATATGGACAATCATGTAAAGTATAAATAGCAGTGCAATATATGACCCGAAGATTAAGTCAGGAGTTATTTCTTACAAAGTCCAGGTAGCGCAAATGCTTCAACTTGAGCAGAGAAGGATTTACCTTGCTTCCCAAGCTGGCAGTGTTTTAATTTTTTTAATTATTATATGTACTTGATATATCAAAAGGTTTATAAAGATTGAGTTTTACAACACAGCCTCCGGTTCTCGTACTGCAACCTACTCTACGCCATGCACAATAGTCGTCTCCAACCCATGAAGACAAGCGGTTTGATTCATCTAAAAGGCTTCAATTCACTCTTGAAACTCATCAATGCCTTGCGCTCGTTCAAGATGCAAATGATATGAATTCCCCATCACTACTAGAAAAGCGTGTATAAATCAAGGTTTCCGTCGCTAAATCCATATTAGCGACAGAATTTAGCGATGGAACTCTATCCAAAAAAAGCGGTCAAAACTTTTAAACAAAGGCTATTCCGTTGAAAATTGGCGACGGTGACCATTTCTGTCGCTAAAACAGCGACGAAATTTAACGACGATTACGTTCTGTCGCTAACTACCGTCTGTCACTAATTAGCGACGGTATATTCCGTGTCTAAATTTCGTCTCTAATCAGTGACGGAGGCTTTGCCACGGAAGATTTCGTCTCTAATTAGAAAAGGAAATAGGGTATAGAAATTAGCGACGAAAATTTTAGTGACGGATCAGTCTTCCGTCGCTAAAAATAAAAAAATATAAAAAAACGTCTTTTTTTTACCTGATTTCAACAGATAATATTAATAAAAACTCTACAAAAATTAAAACATACCACAAATTAATTACAAAATTACAACAATTTAATTACAAAATTATTTACATAAATTAAAACTATTTAAACTACATAAATTAAAATTGTTCAAACTAATTGTCAAGAAATAAATTCCGGGGTTGGATCAGGAGATGGTTGACCAGACGGACGGGGATGACTCTGAAAAAATCGTTCCATGGCGGGCTGTATCTGGGCCACGGTCTGTCGGGTTTCAGCGAGTTCGGTCTCCAACCTTGAAATGTGCACCTGGCCAACGTTTGGCTGGGCCAAACTTCATGCTGTCGATCCAGAAGCACGTGAAGCCATGGTTGGCACGTGCAAAGATCCCCCGTGTGCACCCATCCTGTAGACCCTATCGCCCCTCTTCGTCAGTCCTTGGGAGGTGATCTCCTCTCATAATGCTTGGTTCCACTCATTTCTGTTAGGCTCGTTCCTCATACGTCTCTCGTATTCAACCTGTCATTAAAAAAAAGACAAATATTAAAATACCTTCATATCAATTTAATTATAAACAATAATTTTAATACTTACATACGCAGCCTCAGCCGGGGGGATCAACCCACTGACCGGATCCATCCTACCTGATGTGCGTACTCACAAACACATCAGGGAATCGCACATGATCACCATGTGTAGACACCTACAATCAGTATGTATTACTATTAGTTTTTTATATTTTTAAGAAATAAGAAATGAAATAGAAGTATAAATTCTAAGTATTTACACTTAACACCCCTCCTAGTTTTTTATACTTTGAATTAAAACCATTCTATCTTTTGGAATCAATTAGCTAAGCATTATATTTATTGTTGGCTGATCAAGTGACCAGCCATCCTTCTAACTAAAGATGGCTAATCAAATGATGTACTCATGTACATCAGTCACAGATTCTAAGTGACCAGCTATTCTTGTTTATCAAAGTTGACTGATCACATGTCCAGCCATTTTGTGTTGGCTGTTGACTGATGTACTCTGGTAAATCAGTCAAGCTTATTTCGGCCGACGTCAAGTGACTGATTAAGACTTAGATATTTTTCCAAATTAGTTAGTGATAGTAGATTTTTATCCTATCCTTATCTTATCTCTTAAAAGTCTGCTGATCCTCAAACGGAAGCTTCCGTAGTTATTTTGAATTTGTGTCAGTACTTAGCGTGTCTTGTTCTTCAAACATGTTTATTGCTTTACATTTAATGAGTACTCTGACACACTTTCCATTCCTAGCTTTTTGCTTTAATTCAGAGTGAAATGATAGGTACTACATACCTCTTCTGTGATAACACTAAGCTCGAGGAATAGTTGTTCACTGTCTATTCACTTGCATGTTATCAGAACATTTAATGCAAAGTCAAATATCATTCAGTGAGTCCAACGGCTACTTTTTTATCACTGCCTATTTAAAGCCAAAGATACATTGAAGAACGGTGACCTCAACATTCGAAGCTCTCAAGCATTCAAAGCAATCATAAAACTTCAAAAATACTTGAAGCTTCATTTAAAGCTGATTTACTTATATCTTTTATTTCTTTAATTTTAAATTTTTGTATCTGACTTTAGTTCAATCATCGTCTGAATCTCCCCCAGCTACTTAGTTATTAAGAGATCATTGATTCTAACGCACGAGATTATTTTGTTCCTTGTAACATACAATCTCCATAAATTTTACAGGTCCTTGTTGTACAATGATCCATTAATGATCATTTAGATTATTAATAAGTAGTGCACTTGGTAGTGGACGTAGCAGATTTCATACTGTGAACCACTTTACATCTTGTCTTCATTACTGCTTGCTTTATTTGACCAAACTAACCAAAGCTTTAAGCAGCTCATTACTTAAACCTTCAGTCAGCCTTTGCTTCATTGCTTCAATCAGCTATCAAACTGTTCATTAGCCAAACTCTTGACTGAACACTTTCATTGTTCGATTGATTGTTTTTATTAAAATCGTTATTCTGCTGCCAAAGTTTTAAAAGGTTTTAAAACTTATAAAAAAGATTTTATAAGGCTATTCACCCCCCCCTCTATCATTACTATATGCCTCAAAGTGGACCTACAATACCCCATTTGAACCTCTCAAATCTGAAGATCTCTCCAATGGCTACATCAGCCTCTCCTAGTATTAATAGAAGGATCTGAAGCATTGAAGACACTCCTTCTTGCAACTTCAACTACTCTCGAGCTTCAAAGTACTCTGTGCATTCAAGAGCTTCAAAGCAATACTCTAGCATTCAATTCTGTGAAGAGTACTACACTTAGATTCCAACATTTATTGCTCTTCATTGATTGTAATGTGAATCTTTCAAGGCACACGAGAGTTTAATCATTCTAGATTATAACTCTCACCGAAAACACTTGGTCAAATATTTTGTACACGATCCATTAATGATTCTTGATGAATGAAAATATACCTCGCAAGTGCACGAGAATGCCGGAGTATAGCTGTGCAAAGACAAGGGTCAAACCACAGAGACAAGAGAATGATTGATTTCGTTAACTAGCAACTTAAAGAGCGAAAATAAAAGACAAGGGGGTTTTTGTTGATTTCTTTAAAACTACTGACAAAAATTAAACTAATTTATCACCTAATTAATCAACTAAATTATCAAAGCAAGTAAATAGAGAGTTTACCAAACGTGGAGAGAATCTAGGAATTGGATTTCAATTGTATCGCCTTCTTATGCTCATGCAAATAATGTATCAATCAACATTAAGGGTAATCACACGAATAAATATTGGGACGCTTGGGTCACGGTTTGCAATCTTAGTATTCTCAAATTGTTATACTTTCTTGGTCCGTCCATATAACAATTCGAAAATCCTTTAAGCACACAAAGATTATAACACCTAAATTCTATCTTAGCATGGTCATGAATCAATAGAATTTAAGTAACAATGGAGATGGCACACATATAGCTTATATATTCTGGTCGTACAATTCACTATATCCAAATAATCAAAATGGTAAAATATACCTTCACGTATAAATACCAGAAGAGATTCTATTTTAATACTCCATTGAAACACAAGATGTTGAATGAATAATAAATAAATTAGAGCATAAGAATTTGATACAATTTACATCCAATCCCTAGAAAGATGAGTTTAGCTCATCATTGATTGCAAAACAACACAATTCAATGATGAAAACATACTTACAATTACTCCACGGAATGAAAGATTAAACTCCAATCCTTCTAGCATAAAAATCCCTCAAACGCATGTCTCCTCTCCCAAAAGGGAGGCTAACTTAAATACAAAGCCATAAGGAAAGTAACCCTATTTCCAGAAATTACAAAACTGGCCTAAAGCTAAAAACGGGACAAAGCGATCGCTTTGTATGAACCAGAGCGATCGCTTTGCTTCAAAATACAGTTTCTGTCTGAAACGCGATTGCCTAAGGGCGATCGCTTTAGCCCGATTCTTTTCCTTTCTCTTTAAGCTTCCTTGAATTACATCCAGGCCCCCTCAATCTTCCTTTATAGCTCCATAATGCTTCAAATTTAACCATTTGACAATCTACTCCCTGAAACTTCCATCAAACACTAACAACCCATATTAAAATACAAAAAGCCGAGAAATAGATTAATTTAAGCCTAGAAAATACCCAATAAATGAGTATAAAACTCATTTATCAAATACCCCCAAACTTAAACTAGAGCTAGTCCTCGAGCGAAAATAAGAAAACTAATAAATACAAAAGCAATAAAAATTTTATCATTTTTACGAGTCAAAACGTACAATTTGGCCTAGGTCACCATATTGCCTCAGAAGATTCCACCTCATCACATTATGCTTCACAACACAAATTCCCAACATAGACTTTCACTTAATCACATTTTATTCCTTCAAGTCTCCGTGTGTGTGTGCAAAGTCATTTCTTAATAGTACCCAAGTTTAAAATTCGTTATAGAGCCAAGTATCACCTCCATTCATTATCAAGACCACCACAAAATTATAATACATATATTCCTCAGAGTACTTCATGAAACATAAAAACTTATAATTATCCCATTCATTACTACAAACATAAGTAGCAATACCGAAACTCTTATTTTTTTTCTTCTTTTTTTCTGTTTTTTTTTTCTTTCTTTTTCCAAGACAACCTTGTAGACAGTGCAATGTTCAACTCCCTTAAGCTTTCTAATTAACCCGTGTAACGAGTGTTAGGCTAATGACTCTCAAACCAAATGGCTTTAAGGCATTAGGTGTATAAACACCCCAACGAGCTTACTAACTCGAGTTAAAAAGGCTACGAAGCAAAACTATGTCTTCACAAGGATATTCTTCTCTTTTCTTTTCTTTTTTTTCTTTTTTTTCGTTTCGGATTACTTAAACTCTGTTTAGGCCTAACTTCAAGGATTATTACTAGTTTAAAATTTTCATGATTACTCTCAATTTCTTCCCAAAACCTTGACTTATTGAAATGCTAGGTGTACTATAAACTCTATAAAGTCAACTAAACTCGTTAACAATTCAATTCATGGCTTGAGTGCTTAAAAGGTTGGAGACTTAAAGTTCAAATCAGTGACCCAGGTACTATCCACATTGTTCCATAGCATCGCTCCCTAGCATATTTACTCTTTTCGAACTACAGAAATATCATCATGGGCGGTGACCCCCAAACCAAACTAAAGACTCGATTTTTGTTTTGTTTTGTTTTTTTGTTTGTTTAAGCAATAAAACTACCAAAAGCTAATAAAGAAAATTACTTCTACAAAAGCAATAAAAACTAAACTAAGAGAACAGTAAACAAAATAGTAGCAGGAGTACCGTATACCCAAAAGTGACACACACCCCCAAACTTACTTTCCACAACGTCCTCGATGTGGAGGAAGTTCAAAAATCAGGCGGAGGAGTCGAAGGCCAAGGGGACAAGTTTTGAACCCCCTGTGCAGCTGCCATGGCCTGAAAAGCGGATACAGTCCAACCCTGAAATTGCTCCTCCCGAGCTTGCATGGCTCTCAGCGCCTCCCTGGTTTCACCGTAGAATTGCCCTTGCTGAATCGCCATCTCTTCAATTCTGGTAGACATCTCTTCCAATTGCTCCTGAACGTTGAATTCAGCCTCTGGGTCATCATCTTCTTCCTCCTCTGCCTCAGCCACTGCAGCTCGCACACGCCGTTGACTAAAATCACGGGCATTTGCAATCAAGGAGGTGAATGAAATTTTTTGTCGCACTGGTAATCTCTCTAAATCATCCTCCCAAACTACCCCGGCTTTCTTGCATAATCCAGTGATCAAACTTGGGAAACAAAATCCCAACGGCGAGTTCCCCAAGACAACTGACCTCATCTGGAAGTTAATTATGGTCCCAATATCAACCGATCCTCCCGTTAGAATGGTGAAGACCAACATAGCTCGGGCCCAGGGTAGAGTACTTTGATGGTTTGTTGGCATGACATTTGTACAGACAAATTTGTAAACCCCTTTAGCCTTATCCAACAAAACTTTCTCACTTAAACTCTTTGGCTTCCCTTGCCGATAAACCCAATCCGACCCAGGCTGTGCCAACACTGCCAGCACTTCTCCAGCTTGCACCGGACGGTTCATATTCCCTGTATAATCATCCTCGACGTTACGAAACGTCGGCAACACCAAATACTCATTTAATGCGAGCGCATCAAAATCTATAGCTTTCCCCCGCACCCATGACCAACTATCGGCAATCTCAGCATGGCCATTGGCGCAGAACTCCCGCACAATGGGCACCACGGCCTCTGTGGGAACATTACACAAATCCTCCCACCTGCGCCTTCGAAAATCAGCGCGAAGTCCAAAGCTATCAAAATCAAAACCACGCTCAGGCAATAAACCCTTGGTTCCCAGACACTTGGTGTATGCCGTTGCGGCATCAGGAGTCAAGAACCGCTCCACAATCGGAGCTAAAGAACTAGAGCTTGCACCCTGTCCATCACGAGTTTTCTGGGCTTTCTTTGTTCTAGGCATTCTTCAATAATCACAAATAATGACCCACAAGACTAATAATTCAACCCTCCAATCCAACTTCCAACCGACCCCCTACTTCAAGTTCACAGATTGCACAAAAATTGACTTGCAAGCACAAGAGATACACACAATATCCTCAATCTCTAGCCACACAATAGAACAAGAACATACCAATAGTATAACTCAACAATCCAACTCCAAAAACAGCAAATTCCCCCAAACTTGGTTTATGAATAGTAAGAAGAACCAAAAATACCTAACCAAGCTTATAAATTGGAATCAAAATAGCACCAACAGGAATCTTACTTGCTTTGATAGCCCCTGAAATTCGAACCCAGCAGTAAGGATATGAAGAAATCAAGCAATTGATTGGTTTCCCAAAGCTTCAAGAAAGCCCTAAGTTTGATGGAGCTTGCATTTTCGTCGCAATTAGCCCTTGAGCAAGGTTGGAAATCGATTTGGAAAGTTGTGGTAGTTGTGATTTGGCCGGAGAATGGAGACGTGGTCGGAATTTGTCGTCGGATTGTGGAGATGGGGTGAAGACGGCGGCTTGGAAAGAGAAAGAAAGACTGGGCGATCGCTGTGAACTGCCCTACCCAGACTTTATATCGGGCCAGAGTGATCGCCTTCACTTGACCAAAGCGATCGCTTTGTATTAAATAAAAGCCTTACCCAGTCTGCCTGAAAGGCGATCGCTTTGTTTATGGACAGGGCGATCGCTTTGTCTGAAAATCAATTATGCCCCATTCTGCCTCAAAAGCGATCGCTTCCTTCCCATACAGGGCGATCGCTTTTATCTCAATTTTTCTGCATCAATATTCTGTCCCAAGGGCGATTGCTCCCTTTTTGGAAAGGGCGATCGCTTTAACCAAAAATCAACAATGTCCCTTTTGCAGCTCCAAACTCTGATTTTCTTGAAAATTTTCCTGCTACTACCTACTTAGAAAGCTACAAAAACACACTAAACACTAAAGTATGCATTAGCAAACATATAAATACATAAAAACAAAAATCTTTTTGGAGGGTGACACTATGTACACTCTCTTGGAAACCCACAAACTCAGAGAGACTCTAAAGAGTGACTCAAACTAAAACATATAAATACAAAACTAACTAACAGGCTTCCACCCCTAAACTTAAAACATGCTTTGTCCTCAAAGCTTGGATCGAACGAAAGACACATGCCAAAGTGTGTGAAGTGGAGCCACTTAATTTACCTACAAAAGTATAAATAAATAAATAAATAAATAAATAAATAAAAATGATTAACTAGTTGATGTGATTCCAAGATCGTGACAAAGCGGAACCAACCAAAAACGCGGATTAAAAACAGAAAACAACGAATTGAAACGAAGATAGGGAGCTTCCCTCAACCCTAGGGCAGATTTAATCCCTAGAACCTTGGGGTGCAACCTTAACCCACTAATCGCAATTGATTAGGAACCAAGATCACGGAACGCCACAAGCCTGCAGCTCAACAAACTTGATAAGTTCAAGGGTTGAGAATTCTAATCCAACAAATCTCTCAAAAGCTCACAATATTGTGAAAACTCAATTCAATTTTAATAATAATCAAAGATGATGTTTTACAATGAAAAAGAAGCCTTTATATAGGCCTAACAATCCAATTAAACCTAGGAAACGTTTATTAGGAAATAAAAATACCTAAAATATCCTAAAGTTACCAAAACTGATGAAAATACATCAAATAATCGCGTTCCAGGAAAACTGGGGACAAGGCGATCGCCTTGTAGCGATCCAGGGCGATCGCCCTTCAGGCAGTACACAAGGCGATCGCTTCCTCTTGAGACAGGGCGATCGCTTGATAGGCAGAGTCCAAGGCGATCGCTTTAGAAGAGACAAAGCGATCGCTCTGTGGCCAGAATCTTCATTCTTCATACAAACGACCCTCCAACACACATACGATCCGTCCTTCACTGTTTTGAGTCATGTTGGCATTGATTGAGTGCACGAGCGTCATGAGAGCTTCCCGAACTTTCTTGATTCGCGCTCTTGTCATTGGGCCTCCGGTTATCATCATCGGATCTCTTTGAATATTGGGTCTTGGTCCTTGATCTCCATCACTCCCTCCCTCCTCAAAAGGATTCGTCCTCGAATCATCACCTATATCAAAAGGAGAAAGATCAGTGACATTGAAAGTTGCATGGACACTATACTCACCTGATAGGTCAAGCTTGTATACGTTGTCATTGAGCCTTTCAAAAACTTGAAAAGGACCATCTCCCCTAGGATGTAATTTGGATCGACGCTTCATGGGAAACCGTTCCTTCCTCAAGTGAAGCCACACCCAATCACCGGGCTCAAAGACAACTTGTTTCCGTCCCTTGTTGGCTTGCTTCACATACTGAGCAGTACGTCTTTCAATATTCATCTTGACTTGCTCATGCAGTTTTTGAATCACCTCCACTTTGTGCTTACCATCCATACTAGCACGTTCCTCAACTGGTATAGGAAGAAGATCAAGTGGACTTAAAGGATTGAATCCATATACCACTTCAAAATGAGAGTAGTTAATTAGTAGCAGTATGCACAGAACGATTGTAAGCAAATTCAACAAAGGGCAAACCTTTTTCCCAAGATTTAAGATTTTTATGCAACACAGCCCTCAACAATTGAGACAAAACTCGATTGACCACCTCAGTTTGACCATCGGTCTGTGGGTGATAAGAAGTTGAAAACAAGAGTTTTGTACCCAATTTATTACATAACACACGCCAAAAATGACTCACAAACTTGGCATCTCTATCACTAACAATGGTTCGTGGCATACCATGTAGACGCACAATTTCCTTGAAAAATAAATCTGCTATGTAACTAGCATCATCAGGTTTATGACAAGCAATAAAATGTGCCATCTTTGAAAACCTATCAACTACCACAAACACAGAATCATGCCCATGTTTAGATCTAGGCAATCCAAGAACGAAGTCCATAGAGATGTCGGTCCAAGGAGAATCAAGAATAGGCAAAGGAGTGTACAACCCATGAGGTTCCACACAAGATTTAGCATGCTTACAAGTTATGCATTTGGCACAAATAGAAATAACATCAGATTTCATTTTAGGCCAAAAGAAGTGTTCCTTTAAAGTTTCCAAGGTTTTAAGCACACCAAAATGCCCCATGAGACCTCCACCATGAGCCTCACGAACAAGTAATTCACGTATAGAACATCTAGGGATACACAGCTTGTTTTCTTTAAACAGATACCCTTCATGTCTATAAAACTTACCATAAACACTTGTCTCACAATCTCTGAAGATAGAGACAAAATCGGGATCATTAGCATACAATTCCTTGATGAGAGCAAAACCAAGTAATCGAGAGTGCAAGGTAGTGATTAAAGAATGTCTACGAGACAATGCATCAGCCACTATGTTATCCTTACCCTTCTTATACTTAATCACACAAGGAAAAGACTCAATGAATTCTACCCACCTAACATGCCTTTTATTCAATTTACCTTGGCCTTTCAAGTACTTGATGGATTCATGATCCGTATTTATCACAAACTCTCGAGGCCTAAGATAATGTTCCCAAGTCCGTAGGGACCTCACCAATGCATATAACTCCTTATCATAGGTAGAATAGTTCAATGATGCACCATTTAATTTTTCACTAAAGTATGCAATTGGTCTACCCTCTTGGTTCAACACACCACCAATTCCCACCCCTGAAGCATCACACTCTAACTCAAAAGTTTTATCAAAGTTTGGTAGAGCAAGAATAGGAGCAGAAATTAATTTTTCCTTTAACAGATCAAAGGCGGCTTGTTGTTGTACGCCCCAATGAAACTTTACCTCCTTTTTCACTAACTCATTCAAAGGTGCGGCTATAGTGCTGAAATCCTTGACGAACCTTCGATAAAAACTGGGCAACCCATGAAAACTCCGCACTTCACTAGCATTGGTAGGATTCGGCCAATCCTTGATTGCCTTGATTTTTTTTCATCAACTTCAACACCTGCAGCACTTACCACAAAACCAAGGAAAACAACTCTATCCAAGCAAAAGTTACACTTTTTGAGATTAGCATATAATGAGTGCTCACGCAAAGTATCTAATACAGCACGTAGATGCACTAAATGTTCTTTCATGTTCCTACTATAAATTAAGATGTCATCAAAGTAGACAACAACAAACTTTCCAATGAATTCCCTAAGAACATGATTCATCAATCTCATAAATGTGCTAGGTGCATTGGTTAAACCAAATGGCATCACCAACCACTCATACAACCCAAACTTGGTTTTGAAAGCAGTTTTCCACTCATCTCCTTCTCTAATCCTAATTTGGTGATACCCACTTTTGAGGTCAATTTTTGTAAAAATTATAGCACCATGTAATTCATCAAGCATGTCATCTAGTCTAGGGATAGGATAACGATACTTGATTGTAATTTGATTAATGGCCCTATAATCCGTACACATCCTCCACTCTCCACTTTTCTTGGGTACCACAATTACAGGAACTGCACAAGGACTTAGAGATTCTCTTACCTTACCATTCTTGAGGAGTTTGTCCACTTGCCTTTGGATTTCCTTTGTTTCCTCCGGATTAGCCCTATAGGCTGGCCTATTTGGCAAAGTGGCGCCGGGCATGAAATCAATTTGATGTTCGATCCCTCAGAAAGGTGGCAAGCCACTTGGTTCGTCGTTGGGAAAGATATCTTCATATTCCTGTAGAAGAGACAAAACAGAAGGAGATACAGTTTTGGATAATTCGTTAGTAGTAAGGTAACTCTCCTTATACACAAGAACTATCACACTTTGTTTATTCTCCCACTCCCTCACAATCTCACTAGGTTTGGCATAAAAATTTTGTCTCACCCTATCTTTGCCCCTCGGCTTTTTGACTATTTCTTTTTCTTCCTCAAACACTCGTGTTTCCACCCTCGTGCTTTTACCACTCTTAAATTTTTTCTCTACACTCGGGTTTTCTCTCACTTCCTTTCCACCACTCTCTTTGTTTTTCCTCTCAATCACGTTCCTCACGCTTCTTGGCTTGTTGTATCTTAAACTCATATACTTGTTGAGGAGTCAACGAAACAAGTATAGTCGTTTTGCCATTATGCTTCACAGTGTATTGGTTGAGGAAACCATCATGCATCACATGTCTATCAAACTGCCACGGCCTTCCCAAAAGGACATGCCCCACTTGCATAGGGACTACATCATACATCACTTCATCCTTATATCTCCCAATAGAGAAAGTGATCAAGGCTTGTTTTATTACTTTAAGTTCCCCACAGTCATTAAGCCATTGTAGTTTATAAGGTTGAGGATGTCTTATAACAGGAATTTTCAATTTTTCAATTAGCTCAGTGCTAACAACATTGGTGCAACTACCACTGTCAATAATAAGATCACATACCTTCCCTTGGATGAAACAACGAGAATGAAAGATATGTTCTCTCTGTTGGTCACACTCTTCCTTCACTTGTATGTTAAGCACATTTTTAATCACAAGGGCCTCTCCCCATGCGGCTTCGGCCACCTCATCATCCTCACCATCTTCTTTCTCTTCCTCTTCTTCTTTGTCATCCTCGGAATAATACTCTCCATTGTGAATGTAGACCACTCGTTTGTTGGGACATTGAGATGCTATGTGACCCTTCCCATTGCATCTAAAACAGACAATCTCCCTTGACTTGGGGGTACTAGTTTCTACTCACTTTCCCTTGTCGACCTCCTTACCCCTTGAAGTCTCCCCATAAGCTTTGACCGGTGTAACACTTGGGTTCTTGTTGCCTTCAACTTTGGATTTATTAGGGGCTTGAAACGTTGAAGAAGAATTATAACCTCGAGTAAAGGTACCCCTCCTCTTAAGTTGTCGTTCTACCTTGACAGCGGCATGGACAACTTCCTCCATCTCTTCATACTCCCTCAACTCGACTACATTCGCAATTTCTCTATTTAGGCCATTGATGAACCTAGAGATCATTGCTTCATCATCCTCAACAATGTTGGCTTGAGTGAGAGCCATCTCCATCTCCCTATGATATTCTTCCACCGATTTGCTCCCTTGGGTCAAGTTTTGAACTTTCCTCAACAAATCTCGATGGTGGTAGCTTGGGACAAACCTTTTATGCATAACACGTTTCATTTCTTCCCACGTGTTAATGCGGCCCTCACCAATCCTCCTACGGTTGAGTACTATCTGTTTCCACCACACACTAGCATATTCGGTAAACTCCAAAGAAGCAAGTTTGACTTTTTGAGCTTCCGTATAATTGTTACAACCGAATAACACCTCAACCTTCCTAACCCACTCCAAATACTCCTCCGGATCAACTTTACCCTTGAAAGGAGGAACTTTCATTTTTATGTTGGAGATTCCTCTTTCTTAACGTGGGTTATTCATCCTTTCTCCTCCCATCCTGTCTCGCCTCCTATCATCCTCATACTCTCTCTCTCTACCCATTCATCCTCTTCCTTCATATACCGCCCTCGCCTCGGTTGAAATCGAGGTGGATTCCCTTGAGGTTGTGCTTCCCCTCTTTCTTCCAATCTAGCCAGCCGTTGAGTAATATCCGCCATCAATTGACGGGATTCCAATTGTTGAGTTTCCATTAAGCGGACAAGTCGATCAATTGGGTTTTCCTGTCCTTCCCTAGCTGCTTCACTACCTTCTTGAGACATGTTTGAGACAGCACATAACTCACAATTCGCTCGTGTATCACTCTTGACTCACTCACACACTCTAATTTCTTGGATAAATTCTTTTACCCACAAAGTTATCAATATGGAGTGCAAGTTTTGAAAACGCTACGAGTTGGAACGAAAACAAAGCAATCTAGGGTTTTGATTCTTTTGGCAAAAATTTCAAAGTGAGATGCGATTTCACAATGAAAGCAGGAAAAGAATGAATTTTAATGGATGTTGGAAAGATTTGATGGACAAGATGGATGTATGAAAGTATTTCTAGCACTACCACTTTAGTGCAAGTGATAACTTTGAAGCAATTTTCCAAAACCCTAATTTTTTTTTGTCCACAATTTCGGCTCCTTCAATTTTATTTTTTTTTTTGACTTTTGTAACTTCTTGATCAAGTTTTAATTTTCTTGATTCAAGGAATTTTCTTTGGAGCAATAATAAAATTTTTTTTTTTGTGTAACTAGGGTTTGGAAAGAAATTAAAAGAAACAAGATTGCTGGAAAATTTTGAAGGAAAGAAGAAAACTATGAATCCAACGAAAAATAGGAAAGATGAAACAAAGTTTATGAAGAACGCTAGAACGAAAATGTTGATTACCTCTTTGTTGCTCTGATACCAATTGATGTGATTCCAAGATCGTGACAAAGCGGAACCAACCAAAAACGCGGATTAAAAACAGAAAACAACGAATTGAAACGAAGATAGGGAGCTTCCCTCAACCCTAGGGCAGATTTAATCCCTAGAACCTTGGGGTGCAACCTTAACCCACTAATCGCAATTGATTAGGAACCAAGATCACGGAACGCCACAAGCCTGCAGCTCAACAAACTTGATAAGTTCAAGGGTTAAGAATTCTAATCCAAGAAATCTCTCAAAAGCTCACAATATTGTGAAAACTCAATTCAATTTTAATAATAATCAAAGATGATGTTTTACAATGAAAAAGAAGCCTTTATATAGGCCTAACAATCCAACTAAACCTAGGAAACGTTTATTAGGAAATAAAAATACCTAAAATATCCTAAAGTTACCAAAACTGATGAAAATACATCAAATAATCGCGTTCCAGGCAAACTGGGGACAAGGCGATCGCCTTGTAGCGATCCAGGGCGATCGCCCTTCAGGCAGTACACAAGGCGATTGCTTCCTCTTGAGACAGGGCGATCGCTTGATAGACAGAATCCAAGGCGATCGCTTTAGAAGAGACAGAGCGATCGCTCTGTGGCCAGAATCTTCATTCTTCATACAAACGACCCTCCAACACACATACGATCCGTCCTTCACTATTTTGAGTCGTGTTGGCCTTGATTGAGTGCACGAGCGTCATGAGAGCTTCCCGAACTTTCTTGATTCGCATTCTTGTCATTGGGCCTCCGGTTATCGTCATCGGATCTCTTTGAATATTGGGTCTTGGTCCTTGATCTCCATCACTAGTTGGGTTGCCTCCCAACAAGCGCACTTGTTTAATGTCGTTGGCTCGACGCCGATTAAGACGGCACAACTATGGGTCCCATAAATCTGTCATCTCAATTGTTTCCACAATCGAGACCCCTTCATTGTACGGCTTCACACGGTGCCCATTGACCTTGAATGTTGTTTTTGTTTTAAGGTCTTTCAATTCCACAGCCCCATGCAGAAACACATGCACCACCTCGAATGGACCTATCCATTTGAGTTTGCCCGGGAACAACTTCAACCGGGAGTTGAAAAGGAGGACCTTCATGCCGGGACGAATGAACTTGGGTTGAATTTTTTTGTCGTGATACTTTTTCATCCTTTCCTTATACAACTTTGCATTTTCATATGCATCTTGCCGCAACTCCTCCAACTCGTTCAGGGCCAACATTCTTTTTTCACTCGCTAATGTCAAATCCATGTTGAGCTCTTTGATTGCCCAAAAAGCTTTATGTTCTAGCTCAACCGGGAGATGACATCCTTTTCCAAAAACAATTCTGTACGGACTCATTCCAATTGGGGTTTTATAAGCTGTGCGATAAGCCCAAAGAGCGTCACTTAGCTTTAAAGCCCAATCTTTCCTTATAGGTCGAACAGTTTTCTCAAGTATCCCCTTTATTTGTCGGTTGCTCACTTCAACTTGGCCGGATGTTTGAGGATGGTATGGGGTTGCCAACTTATGCACCACCCCATACATTTTCAGAAGAGAGTTAAAAATCCGGCTCGTGAAATGAGTCCCTTGATCACTAATGATAGCCCTAGGTACGCCATACCTACTAAACACAATATCACAAAGAAACTTGATAACAGTGTTAGCATCATTAGTACGGGTGGCAATTGCCTCCACCCACTTGGACACATAATCAACAGCAACCAAGATATATGTAAAACCATGAGATACAGGAAAAGGGCCCATAAAATCAATGCCCCACACATCAAAAATATCAACAACCAGATTATTCACTAAGGGCATCTCATTTTTCTTACTTATTCCCCCTGTTCGCTGACACCTATCACATCGTTGGCAGTAATCATGAGCATCCTTGAATAAAGAAGGCCAAAACAAACCAGATTGCAACACTTTACGCGCTGTTTTCTGGCTACTAAAGTGTCCACCACAGTGGAGCTCATGACAAAATGCCAACACACTCTTTTGCTCTTCTTCAGGGATACATTTACGAATCATCTTATCAGGGCACAATTTGAACAAATAAGGATCATCCCAAATGTAGTGCTTTACATCTGACAAAAATTTCCTCTTTTCATGGTAGCCAAAATCGGGGTTAATGATGTTTGCAACAATATAGTTCACAAAATCAGCATACCATGGTTCTCTAACTTGAACTGCAAACAGTTGTTCATCCGGAAAATCTTCATTTACCGGATTCACATTCTTTAAAAAAATTTGTTCAAGAAGAGGTAACATTTCTAGCCTAGACAGATGATCGGCAACTACATTGTCGGTCCCCTTTTTATCCTTGATCATTAAGTCAAATTCTTGTAACAATAGCATCCACCTAATGAGTCTAGGTTTGGCGTCTTTCTTTGTTAGCAAGTATTTTAGGGCAGCATGATCCGAGTAAACAATCACCTTAGATCCAAGCAAGTATGGACGAAAATTTTCCAATGCAAACACAACAGCTATAAATTCTTTTTCAGTAGTGGTATAGTTCAGTTGTGCATCATTAAGTGTCCTACTTGCATAATGAATTACATGCGGTGATTTGTCAACTCGTTGCCCTAAAACAGCCCCAATAGCAAAGTCAGATGCATCACACATAATTTCAAATGGTAGGGACCAATCAGGGCTAACAAGAATAAGGGCCGAAGTTAACCTTTCCTTCAACAGATTGAAGGCATCAAGACAATCTTTGTCAAAGATGAACTCAGTATCTTTGGCAAGCAGGTTACATAAAGGTTTGCAAATTTTAGAAAAATCCTTTATAAATCGCCTATAGAAACCTGCATGCCCTAGAAAACTGCGGACACCCTTAACAGAAACAGGGGGAGGTAATTTTGAAATAATTTCAATTTTCGCCTTATCTACCTCAATCCCTTTTTGTGAGACAATGTGTCCCAACACAATGCCTTGCTTGACTAGAAAATGACATTTTTCCCAACTAAGGGTCAAATTTGACTCACAACAACGTCTAAGTACCATTGTCAAATTCTCAAGGCAATCATCAAAAGAATCCCCAAAAACCGAGAAGTCATCCATAAATACTTCCACACACCTTTCAATCATGTCAGAAAATATCGAAGTCATGCATCATTGAAAGGTTGCGGGAGCATTGCACAAACCGAAGGGCATCCTTCGATATGCAAAAGTGCCAAAAGGACATGTGAAAGTGGTTTTCTCTTGGTCTTCCGGTGCAATAGGAATTTGATTATATCCCGAAAAACCATCTAGAAAATAATAAAAAGCATGTCCTGCCAGTCTCTCAAGAATTTGGTCAATGAAGGGTAAGGGAAAAAGATCTTTTTTAGTGGCAGCATTCAATTTCCACAAATCAATACACATCCTATACCCTGTAATCGTTCTTGTGGGCACTAACTCCTCTTTTTCATTCTTCACAACAGTTATTCCTGATTTATTTGGTACAACTTGTACCGGACTCACCCACTTACTATCAGCTATTGGGTATATAATACCCGCATTAAGTAGCTTGAGCACTTCCGCTCTTACTACCTCCTCCATGTGAGGGTTAAGTCGTCTTTAGTGCTCCCTTGAAGGCTTGGCACCTTCCTCAAGATTTATCTTATGCATGCACATGACAGGGCTAATTCCCTTAATATCAGCCAAAGTCCAACCTATGGCCTCTTTGTGTGCACGCAAAACACAAAGCAGCCTTTCTTCCTGTTCATTAGTCAAATCAGATGCAATTATAACAGGCAAAGTATTCCCCTCCCTAAGAAAAGCATATTTTAATGTCTCAGGCAATTGTTTCAACTCTAACTTAGGAGGGGATACAACAGAGGGCACAAGTTTTGTATTAAAATGCCCTAGGGGGTGAAAAGGAGAGTCACTAGGAATTTTCTCTTCTCTCTTATCGAAGACAGCTTTTATTTCACGGACTTCCTCATTATCCCTGTTCTCACCACCATTCAGAAGAGCCTCAATTTCATCACAAATCAGCTCATTCTCTACATTCTCAGAGATCAAAGATTCTAACATATCAACAGAGAAGTATTCAGTCTTATTATCAGGCATTTTCATAGCATCAAACATAGATATCTCAACAGTTTCATCCATAACAGACATGGACAACTTACCATTCTTCACATTGATGACAGTGTTAGCAGTAGCCATGAAAGGTCGCCCAAGGAGAATGGGCACTTCATGATTAGCGCTAACCTGTTTTTCCATCTCTAAAACCACAAAGTCTACCGGTAGAATCAATTTATCAACCTGAACTAAAATATCCTCCACAATTCCCATAGGATGTTTCACTGAACGATCAGCTAATTGCAAGGACATTATGGTGGGTTTTAGTTCTCCAAAACCCAATTGCTCATACACAGAATAAGGCATTAAATTAATGCTAGCACCTAAATCCAGCATTGCCTTCACCTTTTTCGAATCCCCCAAAGAAATTTGGATGTTGAAACTACCGGGATCTTTCAGTTTAGGTGGGAGGTTCTGCTGGAGCACAGCACTAACATTCTCAGACATTATCACCTTTTCATTCTTTTCATACCTATGTTTCCTGGTGGTGAGATCTTTGAAGAATTTTGCATAAGATAGAATGTTCTTGATCACATTTAACAGAGGAAGATTTATGTTTACTTTGAAAAGCATCTCATAAATTTCTGAAAATTGTTTATCCATCTTATTCTTCATTAATCTGCCAGAAAAGGAATAGGTGGCCAATATGGAGCTGGGGAAGGAGATTTTGGAGTTTCTTGTGGAAGTTCCTTAGCTTGTTCCTTCCCCACTTCCACATTCTTTTCACAATTAACCTCAGGAGTAAGGTTAGAGTTTACCTCACTACCTATCACCTTACCATTGCGAAGCACCGTGACTGTCTGGGCTTGTTCTGGTTGACTTGGGAAAGTTCCTTGCTTGTGGCCTTGCAGGGATTTGGCTAACTGCCCAACTTGATTTTCCAATTTGTTCAATGCTGCCTCGTGCTGCTTGTGCATCTGCTCATTCTGCTTGAACCTCATTTCATTATCTTGCTGGTTCCTCCGACTTTCGAGCATAAAGTTCTGGAACATCTCCTCCAAAAGAGTTTGAGTCGGCTGAACAGCTGCCTGCTGCGGCTGTGGTGGGGGTTAATGAAGAGGTTTCGGGTTACTCCATGAGAAATTTGGATGATTCCTCCAACCCGGATTGTAGGTATTTGAATACGGATCATTGCGAGGCCTTGGAGGATATGAATTCATGGCATTAACCTGCTCAACATATTCAGGAAATTGTGCACTAGATGGACAAGAGTTAGTAGTATGAGAATAAACACCTCAAATAGAACATGCATTATAAACATTAGGCATTTGCATATTAGGCTTCACAGCCGAGAGCTCCTCAACCTTTTCCATCAAATATTGCATATTCTTATCTAAAGTACTATTGTTATTAATCTCATATACTCCTCTTGCTTTACCCCTCACACTTTTCTGTTGGGAATTTGCCCCAAGCATTTCATATAAATCCCTCACCTCATCAGGTGTTTTCTCAAGAATCGACCCACCTGCAGCATTGTCCACCATGGCTTAGTGACTTGGGCAAATATTATCATAAAACTGTTGGTACAAGATAGAAGGTGGAAAATCATGATGTGGACATTGAAATTGAAGTTGTTTTTATCTGTCCCAAGTTTCATGAAAAGACTCTCCTGGCTCTTGCGAAAAATTTATAATTTTCTTTCTCATTTCAGCCAGGGTGGGATGTGCATAAAACTTTTGAATGAACGTGTCAGCCACTTGCTGCCACGTTTGTAAACTGCCTGGAAGCAGAGTATTCCACCAAACTTTGGCTGCATCCTTTAAAGCGAAAGGAATACAGCGCATCCTGAGTTGTTCTTCTGTTAACGCTCCAAGAGGGAGGTTATCTACTGTGGCGTGAAACTCACAGAGAAAACTCAAAGGGTCCTCTGTGGCCATTCCGTGAAAGGAAGGCAAGAGATTCAAGTAATGACCCTTAACTTCATAATTTCTAGCGGCAGCAGGTAGGGCCAAAGGAGAGGGTGATTGGTCAATTCTAGGGCGAGCATAATCCTTCATATACCGTTGTGCAGCCATGTTATTGATTTGCGGATTCAATTGCAAAACGTCAGGTTCAGGATCTTGCATATGCTCTCCCTGATTTAGTTCAGCCTCTATGTTCCTACCTACCAGATTCAGTGAACGGCGACCAAACATAAAAGGTCAAACACCACGACGTTACCAGTTAAACTAGCTCAATCAATCTAACTTGTCCCCGACAACGGCGCCAAAAACTTGATGAATGATAATATACCTCGCAAGTGCACGAAAATACCGGAGTATAGCTGCGCAAAGACAAGGGTCGAACCACAGAGACAAGAGAATGATTGATTTCGTTAACTAGCAACTTAAAGAGCGAAAATAAAAGACAAGGGGGTTTTCGTTGATTTCTTTAAAACTACTGACAAATATTAAACTAATTTATCACCTAATTAATCAACTAAATTATCAAAGCAAGTAAATAGAGATTTTACCAAACGTGGAGAGAATCTAGGAATTGGATTTCAATTGTATCGCCTTCTTATGCTCATGCAAATAATGTATCAATCAACATCAAGGGTAATCACACGAATAAAGATTGGGACGCTTGGGTCACAGTTTGCAATCTTAGCATTCTCAAATTGTTATACTTTCTTGGTCCGTCCATATAACAATTCGAAAATCCTTTAAGCACACAAATATTATAACACCTAAATTCTATCTTAGCATGGTCATGAATCAATAGAATTTAAGTAACAATGGAGATGACACACATATAGCTTATGTATTCTGGTCGTACAATTCACTATATCCAAATAATTAAAACGATAAAATATACCTTCACGTATAAATACCAGAAGAGATTTTATTTTAATACTCCATTGAAACACAAGATGTTGAATGAATAATAAATAAATTAGAGCATAAGAATTTGATACAATTTACATCCAATCCCTAGAAAGATGAGTTTAGCTCATCATTGATTGCAAAACAACACAATTCAATGATGAAAACATACTTACAATTACTCCACGGAATGAAAGATTAAACTTCAATCCTTCTAGCATAAAAATCCCTCAAAAGCACGTGTCTCCTCTCCCAAAACAAAGGCTAACTTAAATACAAAGCCATAAGGAAAGTAACCCTATTTCCAGAAATTACAAAACTGGCCTAGAGCTAAAAACGGGACAAAGCGATCGCTTTGTATGAACCAGAGCGATCGCTCTGCTTCAAAATACAGTTTCTGTCTGAAACGCGATTGCCTAAGGGCGATCGCTTTAGCCCGATTCTTTTCCTTTCTCTTTAAGCTTCCTTGAATTACATCCAGGCCCCCTCAATCTTCCTTTATAGCTCCATAATGCTTCAAATTTAACCATTTGACAATCTACTCCCTGAAACTTCCATCAAACACTAACAACCCATATTAAAATACAAAAAGCCGAGAAATAGATTAATTTAAGCCTAGAAAATACCCAATAAATGAGTATAAAACTCATTTATCAATTCTTATATTAGATCTTAGTGAAAAACATAGTGTATATTTTCAAATCCATAGTTGACCGCTTTGGTAGTGTACATAGCACTAATTCATAGTGTGAACTACTTCAAATACTTGTTCTTTAGTTGATTGCACTTGTGTTATTTGCTTTTCACTTATTGTTTTCTGTTTTCATCCTACCTAGAAGAACGACTAATTTGTATTAGATCTTAGTGAAAAACATAGTGCACATTTTCAAATCCAAAGTTGACCGCTTTGGTAGTGGACGTAGCACTAATTCATAGTGTGACCCACTTTAAATACTTGTTCTTTAGTTGATTACACTTGTGTTATTTGCTTTTCACTTATTGTTTTTGGTTTTCATCCTGCCTAGAAGAACGGCTAATCTTGTCTACAGGACATCAGCCATTCTGTCTTGTCCTATTATTCACAAGTTATTCCGCTGCTAGCTATATTTTAGCTTATCTACTCTATTGTGAAGTAAAACTTGTTAAAGTTTTAAAATAGGACATAGGCTATTCAACCCCCTTCTAGTCTATGTGAGCCTTTTGGGACTAACACTTTCACGTAAACCCTTTTTTCTGAATTTATTTTAATCATCTCCAATTCTCTATCCAATGTCCTGGTCGGATTTCACCATTTTTGTTCTTTGTTTTCATAGTCCAATTCACTATGTCTCACTTCATTTCTATATATATATGGATTCATGCATATATAGATACATATATGTATTTGTATATCTCTTAAAATTCAATTTTCAACCTCACAGATTCTTGACTTGATTTGTGTGGGCATCTCACTTTTGGTTCTCTCTCCGTACCCCCTTTTTCAGTTTTTTTTTTGCTTTTTTTTTTGTTTTTGTTTTTTTGTCAATGGTTGGAGAAATTGGATTTTGAGGTTGGGTTTAATTTGAGTGCTAAGCCTGTGATGGGCGATTTTTGCTGATTTTTTTATTATAAATAAATAAATTGAAAAATCACATTGGTTGAATTCGCATGTTTGTTGTGTTATAAAAAGAAGATATTTAATTGGATTTTAGGTAATGAAAAAAATCTATAAGAAAAAATTAATTGCAAAAAACCACTCACTTGCGAATGAGAAGATTTATCGATTATAAGGAAGCTTAAGTTAAACTTTCAAATTTTGGATGATATTATACTTATTTTTTATTTACGACGACTCTATCATTGATCATCAATAATTCCTGAATTATTTCGCCCGAAGGATGGGTATTCTACTAGTTAAAAGAATAAGGAAGGAGGACAGTAGGCCAGAGGAGAAGGGAGAAAGGGGGAGGGAGGTGCTAGGCTACTACTGTGGATATGTGCGCGTGAGAGTATTTGTGGTGTGAATTTGCAGATTGTGTGCGGGTCAGTGTGGGTTGGTGTGTGTTTATATTGTAATAGTGAATTAGTTTTGTATTTTAAAATGTATTAATTTATTTGTCATTTAGTTAAAATTATAATAGTTTATATCTATTAATTTGTTAGTATAATTATTCGATTTTGACTTTGACTTAATATATACTCTCATGTTCCACTCAAAAAATTCATGTGAAATGTGATGTCCCGACCCGAATTCTAACACGAAACTCCAAAGTCAGCATACCAAACGAACAAACAAACAAACAGATGAAAATAAAAACAAGTCATCGGCGACACTACTGCCGGAACCCAACTAACACAACCACGAGTCTAAAACTCGAAAAACAAACAACAGCAACCTCAACGGCCACAACATGCCGGAGAACAAATATAAACCACGAGCTAAAACATACTCGGGAAAGAAACTGAATTACTACTAAAACTATATACACGAGCACGACATACACATATCGACTTCCAAAAGAATAATCAATTTACAACATAAGACAATACTACCAAAGTAAAGTTTACATAAATTCACATAACCATTCGTCCTTGCCAAAAGAAAATCAACTACAACTATATACAAGCTCCACGAGCTACTAAACTAAAAAGACCACCTGCGAACTAGTCGTGATCTCACCGAACTCACCGCGAACTGCCTGGCTGGCTCAGATCTAAGGAAAATAAATAAACAACAAACGGGGTGAATAAGTTACTAAATGCAACTACTTGGCATGGCATAATGCTCAAGCGATAAAGATAAACATGTATAATCATCACAAGTATACAAGTCACATAAGCCACGTAGCACAGTGATATTCACATAAATGTAATGTAAATAAACCACATAAGAAAGGATATCATTTCCATGTTGCCATCTTCGTGTTGCTCCTGTAATACACGAGAAAACAAACGTGCCTCGACACTCGGGTGTGATGTATCGATATTTCTGACAAAATCCATCAGGTCCCCGAACAAAATCCATCGGGTTCTATTAGCTAACCAGAGTCATGCGTATTGCTACAACAATGGGGCTATATCCTGTGAGGCCCCCCCCCCGATCTAACTCTGATCGGTTTCGACTTCGAGCTCTTTTTGCTCTTGTGATTTTCCTCTGTTGATTTGTGTGTGGTTTGATAAATGTGAAAAAACATTTATCTTTTAAGAAAAACAGAGTCGCCACTCTCGTTTATAAAGTAAACGGGAGAAAAACTAAGATTATGGGTTCAGGGGCCAAGTTACGATTTGGGAAGGTTTTACGCACCCATCTCGCTCTTTCGGTCTCTACATATTCGCATGCTTGTATTTAAGTATCGCAAGTTTGTTATTTTATGTGACAGAATATATAGTTTACATGTACTTACAAATATTAAAGTGTATTTGAAATAATTACATTCTTAAAATATACTTTACATATTAAATGGACAAACGAACGGAAGGGGTTACCTTCTGTCGTTTTACAGAAATTTGGGCCAAGTTCTAGGCCGTTGTATTATATTGGATCAAGCTAGCTCGTAGTCTGACCGTTGTGCTTCCACTACTACCTATCGAGGAAAGGAAGACTTGCGTTTGTGTGTGTGTGAGAGAATCAATACTCTTTTCTCTTTTCTTTCTCTCTTTTCTTCCTCTAAAGAGGCTTGATAGAGAGAGAGAGTTGTGTGATTGTTGTTGTTGTGTGTTCTTCTGTGTGTTGTTTTTTTCAGTGTCCTGTTGAGGGAGAGTGCTGAGAGCTCTTTATATAGGAGGCTCTGGGAGAGATATTTGAGGATACTCTCGGGGCCAAGTTTGCACGAAGCTTTGTTTGTGCCTTCAAAGTCTTCAGCAGGCGGCGGCTTGACTTCTAAGGCAAATGTAGTGTTTGGTGCGCGGCGAACCTAGCATGGTACCCGCGCACCAAACCATGTTTTGTGGTTTCAGCGCACCAAAACTATTTTTTGTCTTTTCCAGGCTTTATGTCTTGCACTTTGGCCCTTCTAAGTTGTGTATCTTTAGTCTGGACCCTTGATGTTGATCTAACTGAAGTTTGTTTGTGTGTTGGACGTCGTTAGTCCTGTTGAATAGGTTGTTTCCTGAAATGATCATAGAAACAAGTGTTAGTCTATTTGTAAATAAACAATTTTTTATAGGACAATTCGTATAATGTAGGTGTACGAATTCTAGGTGTCTACACATCCCAACTGTAGCCAATAGATGATGGGTGTGTGAACTCCGGTATGGCGACCCATACCGATCACAAACATTGATTTGTAAAGACTATGCGTCGCCCTACCTTGACTCAACCAACGACGTCAGCTAGACTCAATGCAATGCACAAGTAGATATTTACTCGTCTTATGCAAATCAACACCGAGTTCAAAAGTAGTGAACCCGATCAATGTCATGTATATTATATAATTCTACTAAAGATTATCATCAAGCATATATTTGCTAGAACTTAAACAACCACATTAGAGCTACATTACAAGTCTCTAATTCACAAGTGCTAATTCATACACTTAACCAATTGTTTGAAGGAAACCTAATCAAATGAACTATAGTTCTCGTAGGGATTTAATATGTTATTCGGTGTATTTAATTCATCCCTAAAATCAACTCTGTCAAGTCATTACTACAATTCATAAAATTTGGGTATAATTGCTACATGCAAATTTACCCCAATTAAAGTCTCAAATTATCTCTTTATTTCAATTCTAAGGTTGACCTTAAAACAATACTACAAACCCCATTTCATACCAAGCAAATATCACAAGTATGGCTTTCACATATCATCATAGCTATTAGACATGAAAACACCATTTCTAACAAGTCTAGCATGTGTATTTATAAACTAACATGCAACAAAGGCTAAATCATACAAAAGGGGGGTTAGTAACTTATCTAGAACCGAAAATCAAGCCACCAAAAACACTATCAAAGCCTCCCAAGTTGTTCTCCTACTCAATCCCAACACAACGGTGGTCTCGGATTGTCAATCGGTTGGTTGAATCTTGGAGAGATGAAGAACACACACTAATCTCTACGCACACACTCTCTCAAGCTTTTATGGAGTAAGGAGATGAAAAATGGAGAGTGCCAGGGTCTCTCTTGGGGTCTAATATGAAGGAAATATCTGGTCATTATGTCCTAGGACGTGGCTTAAAGAGGGCCAAGGAAATGGGTCAAAAAGTTAACAAATAAGAAAATCACATAATGCTGGTGCAGGCTTGACGCAGTCGCGTAGGGGGTTCTTGGCACCAGCGCGCCAGGGCGACCTATCTGCGCGCTAAGGCGAGTGCCGGGCTGAATCTCCATGTCTGATTTATGCAAACTACAGCCAAATGCTCGCTTGGGCTAGCCTAAGATCGCTAGGGCACGATCTGGACTCCTCCAAAAGTGTCTAAAAATGTTTCCAAAGTGACCCTAAGATGATCCCAACCTCCAATCAAGTCCGAAACTCAACCGAAACAAATCATAACAAAGCTAGGAGTGCGATGCATTACACAACAAATGATTACAAGAATTAAATCACAAACCAAAGCATACTAAACACATGGAATCAATGTATAAATCAATCAACAAGCTATTTAAATAAACCTAACAAATATGTCTAACATGGTAACAACACATTAAGATAAACATATCAAACATAGAAGGATCCAAGGTATTACATCCTATCCCCCTAAAAATAATTTAGTCCATAAATTCCTTACCAAGTCCGTTAAAAAATGAAGGTATTTCTCACGCATCTCGATTTTGGTTTCCCAAGTTGCTTCTTCAATATTGTGGTTTCTCCAAAGTACTTTCACAAGTGGAACCCGCTTGGTTTGCAACACTTGTTCATTAGTATCAAGAATCTTCACTGGTTGCTCCACATATGACATATCAGGTTCAAATGTGATATTCTCATACTCTAATACATGCGAATCATCCTTCATATATTTTCGAAGCATTGACACATGAAACACAATGTGGATTTTCGACATAGACGGCAGTAACATAATTCTATATACTAATGTCCCAATCTTTTCAAGGATCTCAAAGGGCCTAATGTATCTCGGCGATAATTTCCCTTTCTTGTCGAATCTCTTAGTACCCCTACGCGGTGATACTTTAAGGAACACATAGTCTTCTACCTGAAACTCAAGAACCCGTCTCCGGTTATCAACATAGCTTTTCTGTCGACTCTGAGCTGTAAGCAATCTATCTCGAATTAACTTCACACTCTCGGCCGATTGTTGTACCATTTCGGAACCCCAAATCTTAGCTTTACCAATCTCATCCCAATAAATCGGTGATCTACACTTCTGCCCATATAAAGCCTCAAACGGTGCCATCTCGATGCTTGCTTGAAAACTATTGTTATAGGCAAATTTCGCTAAAGGCAAATGAGATTCCAAACTTCCCATAAAATCCACCTACACGCACGTAACATATCCTCGAGAATCTTTATCAATCTCTCCGACTGCCCATCTGACTGAGGGTGAAAAGTCGTACTAAAGTTTAACTTCGTTCCCATAGCATCCTGCAATGCCTGCCAAAACCTCGATGTGAACCTCGGATCTCTATCAGATATGATACTCACTGGAACCCCATGCAATCTCATTATCTCTTGAATATACAAGGCTGCTAACTGACTCAAAGAATACGTCATCGCTATAGGTATAAAGTGAGCTGATTTCGTCAACCTATCAACCATAACCCAAACTGTGTCAAAACCCCGACGAGTGCGTGGCAACCCTGTCACAAAATCCATCGTGATATGCTCCCATTTCCATTCTGGAATCTCAAGTGGATGTAGCAAACCTGCGGGTCTTTGATGCTCGGCCTTCACCTGCTGACAAGTCAAACACCTAGAAACATACTCCATAATTTCTCTTTTCATGCCACTCCACCAAAACTATTTCTTCAAATCCTTATACATTTTGGTATTCCCCGGATGTATATTATACTTTACCTTGTGAGCTTTATCAAGAACTTGTTGTTTCACTCTATCGTCCGAAGGAATGCAAACCCTTCCTCAAAAAGTGAAAATCCCATCACTGTTCACATAAAGTTAGGTTTCTTTCCCTCGTTCAAACTACCAATTATCTTCTCAATTTTTGGATCACTACTTTGAGCTTCTTGAATCTGTTAGAACAAAACTGGCATGGCTCAGACATTTGTAAAGATTACACCATCATCTATTTCACTAGGACCCCAATCTCACAAATCCTCTAGCATCTTTCACTCTCGAACCATTAAACAAAAAATGTATGTCTTCCTACTCAATGCATCCGCGACCACGGTTGCTTTCCCCGGGTGAAAAAGGATTGTACAATTATTGTAATAACCAAGCATTTCATTAGCATACTAATCTTATGATTACGTGCATGCATTATTAACGTGATTATCTTGGCTCATGATATCGAATAGATGAGTCATAAACTCATGATTTCATGTTTCGATATGTTACTTTCTTGCATTATTTCGTGGCGTAAATTGAACCGAAATGAAAGAGATGAGCCATGACACTTTGAACCTAGATATACTTGATGTTATATAGGTTTCATAATGTTAAATCGAGCCTTGAAAAAGTGATTGGTGTTGTGTTAATTCGAAGTTGCAAAACGAAGAGGTTTCGACGTTGTTTTCGGGTTCGTAAAGTTTGTCGTGACTTTGATTTGATCCTAGGATGATATGGAATCTTTAGGGATAACCTTTGATGTGTTATAAGTGTTATACAATCAAACCTAGAAGTTTTCGAGTGATCGAACCAAGGAAACAGAGCAAAATAAAAAAATCAGACGGAGGCTGTGAACAGTAGGCGTGCTCGCGCCTCATCACCTGGCGCGACCGCCCCGACCCCGAAATAGAATGTTGCTAGCTCCTTCTTTGACTGGTTTTAAGCTGCTACCACCTGGTTTCTCCTTCCTAGTCTGGCCTAACTCGTGGGTAAACAGGGGAAGACAATAACCCCAGCCTTAGAACACACCAAAACACTCAATTCTCTCCCAAATTCACACCAAAATTCACCAAATCAACCTAGGGTTTCTTGCATGGTAACTTGTTCTTCCACCAAGGCAGCAACAAAGGGTTGAACAAAGTGAGTTTGTGGCTGGCTTAGGCACTGAAATCCAGGGGATAATCAGTGGTTTAACACTCTAACTAGGTATGGGACCTCTAGCTTATGTATGTTTGTTGTTTATTCGGTTAATTTCGGTTAAATTCGATTATTGTGATGTTATTTTGGTGAACCTGAGATTTCCAGCCATGCTAAGATGTTTAAAATGCTGAGATGTTTATGGTTGTGTGTTATTAAAGTGTATTGGTTGTTATATGACCCTTGAAAAGGTTGTGAATTGATTGTATACTTGAATTGGCGAACCCGCGAGAAACTAGCTTAATTGAAATGTGTAACATGGCTGCGATTAAGAAGTTATGACTTGATATTGAGTTGTTTGACATGGTTAACTTGTTCATTGTGTTGATTCGTGAATATAGAACTCGAATTGATCCTTAGAGGATAAACGAAATACCGAAATTGTAAACGAATATGAAATAGTGTGAACATGAAATTGGTTAACAAAATGTGCACATTTAAGTACTAACTTTCAAGGGGTTTTAGTTGACTAGCAACTGTTATAGGGCGGAGTACAGTGATAGTCGGGCTGTGGCGACCTTAATCCGGCCTGCCTCCCTATTTTGGCCAAAATAGGGTTTACACCACGTAGATTATTGGACAAGAGTGGTGTTATCGCATGGTTGCCAAGGTTGTAGGGACTTGGGGCATGTTGACTTATTCCACGGAATATACAAAATATGAATTACATCACCAACAATGATTTGATATGAACTTCAAAATTGAATGGTGTTATAAGGGGAGCTGGTTAGTCAGAGGTGTACCTCGACTTCTATATCCTGATATACGTGATCCCGTGATGTTATTATTTGTTTAATATGTGATATGAAATTTTGTTTAGCTCATTACTTTGTAGGTTGGTCATTACTTCCAACTGTTATGGGACAGTTGGTAGTCGTGAGCCTTCTTGCGCTGGTAATGAGACTTGGTTGGTTATCAGTTGTGATGATTATGTGTTGCTATGTGTGGTCATCCTATTACTGCTGCATACATGCATAACATGCATAAGTTTAGTGGAATCTTACTGGGTCATAGGTGACTCACCCTTTCACTAATGTTTTCCTTAGATCGAAGCGAGGCGAAGGGTTCACGTACGTGAGGCTGTGCAGCTCGCTGTGAGATTAGCAGGTGGTTGTTTTCTTTTGGGGTAAACTTTATTTGTATATATGATTAAACAGTAACTTGTTATATTGTCTAGGTTTCAAACACTGGTTTCTGTTGTATTCTATATAAAGGTTTGTATTTATCAGTTGGATGAGTTGTGTAAACTCAGTTGTATATTTTTCAGTTTATGAGGTTGAATGGCTCATCGCTATATTTTTACTTCCGCAGTTGTATATTGTTAAATAGGTGTTATTTTGATTATGTATAGCCGGTTCATGCCCGAATTTAGGCTATGTGTAGTAGCTTGAATTGTGGTGTGACAATTATGGTCCTTCAATTTCTCCATACACCGTCGTTGTCTCATATTCAACTCCTTTGTGAGAAAAGATATTTCAAACTCTTATGATCCGTGAAGACCTCAAACTTTGCTCCATAAAGATAATGTTTCCACTTATGTAATGCAAATATGATTGCAGCCAATTCTAGATTATGAGTAGGATAATTCTGTTCAGAAGACGTCAATTTCCTCGATGTATAGGCAATGACTTTGCTGTTTTGCATAAGAACACAACTCAAACCTTCTTTCGAAGCATCACTGTAAATCACAAAGTTGTTACCTCCACTAGACAACGCCAATATAGGAGCCGTCGTCAAATGTCACTTCAACTTTTGAAAACTAGCCTCACACTTGTTATTCCATACAAAAGGTGTCTTCTTATGTGTCAGATTCGTCATAGGAGTAGCGATCTTAGAAAATCCCTCGATGACTCTCTGATAGTACCCCGCTAAACCCAAGAAACTACGAACCTCGGTAACTATACTCGGCCTCTTCCGGTTTGTCACCGCTTCTACCTTAGATGGATCCACTGCTATCCCAGCACTTGAAACAACATGCCCCAAAAATGATACTTCTTCTAACCAGAAAGCACACTTACTGAACTTGGCAAATAATTGCTTCTCCCGAAGGACCGATAATACTAACCTCAAATGTTGTTCATGTTCCTCCCAGGACTTAGAATAAATAAGGATGTCATCAATGAAAATTACTATAAAGCAATCCAGATATTGGTGAAACACACGGTTCATCAAATCCATGAACACTACAGGTGCGTTCGTCAACCCAAATGGCATGACCATAAACTCATAATGCCCATATCTCGTGCGGAAAGCTGTCTTAGGAATGTCCTCCGTTCAAACCTTCAACCGATGATAGCCACTTCTCAAGTCCAACTTGGAATACACAACCGACCCCTGCAATTGATCGAATAAGTCATTAATATGAGGTAGAGGATATTTGTTCTTGTTAGGTCCAAGGTTGCTCAAAATAGGCTAGAAGGGGGGGTTGAATAGCCTATGTCCAATTTTTGAAATTGATTCAAAAATCTTACTTCACTTAAGTTTAGAAAGTTTTGCAGGCGGAAGTCTTGTGAAGTATAGGACAAGTTGGTAATGGCTGATCTTCACAGGACAAGATCAGCAGTTCTCAACAAATTGGAAATCTGGAAATTTAAACAACACAAGCAATTCACAATCACACACAAGTAGACAAGGTATTTAATATGGTTCACACTTATAAATAAGTGCTACGTCTACAACCAAAGTGGTTAACTTTGGATTTGAAAATCGTGTACTAAGTTTTTCCACTAGAACTTTACAAACTAAATCTTTAATGGATTGTGTACAAAAATTTTGTTGACCAAGTGTTTGTGGGAGAATTGATATCTATAAGATACAATTCTCGTGAGCTATGAAAGCTAGGTGTTACAATCAATGAAGAGCTTTAATGGACTAATCGTCTAAGTGTGAAGCTCTTCAATGAATAAATACAGATAGGACGTTTAAGCTTTAATGCACTTGAAGAAGATGAAGATTCAGAGTTGAGGTTGTTGAAGAGTGTTGAATGCAGCAATGAAGTCTCCTTTTATATGCTAGAGGGACCTTGGAGCCGTTGGTGATGTTCATAATTTGAATTTAAGAGCATTTAATGCTCTAATCTGGTTGTTGACTCCTGATAGGCTGTCCTGCAACTTACAGTCTGTCTCCTGACACTTAGCCAAAAATAGGTAGTCTGTGCTTGCAGGAGGAATGTCCTTTTCTGAGTGTATGCCAAGAATGAAAACCTTCATTGAATGTGATTTGCAGGTTAACGTTGCATCGAAGTCAATGAAGTTTTCAAATCAGGACATGTCTTCGGCAGATCTCTATCGGACGTTCTTGAGGGCTTCAACATTGCTGATGAAGCTTGGCTGATACGAGCTTGTCCGATATCTCAAGGAAGACTACTGATGCATTCTTTGCCTATTGTGCAGAGGACGTCCGATGTCCTATAGGCTATCTTCTTCAAGACATATTACAATAAGCAACCCTAGGCTATTCAAGCTATGCCTAAGTACAAGTTGCCACACTAACAGACACGCAGGCCCATTAGTCACCTTGAATTAGACTTAGGTTATGGATTCAAGCAAATTTATACTAAATACAACAGTTCTTGATTGTGACCTCTATCTATAATTAATACATAACCTCAAGGTATCATCCTTCTTTCTCACAAAAAATACTGGTGCACCCCCAAGGTGATACACTCGTTTGATAAATCCCCTTTTAAGAAGTTCCTGCAACTGAACCTTCAATTCTTTCAATTCTGCGGGTGCCATTCTATAAGGAGCTTTAGAAATAGGAGCAGACAATAACTCAATACAGAACTTAACTTCTTTATCAGGAGGCATAGTATAATCAGTAGAAAACACATCTGGGAATTCACAAACCACGGGAACTTCTTCTAACTTTGGTGTAGCTATACTTTTGTCAACCACACAAGCCAAGTAACCCGTACAACCATGTGATAATAATTTTCTAGCTCTCAAAGAAGAAATAACACGTAGGCCACACACATCATCACCCACAAATACAAACTCAGGAACACTCGGCATAGCAAAAGTAACTTTCTTACTATGACAATCTACTAAAGTAAGATAAACACATAACCAATCCATGTCAAGTATCACATCAAAATCACGAATGGGTAACACTACCAAATCAGCATGCAAAGTATGATCACCTACTAGTATATTATAAGCTCGATACACTTTCGAAGCTAACATATGATCCCCTAATGGGGTAGACACCTCAAGCACATACGATAATGACTAGGGCAACACACATAAATTGCACACAAAATAAGATGCAACATAAGAATGCGATGAACCATGATCTATAAGAATTCATGCCCTACTACCGAAAATAGAAAGACTACCTCTTATCACGGACGTAGACTTAGGCACTCCGCGCTGATCAAGCGTAAACACTCAACTCTGCACCTTTGGCCTACCATCGTTATCTCTCTTCGTCCCACTCGACTGTTAACTGGTGCCCCCAGACTGACTGCCCTTTAGTTTAGGACAATCCCTCCTCATATGACTCGTCTCCCCGCAGTAGTAACGTTGCCCCTTTACTTTACTCCAGCATCTATCCTCAGAATGACCAAGCTTCGAACAATAACTACATATCAGTGGAACACCCTGCTGACCCTGAGTAGAAGTGATGTTATTACCTCGCCCACCTGATTGTTGCCTTGGTTGCCCATCAAACTGTGGTCTACTCTGACTTCCTTTGCATTTGTTGTTATTATTGTTATAAACATTCCTATTACCTTAATTCTGTCCTCGCCCATAATACTGTGAAGACTGCTGAGCAGTGCCCATGTTTCCTTTCACTCTATGCTCCTCGATATCCCCTTCTATTCTATAAGCACGATCCACGGCACTCCGGTAATCGGCAAGCTGAAACAAATCATAACAAAGCTAGGAGTGCGATGCATTACTCAACGAATGATTATAAGAATTAAATCACAAACCAAAGCATACTAAACACATGGAATCAATGTATAAATCAATGAACATGCTATTCAAATAAACCTAACAAATATGTCTAACATGGTAACAACACATTAAGATAAACATATCAAACATATAAGGATCCAAGGTATTACATGAAAAGTTTAATAATAATAATAATAAAATATTAGTAATATTGAAGTTGGTCATAATTACAAAAATGAGTTAAGATGTTTATAGCATATGTGGAGGGTAACTTTTGAAAGGTTTATGGAGGTTGTAAGTATAATTTCTTAAAAAAGTATCTTTAAGTGGAACATCCATAAATAAAATAGTGACTCTTTGTCTGGAATGAAGGAGTATATGTTAAGGATTAAGAGCATCACCAATGCAGATGTGAATGTGAACTCTTTGCCTGGAACGAAGGAAGTATATGTTGGGGATTAAGATCATCACCAATGCAAATGTGAATATGAACTCTTTGGCTAGAACGAAATGAGTATATGTAAAGGATTAAGAGTATCAGCAATGTAGATGTGAATGTGGAAAAAATTGAGCGTCACCTAAGATTTACACATTATTTGAAAAAAAAAAAAAAAATTTCTTCAATGCAGATGTGGAGAATGGTTGTGGAAATGATGCGTCAACCAATTTTTTAATATTCTAGTTGTGGATGTGAATACATGATAATCAACATTTTTCTTATTGAATCCAAAGATTCTCGTTGTCTTCTACTATTCTAGTAGTGAGACTCACGCCACATATGATCAAATCAAAAGTTGCATTGGAAATGTCTTTTTTAATTGAATGTGAATGAAGAGATAAAAATTAGCACATATGATTGAGGGTAATTACTCACAGCCACATGAGATGAAATCCATAATTGCATTGGTGATACTCTAATTATAAGAATAGTACTCCATCCATCCCTAAATTATTGTCCTGTTTAACTTTTTTCGGCCAAACAAAATATTTTTCAAACGCAAATTTGACGTATATATATTTTTTACTTTTTTCAAAATCATAAAACACGTAATTTATTTTCCTTTAAAAATACTACAAATTACATGTTTATGATTTTGAAAAAAATAAAAAAATAAACGATACTACAAATTACATATTTATGATATTGAAAAAAATAAAAAAATAAACGTTAAATTTGCGTTTGAAAAATGTCACGTTTGACCCAAAGAAGTCAAACATGACAATAATTTAGGGACGGAGGGAGTATTAGTTGATATTTATGTAAAGTTTAAAATTTTAGATTCGGCTAATAGGAGTTAGTGCTTAGTTCGCGATTCAAAGACTTTTGTTTTTGTGCACATGCTAAACATGTAAGAGATTATACTCTTTATGTCCTTTTGAGAATCCTTGTTATTTGGTATGTTTCTATAAAATTTGATAATACATTGTTGTACACGTTACTCTGACAAATGATATTTGAAAAATCACTCTGATCACTAAATCAAACAACTCGTCACTAGGTTAACGTGCACTTTGGCCTTTTAAGTTTTAAGGCAACTTTACACCACTGGGCATGTGGTAGTTTTATCGATATACTACTCAGCATTTGACCTTTTCGGAGTCACTATTTAGGTAAGTCATAAAATCACTTATGTGATCATGGTATCTGCGAGTAATCCGTTATCTCCAACTGATATGCGATGACTTGTGACAATTGGATCACTCGAATTTATATTTACATCCTTATCTTTCATTTGAGATTCTGATATATATTTGATATTCAACATTCAAACTATAATATGTGTTTATTTGAATTTCGTTATTTGGTATTTTTTAGAAACATTTGATATTAAATTATTTAGTATATTCTTACTGGTCAACTATTCCTAAGAGGTTATGTATAAGCTTGTTGAACATTGTTCGCTCATCATTTTCCTAATATTTTCTTTGAGGATGTAAGTAAGCCTTGAATTCTTGTTTGGTTTAGATGGACATTGTCAACAACCCGAGAATACGAAATCTTTATTGATGTTGCTTTGTACTTTTACTTGATTTGAATTTGATTAATGTTATGTTTGTTTATTTAATTTTTAAGTTTGAAATTAAAATTTAAAAAATAATTTAAATTTTATAAAATTTAAATTATTTATCTAAAAAATTAATATTGAGTACTGAAACATAATTTTGAAGTAAATTATTATCTACCGACCTGTCAAAGTCATTCACATCGCCACGTCTCCTTCTATCTATAAAGCACGTTTCGAAAACCGACATCTATGTACTTTGCACACTATAGGAGAGATAAGAGACCAAAGAGAATTGGTTACGACGTCAAAAAAAAAAATTAGAATTGAGTAAAGCAAAGTTCTTTGAATCCTCGTCTTCCGGCCGCCGTCGCCGTAGTCAGTTGTATCGTCTTCGGTAACTCCCTCACTCCCTTGACGTATGAACTGCAGGTTATTTTGTGATAAGAACTGGTTTAAAACGTTTGTTGTTAATATGCCGAAGTTGATTAGAGTAATTAGGTTATAGATTGGGGGCTTAATCCATTGTAGTTGCTGTGTAGATTGACGCGGTTTTGTTTCCATTGTTTGAATTTTGTTTTTAGTCGTTCGTTGATTCTTCATGCCTAATTACTACTCTTGTCTGTGTTCGGAAGGATTGTTTGGTTCTGGCCTTCAAAATATTGTTCAATTCAATCAATTCGCGAGTGTAATCCGCACATTTTTTGTTGATACGGAGATTGACGTGTAAAGGAATGGGAAACCCTAAGATGCTCGAATCTGACACTGTCGACACAAAATTTTCTAACACGACTCTTTGGGGGACGCTTGATAATATATACTCCCTCCGTCCCTCAAAATGAGTGTCCTTTTTTGTTTAGGATCACAAAAACACTCATTTTCGGACTAGGGGGAGTAGTGAATAATTGAGGACAATAGCATTAAAGAAGATAATAGAACTTAAATTAATGAGAACGATTTGCAATATTATTTAGCACCAACAAACAACGTAGTTTTCCCAGCTATAAATGGGGTTTATCTGAATTAGGAGTGCATCAACTAAATTCCTAAATTTACAATTTGCTTCCTTTTGTACTTTTCTTTTTTGGTTAGCAGATTTCACTCATGATTGTGTAATTTACCTCTAATTGTTGGATCATACCCATATATATATGAGCAATGAACATGGCTGCCTTAATTGTTTTTGCCAAATTGCCCACATTCCCTTCCTCATTTTTCCTTTCCTTTCTTCTTTGTCTTTTTTCTTCTTCTTACATCCATATGTGTCGTATATTTTTAAAAACAACAAAGTATTCCAACACTGCTAGGACGCGTCAAAGAGTGTCCGAAAGTGTCAGGTGTCCAACACTGGTTGACACATGACACGCACCCCTGCGATGAGTGTCGTTGCTTCCTAGGGTGGATACATAATTTTGTTAACAGAAAGCTCACATCGCTCTTTCTTTGGCCCTGCTAGTTTGTTTTCTGGATGGAATTTGAAGAGATTGCGCAATTCTGAGATTATTAAATGTAGGGGGTGGGACAAATTGATCGATTTTGGGACTGTTTCTCACATTGAGAAGGACCTGGTATGATAACTCTCCCTGTCCTATTATTGAAGGCACATCTTCAAAGTGAATTCGAGCATTTTGTAAATGAGTATCTAATATGGATATACTTATTTTTCAAAGCATTAAAAGCTGTGGTTCATTATTTTTTAAAATTTATAATGTTTAAATATTCTCTATTAAGTAAATAAATTTACGTCAAATCATAGTTATTAAAAGCGCCTGGAGGCGGGAGGCGAGGCATGGCCGCCTCGATTATGAACATGCGAGTCGTTTTTAGGAAGGCGGTGTAAAGGTGCTCGCCTTCCTTGACTTTGAGCAAGGCGAGAGGCGGAGAGAAGCGACGCCTTCGTGACAGGCACATAAAACGACGTCTTTTTTTTACAAAATGATGTCTTTTTTTTCTTTCAAAATGATGTCTTTTTTTTACAAAAGGACGTCTTTTTTTTACAAAAGGACGTAGTAAAAAGAAAACCCTAAAAGTCGACTCACTAAAAAGAAAACCCTAAAAGTTGACTCACTCTCTCTTACTCGACAAACCTGGCAACAACGGCTGAAGAAGAAAGAGGGTGCGACTGCATCTTGGAGTGCGACAAGCAGCCCTAGAAACAACGATGGCGACCAGCCCTAGCAACAACGACGGTGACCACGCGACAAACCTTGACGACTCGCGAACTCTCCCGAACAGGTGTCTCGTATCTTGCGTCTCGCCTTGTTCTTTGTTTCATATTTATCTTTTCATTTTTTTCTTTTTCCTTTTTCTATTTCTCTCTTGTAGTCTGTTTATTTTATTGTTTCTATTTCTATTTCTCTCTTGTAGTCTCTACTAGGGCTGAAAAGTGAAAACAAACAGAGTACGGAGTATTTTATTTTTCTTGGACTTTTTTTGTTTTTAGACATTTCAACTTTTTTCTTTTTACTTCAGGATTTGGAGTTTTTCCTCCTTTTTTTCTTCCACTTTTCTGTTTAGTCTGTTTTTTGGAGTACAAACTGAGTATAGATACTTGCTCATTAGTTACTTTTACTTGTATTCCATGACTTTATTTTATTGGTTGCATGATTATTTATTTATTTTATTTGAGGTTTTATTATTGTCATTTATACATGCTTTGGAATTTGTTACAATAAAATAAATAAATATATATACTATTTTTCCTAATTTCTCGCCTTTCGGTCGCCCGCCTCTCGCCCTAAAAAAGTACCTCTCGCCTTCTGCCTTTAATAACTATGTGTCAAATATTAATGCGTAAATTGACTATGTATGTTATATTATGACTCTTTTTATGGGATAGAGGGAGTATATTTCCTCATTATTACCTTGTTTGGCATGTTCTAGAACTGGAGATCGAGATAATATCTTGTCTCGAAATGTTTTGTTTTCCAGCTCCCCTTTTATTATCAACTTATCAAGTAGCGCGGGAAGTCAAATATTGAGGATGATCTCACTATGGTGCATCACCATTGTCTAGCCCAAGCATAAACAATAGCCAACAGTGTTTGTCCCAAATTTTTTTTAGTTAAAAAAACGACCTGACAAATCCAAAATTTTCATCTATCTCAAAAGCATAGGGAAGATAAATTTGAAAGCAGAATCTTAACATTATTAAATGGTGATGGCGAGTCTCATTCTGGCTGTCTCATGGTCTCAATATGACTGATGGGTGGTTGTACTCATGTCTCTAAGCATTCGATATATACATCTTATATCCTGAATCAATCAGCCATGCATATTAGAAGTCCTGTTTGTTTATTTGCTAGGATAAATTAGCGTTCATCAAAAATTGCCCCTTCATTAGTTTGAAGCACTTGTATATTGAAAGCAGAATTGTTAAGGTTGCTTGCTCCTAGCATATCCAATGAGTATGCATCAATTCCCTTATTCGGGTATCCTAACTAGTTATTATCCATGAAAGGAACAAAAGTATCCCCAGCCTTCGGACTCGAGTCCGAACACCAAAAGTGCAAAGTCAGAATCACATTCTGCTTCAATTGGATTTATGGCGCATTGGATTTTTCATTCTCTTAACCTGATATAGGGTACGGCAGAGGGGCTCCCAGTGCTCTTTCTTTGGCCTTGGCTTGTAGAGGGACCCAGGCAGTACTTTCTTCAATCTTATTTGTTTCATTTGATTCATTTGCCTAGCCAGCCTCCTTTTCCTCTGTCATCTTTCATTTGAATGGCTCGTGTCCCTTTTGAAGTGAGCATTTATTAGTCTCTAGTGTTCTATAAGGCTCAACATTTAAGGTTGTCTTGCAAGTTCACAGACTCTATACTTAAATTTTCTCCAGTTGGTGAGTGATGGGCAATGGTGCTTCTGAATTTTATGACCATATGTTTCTTCACTGTGATGATGCTTGGTTCCTATAGAGTAACTTGTTTCAGTTAGCCGGGAAGAGTGGGAAAGCCCTAGTTCTGTCTCATCCTCCCCTGTGTTGCATTTAAGAAGTTTTGTTAACGGAAGATATGCTATTATGATGTGGATGTGCGCTGCTCGTTGTTCTTTTTGTGTGTTTAGGCAGAAAGGAACTCCTAAATATTTCGGGGTATGTCGCTGTTGTAGCCTGTTTATGTTGATTGACAGGTCTTTACTCTTTACAGCTTCTCTTTGGGGTTTAGCTATATTTTCTTTTTGAATAGTGTCTTCCAAGATGATGCAGGATTGTAGTTCTTCGATTTCTTAGGTTCTATTTTTCAGTCCTTAGTCACTTTGTCTTTTTGTTTTTGTTGCATGCATCCTTTTCTCTCTTAATCTGATCTTCTTTTCTTATCTCAAAACAAAAAATTGACGTGGTTACGAGAATGGACAATATAGAGATCTTCTTAATCTTAACCCAGCCATTGGGCCAACTACTTGAGGTCGGGTACATGAATTTGTTTAGGCTGTTATGATATATTTTATCCTACGCAAATTCATCAGTTAGGCCACCATCAGTCAGGTCCCCCTACCTCTGATAAGGTTGTTAATATTGATAGTACGGCACTTGCTAGCCTATGCACTTAGCGTGTACTTGAATGCTTCAAAACCATCGCAAGTGGTTTCTCTCATTTATGTCGTGTTAGGGCTGGGGCTGGGGCTAGGGCTAGTTTTACTGTTTCTCCAATATGTTGATTTCTAGTTGTCATAAAGTGATGCTTAGGCATTTCTAATGTTTTTATTTCACACACACACAGAGAGAGAGAGAGAGAGAGAGAGAGAGTCATTCTGAGAGAGAGAGTCATTCTGAGAGAGAGAGAGAGAGTTATTCTTGATGTGATGTCGCATGAAACATTTTCAATAATTTTATTGCTCAACTTGCGCTTGTGTAAAACTTGGGGTTTTTTTCCTTGTAATAATTTCTTGTGTTGCGTTATTTGGTACATTGTGGGGTGTTTAGAGTGAGGAATTCAAGCATCTTTTGGGAACAGACACCTTTCTCTTCTGTGGGAGAGAATTTTCTTTTATGCCTCTGTGGTCTTCAGCCTTAGGTGCTTTTCCTGGAGTGCCTATTGCTGATCTGTCCAGAGATTGGAGGGCGGTTCTTCATTATCTTTTTTTCTAGCTTCTCCTTTCTTCTTCCTTTCTTTCTTTGTATTGTTTTGGTGGATGGCTTGTTCGCTGTACTTCTTGTATTTTTATTCTTTTACATTTTATGTTTAGGTATGTTTGCGGTAAGAGGGAGGGATGGAAATAAATTTTTGTAAATCCTAGCTGTTTACTCCATTATACTTCACCTCTTTTCAATTGACTACATATATGTTTAATTTGCTTTCAATCACTCCCCTAGAGTCACGTTAATTTTATCTTTATTATTATTTTTATTATTTACACATTTTTCTCTTCCTCTGTTCTTCATTGATTTGCTAACCATCCTTGCCTAGTTGACCGCCGACAAGATGACTTTTACAATAGCTTGGTACAAGAACAAAATGGCCAGCTAAAAGGTTTTATCCAGTATGCAAACAATTTCCTTGACTATATCTTCAAGGGAAGCTGTAGACAGTGAAGAGTGTGGTACAACGTACAAAAGCCTCAAAATTATTCAGAGATATATCTACTTTTTCGGTTTAGCTAGCTTGTACCACTATCAAATTCTGGATCGTCTCTAAACCAAAATTTCTTCATCAGCATCGTGCCTATCCCGTAACGGTGATGAATACTAGGGTGATATGGATTTGAAAGATTTAACTTCAATAACCAAAGACTGCCAATAATAAGGCACTGTGGAACTAATACTGATATGATATCAAGAGCCTTACTGTAGAAAGGTGCTTGAGGACACTAATGTCTGTAAAATGGGTTTGTGAATTTGGTCTATAATCTTATGTATCACTTGAGTTTGGAAGGAGAGGGAGTACAGTCTTATGTGTATTCAAGAAAGGAGTTGTGAACAGGAACAGTTAAAAGTTTAAAGTGGGTTTTGTAGTTGGGTCAACATATGCATATGTATATACATATACATATTTCGTCCATTTTTCTTATGCCAATTAAGATAGGGGATTGATTCCAGTGAATTTGAGAGCTCTATGGATTCATTGAGAAAATTAAGTGCACTCGAATCCAATTGGACAAACTAAAGTACAATGTAGTAAATTGCAATGAGTCCTTTTGTTGACTTAATACATGCATACGATTGTATATACATGCTAGGTTCGGTGGTCAATTATATGCAATAGTGTCCAAAATATTTTGTAGCCATTACTCATTGTGCCTTGTTTGATGGATGGGATATGATAGTGTTGGACCTTAATTTTGTATACCATGGTGATTGGACAACTTTGGCACAGGTTTGCACATTTGATCACACCTGATATGATTGATTGGTTTATCGAGTACTCCAGCGTTTAGCAAATACTTGAAATGGATACTCCAGCGTTTAGCAAATACTTGAAATGGATGCTCCAGCGTTTAGCAAATACTTGAAATGGATGCTCCAGCGTTTAGCAAATACTTGAAATGGATGCTCCAGCGTTTAGTGTATTCTTTTTTTTTTCTTTTTTTCTTTTTTGATAAGTAATAAGATGTATATATAAACAATGCGACAAAACAGGTAGTCTTAGAATGGATTCTACAGCGTTTAGTGTATTCTTAGAATGGATTGGTTTGGATTAGGTAGTCTGGGCCTGCAATCTTAGAAATGCTTCCCTTCCCAATAATTAGATATTAACTTGTGGAGATTAACAAGGATACCTTCACTTATTGGCATAACACTCGTCGCTTCTCCAAGCACAAAGTGCAGCCGAATGAGTTTGTTCCACTATCAATCGCATGGCTAAAATATTCTTGTTAAGATCCAACTTCTCTATCTTGTCTTAATGAGCAAAAAGAGTCTTAGAATGGAAAATCCTAACTGCTCCCAATGGAGTGATTATGGGTTTAGAAAATATCTTAACCACTGCAGTCTTTCATGGACTTGTTTACATGTGTGTGCAACCACTGGTTTGATCTACTCTTCAGAATTAGTGGCACGGACTCAGTTGCTCTAGGATAAATGGCACACGACTTGTGTTGGTGTTAAAGATGCTTTGTAGTAGCATATTCAAGAAGTGTGAAATAAATATCTTCTATCTTTATCCTGCAAAAGAAAAATGAATATCCTTAATAGACAACTAAGTTACTCTTTTACGGGGTATAAGTGAATTTTGCCTATTCAGTTTGTCAAATTCTAGTTGAAGTAATATTAAGATTATTCAGGTCAACTAGTAGTCAAGTTGGGTTAGTTGAAATTAACTCTGTTAGCCTCAAGTAAATGGGCAAGTCTCACTAGTCTAGACCAACTCAAGTTGAGTTATATGAGTTAAGTCACGTAACGCAGTATGTACATTTGACATTTTATTCAAATGAATGCCAAGTGTATAAGTTAAGAGTGATGTATGAATGCATGTATTAATTTGAATACGAGCTTGAGTTGGGTAGTTTGTTTAAAGTACTTGACTTGAAGCAACTGCTTAGCTGCACCCCAAAGTGCTTATGGTATGTACAATGCATATTAGTTAAGTCAAGTCGAGTTGGCTCCGGTGGTCAAGTTACCCGTTTAGATCCATACCTAACCTAATGCACGGCCACAGAAAAAAGGACAAACACAATGAAAAAAACTATTTGTCATGTAGGTGCGATCTATTCACCTGTTATAATAGTAGAAAGTGTATTATTTTCTGATACTGGAAATTAACTTGGACATTAAAATTGGGTGGTGATATATGATTTCAAATGTTTCTGAATTGGTGCTGTGTGGACTGTGGCATATCAAGTAAATGCTGGATATTGTTGGTTTGTAACATGTACGTGACATACATGCATTCTGATTCCTATTTGGGTGAAATATTGGTTATAATGAATGTACATAGCTAATTAGTTGGAGATTCAAAGTTGTTTCATAGTTTAGTATAGCGCTAGCTACGAAATTTTGACATGATCGTCCCCGCCATCTCCTCAAAGTAAAACCTAGTTTACATGAACGTAGTATACCCACGGAGATTGCCAAGAAGGGGGTCGAAACCAAGTGCATTATCCAAGGGCAATGATACGTAGGCTTCCACATCCACCATTGGCATCATCAAAGGCCTTGGAGACCCAATCTTTCCAAAGGGTTCCAAGGAAATGCCTCTACGCCTAAGAGTTTTTTATTTTTGGGGGGGGGACAATATACTATGCACTTCGAACCATGAGGATTACCCGGACAAGGGCGTTTTAGGCGGCCCAACCAAAGTGTATTGAACTGGCTTGGAGGCAAGGGTCCTTCGGCCTGGCCAATGAATCCAACCTAGAGGCGTCAAACTCGTAGTATGCCCAGACATCGGTTCAAGGGCATCAGACTCAAGGTTGCATGTGGAGACAGATTTGAGTCGCTGATTTAATTCCTTCCAATATGTTACTAACTTGGCTCTTGCATGGAGGCAAACGCTGCAAAGTGTTAACTGATAGTTGAATTTAGTATCTTGGTGGTTTGCTAGTGCCCTCCCTCCAGTCTCCTTTTTCCCTTACATATTTGTGGTTTACTTGTGGTAGCTTGCCATGGTGTTTCGTTGTCCTGTAGATGTATTATATGCCAACGATAGTGGAATCGGCTGCAATTAAGAATTTACGTTGATTTGTTTAGTTGTAGATTCAGTGAGAATTATTAAATGAAAAGTTGTATTGATGGTTAATCACACCTGAGTTTTCCTCATCTACGAAGATTGAGACAAAGAAAAGTTATGTTGAGTAGAGTTGATGTCTGCTTGCCTTGGATGCATGAGTACAAACTTCATGAGAAAAATGATTCTGGGGAAACTGTTTGAGATTTTCTGTTTGCACTTTTGAAATTGAAGAAGTTGTCTTTCCATTATGCCCTTCTGTACTGCATACAATATTATATATCATGTCGTCATCACTATCATTGGATATTGTGGCAGTTTGCAAGGTGTCCGATGGGCTATGAAGAGGACGGGAATGATGTTGCAGGAAGTGTTCCCGACTGCGGTGCGATCTTCATGTCTAACATTGCAACAAAGAAAGAGTGTTTAAGACGTAGAGTTTTTGGCCTTCCTTCAGCCCTGGCCAACTTTGTGAAGCAGGTGAAAGCTGGAATGATTTTGTTTCTCTTTGAATTTGAGAAGAGACAGCTTTTTGGTGTTTTTCGGGCGACCTCTGATGGTGAAGTTAATATTATGCCAAATGCATTTAATTCATGCGAAAAGAAATTCCCTGCACAGGTATTGATTCATACATTACTCTTTGTTGCTTGTTAGGGATACTCATCTGCAGAGTTGTGATTATCTTGTCGATATTTTATTTTCTTTTTTCTTTGTACTTGTATCGGTTTGTTTCAATTTTGCAGGTTCTGTTCACTCCAATGTGGAACTGTAGTCCACTCTCTGAATATGAATTCAGGGATGCTATTAGTGATAACTACTATTCGGCAAAAAAGTTCAGATTTGGTCTCTCGGAAGAGCAGGTACATGTGCTTTTTAGTTTATGTTCCCTGCCTGAATTTCTCTGAAATGCTTGTTATAACAATTATAATGATTGGTCTTGGATTTGATGTTTAGGTTCATAGACTTCTGTTGCTGTTTAGTTCAAGAAAGCTGAAGAAAAAATTCCCCAACAGACAATTTACAAGAGTTCATAGACCAATCGAAGAAGAGAGAGGACGAGTTGATGATGCCAGAATCTTGATAAATGGTAGGTTAGGACTTGAACCTGATATGCGCGATGGTCTAGGGCCTGCCATCTTGAGTGTGCATGACAGGAACTCCTTGGACAAAGTCACAAGTCTAGATCATGAAATATATTCCAGGGGTGATACCAGAGACAACGAGAACAAAATTGACTATGATCAACACAAGGTCCTTCGGGCTCGCGATGGCAATTCTTGGGTCAAAAGAACTAGCACATATAATGATGGCAGGTCTTTTGTGAATGATGTGGCTGAAAAAGTACATTTCAATGGCCGTAGTCCTAGGCAGGGCAGTTGGAGTGAGTACTTTGAGGATTCTTTGGATGGAAGAAGAAAGGTGGATGAAGGACCGTTTTTGGTTGGTGATTTGGTAAAAGATGAGTTTACTGTCGTGGCCAGAGAGCATACTCGCAACTCTTTTAGTGAAGTGGGAGCAGCTATCAAGGACAGATATCGGGTGAATGAATACAACTTTGATAATTGCTCTGGGCTGATCCCTACTGAGCGCTATGACAACTGTGAAACTGTACTAGCAGATGATGGCAACTTTTTGATGGATAATTTTAGTGTGAAAAATGAACGTGATATGGACAATGGCTGCACTATCTTTGCTGATGAGCAACACAGGGAACATCCAATGAAAAGTGCGACTCGTTGTGGTAGTTATTTCATGAATAATGGTTACAGTTGTGGGCCTGTCATGTTAACTGAGCACATTGGAAATTCTCCGTATAGAGGGATTAGAGCAATCGATGATGGCAGGTTCCCAGTGGTTGAGAACGAAGATCATGAACATAACATATCGGCTGAACACCATCCAGCTATGGCTAGAAGGACGACTGATGTTGGCATATATCCAATTAGAGAGAGGTTAAAACATGAACATAATGCAGATGATAATTTTGGCCTCGCCACCTCAACTAACTATTCCAGGTATGACTTGGTAGAAGATAGGAGAGCAGGTGATGAAAGCAGATTTAGAAAAAGCAATAGGGAAGAAAATGGGCGTGAGATGGGAAGTTCTCGTGGGCCTGTTAGTATCTCAGCTGTGTGTCTCTCCAAACAAAGTACTTCGACTCAAACTGGCAAGCCTAGTTTACATGCCGAGTTTTCCTCTCCATTGGGTAGAGAGTGGAATTCTTCTGTGTTCACTTGTCCAGTGGACCGTCACGTTCCACACATTTCTGATTTAACATCTCAAGATGCTATTGCTACAAAAGCGGTTCCTTATGATCCTGAAGCTCCTGATATTTTTCTTGGACATTCGGCGTCTATTGTGGTTGGACTTGGTTCTAGTCCAGTTCAAGATCATTCTTTTTACCAAGGTTCGAAAAGGAGCCCCTGCTCTTCACTTATGAGAGAATCATCCCCTTATCAGTTAGAATTAAGAGGTTCAAGGAGATATTGTGATGGTCCTGGTTATGGAAGTACAACTTCATTGTCTAACGTTCATGAAGTCTCCTATGGAACAATCAATTCTTCCTCGATTGATGGATATTCTGAAAATGGCAAGTTCAAAACTCCTACCCAAGAACGTTTTAGTGGTTCATTCTTTTCAGACCCGTCAGCTCCTTACCCTCCTTCAAAGGTTGAAACAACTAAAAATGATAGCAAGGGCCCTCTATCAAACTCATTTGTCTCCAATATGAAGTGTAGGTATCATGCTGGCTCACAAGGCAAATATGGTAACACGGCTGATGAAGGAACTACTGCCAAGGAGTTACCTTCATCTGATGGCTGGATCCAGTTGCCGAATGGGGCTTCTTCCTCAGAAGCTCATCCAATTGATCATGACTATGAGTTCCACCGAGGTCGTAAACATAAGAGAGTTAGTGTTTTTGCTCGATTGACTTCAGCATCAGAAGTTCGAATGCACGATCGGGAAAATGATATTGACGCTGTAGGTGACCCATATGATATGGTTTCATCCGTGGATAAAGTAATGGCCATGTTGCATCATGGTCCAAGGCACGAGGTGAAGAAGATGAGAAAAGATAAAGTAAATGTTAAACATCAAGATGATAACGGGATTGCTAATTCTAAGAGGACTATTGCACCAACAAGTGAGCAAGGGTATGAGCAATCAAAGTTGAAAATGGAAGTTGATTTGGACCAAACAATTGAACAGACTGGCGGCTCAATACTAGAGGAGACTAGACATGTGGACTTCAGGCGTCGTAGTAAAGCGAAGAAGAATCTAGAAGGAACCTGCAAAGATGCAGGGATTGCGGCGTGCAAGCAACCTGCAGAGAATGCAGAGACTGAGTGCTTGGTAGGCAAGGCATCAGTTGAGAATGTGAAGGTTGAGGGTTCGACTGTTAGGTTATGCAAGCGCAGGAAGCTGGTTAGGCCAGTTTTTGGTAAAAAAGAGTCAGATGAAGATATCAGCTGTGACATCACTGAAAATTTGAAGTCGCGATCTCGCTATAATTGTCTGGAGGTAAAAACAAGAAAGCAGCAGGAAGCCATAGAAGGCAGTGAATATGCTAATCAGGAGGCTTTTCCAGCTAGGCACAACACCGATACTGCTGAAGCAGAAAAAAGCTCAGAAAAAGGCAAGGAAAATGCAGAAAATTGTCAGTCACCATCTAGGTGTCCCGAAGATGAGTATGGAAACTATCAATCACAAGTCAAAGGCAATCCAATTGTTATCAGCCAAGATCCTTCTAAAGACAGTTCAAAATTGTGTGGATGGATTGAGTGGTGATCCTTCAAAAAAATTGCTTGTCAAGAGTCAAAACCTGTTTACGAGTTTTCTCTGTCCCAAGATTGATCAATGGCGTCTCCTTTTCCCAGGAATGGACCCTCTTTTGCAGGGGAAGGAGCATACAACCCAAAATGGATATACATAGACAGTTGACTGGGCAACATTTGCGAGTTCAGGTTCAACTCGTTCTCCTAATTGTTTAAAGCAACAACTTTTCCCCTGTATTTGGGAACTTCTGTTCTCAAAGTTTCTGCAGAGTTAAAATCCCGTGCGGCAAGCTTCTTTTGGATTGATCCTAGTTTGTATTGGGTTCAACAAAGACACTCCCGCTTTTGTAAAACTATGTTTACTTTGTACAGTTCTTTTGGAGAATATTTGATAAGCATTTATAAATAGAAGCTGAAGTAATTTGGAAATTTATGCTTTCTTTTTCTTTTTCATCTATTCCTATGTTCCTTCTCATCACACCCTTTGTTTTATGGGTAGACCGTCTTTTGAAATTTTTTTCTGTTCAACATGATTAAACTTGGAACTAAAATTTAAATAAATTCATTTATTACAAAATTATTACTTCCTCCGTTTCAAATAAATGTTCCTACTTTCTATTTTGGGATGTCCCAACTAATGTTCATAAAGACTTTTGATTTACCTATTTTTTACCATTCTTCTTAATATACCTTTAAAATTTCTTTTAATATAACACATCTCAAAGAAACTCAATTATTTAAAATAGTTGAACTCAATTAATGTTCATGGGTATTATGGTCAGAACATATTTTACAATACATCATTAATTATGTTTATTAATATTTTATTCACTAGGAACATTTATCTGGGACGGAGACAGTAATATTGAAATCTTCCTTGCAATTTGCCTTAATTAACAAAGCTGTGTGTGTGTGTGTTAGAGAGAGAGAGAGAGAGAGAGAGAGAGGGGGAGGATGATGCCGAGAGAGTCTCCGATTGACTAACAGTTGGGGCTGTGTGATTTCAAAAACTCCCGATTCAAAGTTCCGTTTTGGGCTTCGTTCGTTTGGTCTCTGGAAACTTCGCTGAAACGGGAGGGGGAGGGAGAGGGAGTTGATTTTGTGCTTGAAGCTTATTCTTTCAGTCTGGTCTTCGATTCTTGTCTTTACCTGTGTAAGTTAGCAGGCTCATTCTATCGCACTCGCTTTTTCCCTTCCTGCTAGTCATCAGGTTGTGCACACAAATGCTCAGTTTATTCATGTCGGGTTTTAGCTTACCTTGGACTCTCACCTTCGCTTATCTTCGACCAAATACGGCTTTCAAAGAGGATGGTTTCTGAACGACCTCAGTTATCAAGTGGACATGCGGTAGATACCGTGAAATTAGAGGCGCCAGCTGGATAAGCACCGAGGTGGCATACGCCCATATCAGTATGACGACCTGGTAAATGCACTATGACAGGTCGCTAGAATCACTGGATGCAACTCTCCCAGCACGCTGACCACAGGGACCCACAGTGTGACCTAGAGACACACCAGGCCGACCACTACAGCATCGAGCGACCTGGATGCATACCAGGCCGACCTCAACGTGACCCTCTCAGCTCGGCAGTAACAAAGTCCTCCAAGGAACAAACTCTCAGCCTGGGAAGAGTCTTATTGCAACTCTATATACAAGTCCTAAACAAACAAGGTAACGTAATCTGAAAGACATGAGAATTAGACATTTCGAATCCCATTAGGATTATGAGTTATCTCCCTATAAAAAGCACCCTCACATGCATCATAAGGTACATGCAAATTACTTGCTTACAATATACTCTCTTAGTTTTACATCTCCTTTGAAGTATTGCTAATTCTCACGCCTGAGGGTTATCGCTGGGACAACCCGGCCCCCCTTACGGTGTCCTTTGTTGATCACAGGTTTGAAGCAGTCCATACTTCAAGGGCAATCCCCGCAACTTAAGCTGAAATCCTACTAGACTACACACGTGGATCAGACGCGGTCACCTTCAGCCTTTTTTGTGTGATGAGTTTGGTTCCGTTGCCGGGACCTTAGAAGATTTCTGTGATCAATCATGACAACCTCCAAGCAAGCACCTTCAGCGACGAATGTGGCCATCCCAGCTGTTGCTCCACCCACTGCCCATCCTCCTGAGCAACCTAAAAAGAAGTCACCTGCATTTCCCTCATCGGGCCTTCCCTTTCATCGGAACACCCGAGCTTAGAAATTGGCCAGGGCGATGAGGAAGAAAACAATGGGAAAACGAGCGACTCAATCCGCGAAAGGACCGATCAGGTTGAATCGAGATGGCCAGACGGCAACTCCCACCACCTCAGACGACGGGGACTCTGGTAACAAGGACGACCTCGTCATGGTAGGAGACAGGCTGAATCCTACGCAACAAGATATCGACCTTGCTGAGCTAGAGCACATAAGAAGGGAAAAGGCTTTCCTAGAGAAACAAAGAGAGCTGGAGATGCGCGAATATGAATTGTCCCTAAAGTTAGCCGCCCAAGCATCTCAGCTACCAACCCCGAGCTCTAACCTTCACTGAGGCGACCACCACGATGGTCGATCGGGCAGGAAGGGCGTCCGGGGTCTGCGGGCTGAAAGTCACCATGGGGGGTCTAGGATGGACGCTCCCAGGGTGAGTGTCAAAAGTCGGCTTGGGCGAAGAGTGGAAGAAAACCAAAGGCCAAGCGTCAAAGATCGCTTGGGAACCCCAGATAGAGAACGACCTAGGGACAGCGTACACTTCAGAATGGGAACCAGAGTTTGAGATCCTAGTCCAGGCAAATCTTATAGATCCTCCCGAATCGATCGCGACGAAGAGCGACCTCGTAGGACCGAAGAAGCCCGCAGCTACAGGTCGAAACACAAGTCGATCCAGCGCAGTACCTCCAGCAGCGGCGCATCATCACATAAATACTCCAAGATCGACGGCAACGACAGCCGATCTAAAAGGAGGAACAGGAGTGAGGACTTGGAAGGTGAGGTACTGCGGAAAATGAAGGAAAGATTGGAAGCCCTCGAGAAGGGAGGAGAGAGCAAGTTGTTAAGGAATGTAACGACAGCGTTCTGTAGAAGGATTAGGGACACCCCTCCAAATCACCGCCTGAAGCTGCCATCCCTGAAGAGCTACGCAGGAAACACAAATGTCCGGAGCCACGTGTCGAGCTTCGAGGTGAAGATGGGAGTGTGCACCAGGGATCTGGACCTATGGTGTGTAGTGTTCGTGAGCACGTTCGAGGAGGTCGTCCTCAATTGGTTCGAAAAACTCGAAGAGGGGTCCATCAGAGATTGGTGCGACTTGAAAAAGGCCTTTCTAAAGAAATACTCATCGGCTGGCGACCTCCCCAAAAAGGAATCTGACCTCTGTGGGATCAAGCAGCGAGCTAGAGAATCCCTGGAAAACTACTTAGACAGATTCAAATGTGTTGCGAAAAAATTGTTGAACGTCCCAGATAAAACCATAATGGCCTTCTTCCAAGCCGGGTGCCGATCTGCCAAACTACTATCTGAAATCGGCATGCGACCACTCACTACTAGTGCGGAGATGTATACAGCCTGCACAAAATATTGGGAACGTCGAGAAAACCCTGGCAGATTAAGAAAAAGAGGACCAAAAATCTTCGGGGACTCAGAAACAGAAAAATGAGGATAAGTCCGGGGACCAGAAGAAGGAAGGAAATGGCAGCAGGAATGTCAAAGGAAAGGGGAGGAACAAATGGGCTAAGAAGGAAGAATTTTACACCCCCTTAAACACAACTAGGGAGCAGATCATGAACGTGCTTTTACAGGAGAACAAGATCGGTCGATCTCCACCTCAAAGAGAGACCTCATATCCTTGCAACCCCAACAAAAGGTGCGCCTACCACAATGACATCAGGCACACCACCGAGGATTGCATTTAGCTTAAAAGGGAGATCCAAAAGCTGATCGACAAGGGGCAACTCAGAAGATATGAACAGAGAGGTAGGGATAATAACAGAGAAAGGCCAAGGGAAGCTCCAAGGACGAACACTGATGAAGACGAGGTCCTAGTCAACACTATCATGGAAGAATGGTCGAGCATCACGAAGCTAAAGACAGCAATCAACAGCCTCAACCATACTGTCAACCCGCCTCAAGTCCGGGGAGAAAAAGGGATCACATTCCTATTCAGCGAGCTGACTTTCAACCCCGCTGCCAGGGGGCATGCTTTAACCATCGAGGCAAAAATTGGCAGAGGAAGGGTGAAAAGAGTACTGATCGACACGGGAGCAAGGAAGGACATTCTATTCTACAAATGCTTCCAAGCAATAGGACTGGAAAGCTCGCACCTAGCACCAAGTGGAGTCAAGCTGGAAGGCTTCATCGGACACAAGGTCGCTGTTAAAGGCACAGTAGACCTAAAGGTAGTCCTCGGTGCCAAAGATAACCCTCGCACCGAGGTCATTACCTTTCTGGTCCTTGATATCCCTTCCCCATACAACGCTATTTTGGGCCTGCCAACCCAAACAAAATTCAAAATGGTGATCTCCCCAGCTCACTAGAGGATCAAGTTTCCCACAGACAATGGGGTCGGAGAAGTGAAGAATGATCCGAGAAGCACCCTGAACCACCTCCTCGAAGAAAAGAAAGCCGAGGATGCTCGGCTCAAGGGGAAAAGAAAAGTAACTTCGGCCCATAAAGAAGTCCACCACATAGATAACTATGACAAGAGGCCAAAGTCGGTAATAATCAAAGAAAGCTCAGAGAAAAGCCCCTCTCTGATGACCGAGCATAGCAATCAGCGCGAGCTGAATCCTCCAGTCCGCACACAGAGGGTGGTGAAGACGACGATGTGCCCGACGTGTCCGGAACGGACGCAGAGTACACCGACTTGACCCTGATCACCCAAATGCTCGAACGAAAAAATCTCTCTACCTTGCACCTCGACAGAGGCTCGGATGATGACTTGCCCGACGTGCCCACCATGGATGCCGAGTAGGCCGACTCACACCCGGTCGCCAACAACGATGCGAAGAAGCCCAACAAAGTCATCATGATAGAGAGCCTAGATCCAAGAGATCAACCAGAGATCCAGCCCCATGAAGACCTTGACGAGGTGGTCATCAACTTCGACTACCCAGAACAAAAAATCAAGGTTGGGCTGGAAATTAACAAAGATGAAAGGGAGGCAATAATTGCATTCCTACGGGAGAACAAGGGTGTGTTTGTACGGAGGACTGAGGATATGGAAGGAATCAGCGAAGAGGTCGCTATGCACAAATTAAATGTTGATCCAACCATAACTCCTAACCAACAACGACCTAAAATATTCTCCCCCGAAAAGCAACTAGCGATAAAGGAGAAAGTTGACAAGTTACTCAAAGCAAACATCATCGAGGAAGTCTTCTATCCGACCTGGATCGCGAACGTAGTAATGGTCAAGAAGACCAGTGGAAAATGGAGAATGTGCGTCGACTTCACGGACTTGAACAAAGCTTGCCCCAAGGACTGGTACCCATTGCAAAGAATAGATCAGCTCGTGGACGCAATAGCAGGCCACAAAGTACTCAGCTTCATTGACGCATACTCAGGGTACCATCAGATATGCATGTGGCTAGCCGACCAGGAATTAACAGCGTTCCGATTAGCGGGAGCCATCTATTGCTACAAAATGATGCCCTTTGGGCTCAAAAATGCAGGGGCTATCTACCAATGGATGGTGAACAAGGTCTTTGGAGACCAGATGGGAAGAAACGTGGAGGCCTACATCGACGACATGGTCATCAAAACAAAGCAAGCCAACCACGTCCACGACCTGAAAGAAACCTTCTCAAATCTCAGAAAAAACAAGATGAAGCTCAATCCAGCAAAATGTGCTTTCGGAGTGAAGGCAGGCAAATTCTTGGGATACATGGTGAACAAGCGAGGTATAGAGGCCAATCCAGAAAAAATCCAAGAACTTATCGACATGAAAGCTCCCAGCTTGATAAGAGAGGTACAATGGCTGAATGGAAGAATCACGGCATTAGGGAGATTTATAGCAAAGTCAGCAGAAAAGAGCCTTCCATTCTTCAAAACACTGAGAGGAAGCAAGAGGTTCGCCTGGAATGAAGAATGTGATAAAACCTTTGCCGAGCTGAAAACTTATCTGGGCAGCCTGCCATTGCTGACAAGCCCGGCACCAGGAGAGCACCTCTACGTCTACCTCGCCGCCTCAAACACAGCTGTAGCCACAGTTCTCCTCAGTGAAAGAGGGGCAGTCCAAAAGCCAATATACTACGTTTCCCACGCACTCACGAATGTAGAGACAAGATATTTAAACGTGGAGAAAGTAGTACTGGCCCTAATAATGGCAGCCCGAAAGTTGACTCATTACTTTCAGGCCCACGCCCTAACGGTGTACACCGATCTCCCACTCAGGAAAATTCTCTATAAGTCGGATGTGGCTGGAAGAATGCTAAAATGGTCGGTAGAGCTCTCAGGATACGACATTACATATGAGCAACGCAAAGTAGTCAAAGCCCAAGTACTTGCAGACTTCATTGCTGAAACCTCGTTTGCCAAACAAGATCAAAGCCCAATCACCACGATGGCCGGGCCGGGTCGAGCTCTTCGAAAAACCCACCCAGCCCGCCTAATCAAATAAAAACAACCAGCTCGTCACATCCTCGGCCACCTCACTATTGGATCTTATATGTTGACGGCTCGTCCAGCAAGGCAGGGAGCGGCGCAGGCTTATCCCTACACCCACCAGAGGGGGGAGAAATCAGCAAAGCGCTACGATTCAAAATCCAAGCATCCAACAACCAGGCAGAATATGAAGCTTTGATAGTAGGATTGGAGCTTGCATTGGAACTAGGGGCCAGCCAGGTCGTCATCTTCAGTGACTCCCAGCTCGTTGTGAAACAGGTTTGGGGGGAGTATGTGGCTAATCACCCCACATTATCAAAATACTGCGACCTAGCAAAACACCTGTTAGAAAAATTCGAATACTGGGAGCTGAAATAGGTGGACAGAACAGAGAACACACGAGCTGATTACCTAAATACTGCGACCTAGCAAAACACCTGTTAGAAAAATTCGAATACTGTTAGCTGAAATAGGTGGACAGAACAGAGAACACACGAGCTGATTACCTATCCAAGATTGCGTCATCCGAAATCAGCGACCTCCCTCCAGATGTATGGTTGGAAACCCTCGAGACACCATCAGTGAACAAGGAGGAAGCCATGCCCATCAACTCCACCGAAAGATGCTGGATAGACGAAATACAAGATTATATTGAGCAAGGAATACTGCCTGGTGAAAAAGACTTGGCCCAGCTACTAAGGAAAAGAGCAGCTCGCTACATAGTGATTGCTGGAGTACTGTACAGAAGATCATTCACCAAGTTGTTGCTCAGATGTGTTCGACCAAAGACAGTGGAGGACCTTCTCGCTGAAATCCATGAAGGAGTATGTGGGGGCCATCCAGGTGCAAGATCTCTAGCAGACAGGATTATCTTCCATGGCTATTACTGGCCGACCTTGTGGAGAGACATGGAGACCTACGTACAAAAGTGTGACAAATGCTAGAGATTTGCTAATATTCTAAGACTGCCGTCAATTCCACAAATACCAGTGGTCGTAGTCTTGCCATTTGATATGTGGGGGGTCGACCTCATAGGGCCCTTCCCAAAGGCCAAAGGAGGTTGCGAGTTGCTAATAATGGCGGTAGATTATTTCACAAAATGGGCAGAAGTAAAACCATTGGCTACCATAACCAAGGAAAAGGCAATCAGCTTCATACACGACTACATTTGGTGCCGATTTGGCCTACCTCGAGCCATTATGTCCGACCATGGCACCCAGTTCTCCACCAAGTTTACTAAGAGATGCGAACAGATGAACATCAAACATTGGAAGTCCTCGGTTGCTCACCCTCAAGGAAACGACCAGGCCGAAGCAGGGAACAAGAAAATCCTCCATACGTTAAAAAGAAACCTAGACGAAAAGAAGGGAAAGTGGCTAGACGAGCTACCTATCGTATTATGGGGGATTTGCACTTTAGTCAGAGGCTCAACAGGAGAGACACCCTTCACACTAGCATACGAATCAGAGGCTATGTCGCCAATAGAGATGTCTCTACCAACCTTAAGGGTAGCCCATTTTGACGAGCTGGACAATATAACAACTCGGGGGCTAGACCTCGACTACCTGGAGGAAAGAAGGTTAGAGGCAAGACTCAGGATGATCAACTACAAATAGCTTGCCAAAGCTCACCATGACAAGCAAGTTAGAACACAATCCTTCAACATCGGAGATTGGGTAGTCAAAAAAATCGAGGTTATAGGCAGAAACACTGGAAGAAGCAAGCTATCTTCGAATTGGGAAGGACCATTCAAAGTGACATGCATAATCAGAGAAGGGACATATCGACTAGCTGAACAAGACGGTACTCCACTCAAAAACCCTTGGCATTCAGATCACTTGAAGAAATATTATCACTAACGTACACATTTTCAAAATATATTAATAAAAGAACTTCTTCTCTGATCCTGCATCTACACCGAATTCGTATCCTATCCTCAAAACTGATAAAAGGCTCCTCGACCACGTCGAGGTCAGCTTACGACCTACTCTTCACCACGATGAAGAAGATTGTAAGTTCAAAGGCACCTCGACCACGTCAAGGTTAGCTTGCGACCTACTCTTCACCACGATAAAGAAGATCGTAAGTTCAAAGGCACCTCGACCACGTCGAGGTCAATCTACAACCTACTCTTTACCACGATGAAGTAGATCGTAAGTTCAAAGGAACCTCGACCACGTCGAGTCAACCTACGATCTACTCTTCACCACGATGAAGAAGATCGTAAGTTCAAAGGCACCTTGACCACGTCGAGGTCAGCTTATGGCCTACTCTTCACCACAATGAAGAAGATCGTAAGTTCAAAGGCACCTCGACCACGTCGAGGTCAACCTACGACCTACTCTTCACCACGATGAAGAAGATCGAAAGGACAGAAAACACTTGCGCAAAGACCAAGTAAAATGAGCAAATATGATTGAGCAAATCAGAAGACAATTCATGTTGATATATAAAATGTAATTATTTACAAGCCCGAACGGGCCAAAAATACAAAAAATATTGTTTAAATACAAGGCACAACGGCTAGATCCAACCCGACGTAGCGGGGACTATGGGTCAACACGAATCTCGGCCTCATGAATGGACCGAGCATGCTCATCCTGATTTGACTTGGCCCCCTCAAATTTTTCCAACTTATAAGTCCCCGTCGAAGTCCACCTCATCACCATCAGCCAGGGCATTAAGCAAAAACGACACATTATTGTCAAAAGAAGGGGGAGGCACCCAAGGATCATGACCCAACTCGACATCCTTTCTCCCAATCAACTCAAGCTCTTCGGGCTGATACGGCACGAGCTCGTGTCCCCGTCGAGCTAGGTCTCCTTTCAACTCGGCGCTCCCCCACTTAACCAAGTCCTAAAGAGGAGTGCCGCATGCTGCCGCAACACGAAGGATCTAGGCTTTGCCCTTGTCATAATATGAAAGAATCTCATCCATATAGGACGAGGTCTTCTTAAACTCAGCGACAACGGCGCTCGGGCTCGCCGCCTTCTTCGCCTCGGCCAACAACCACTCTAGCTCGCCAACCCTACCCTCAAAATTTAACTTTGTCTTAGTAAGCTACCCCTAAGCAGCCAGAGCTTCACCCTGGGCAGACTTCAGATTAGTACGAAGCTTGGTCCGTTCAGCCACAACCGCAGCGACCTCCTTCCTCAGCCGGCCAGCCTCCTCGGTGACACGGTTCACTTCCTCAACTTTGCTGGCAGCCAGGTCCTGACTCAGTCTTATATCATCCTGGGCCTTGGCAGCAGCAACTTCGAACTCAGCGATACGAGCAAGGGCCCCCTCAAGCTCGACCTTGTTGACAGTCTCCCGCTTTTCCTTTTCAAGCTTGGCAACGCGCTCGACAGACTCGCGCTTATCTTTATGGGCCTGAGCAAGCCTATTCGCAAATGACTTGATGCCAGCAGCGAACTGTAAAAGGAAAAAACAAGTCAGAAAAAGGAGGCTAAATAGTTAAAAGGGGGATCAAGTGAGAGTATCTTACGCGAGTGAGGTCGACCCCCAGGATGCCGGCCAAGCAAGAAGGCGAGCAGTCATCAAAAGACTCACTCAGTCCCTCATCAGCAATGTCAAGAACGGCCTTCTTGCCCAACTCTAGGGACTGGGTACCAGGACTCAAGACAAGCCCAACTCGCAGGGGAGTAGCCGAGCTTGGAATTGAATGCACCTCGGGAGAGGGACTAGTTACACTATGCACACTCCCGATGAGAGAAGCTTGCCTAGCCACATTGAGCCCGGTAGACGGGACAATTTTAACAAGCTCAGCAGGCTCATCGGCCTTATTGGGCTCCTCAATCCTTAACTTCTTGGCCGGAGCAGAGGTCGATGTGGATTTGGAGCGCTTCGCGCAAGCCCTCGAGCTTGACATCTTTTCCTTGCCCTTATCAACGGGCAAGGCTACAGTGGGGAGTATCTCGACGGTTTCGGCCAAGGTCGCAGCAACACGAGCGCGATCCAACTGCTCAGACCGATCTAATTTTTTTTGAGCTCGACTGCTCGAGCTCCTCTTCATTGCATCTATGTCCTCCATTTCTGCAGAAAGATAGGAAAAATCAGACTTGCAAGATATATACATAAACAAAAAGGAAGAAGTTTGAAGCAAATACTTAAAGATTTAACTCTGGAAGCAACCCCTCTCCGAATCCCTCCGACAGTTCGGACAATGTTGGTTGAGCACAAGATCTTTATGACGTAACCACCCTGGGAAGCTCTTAAAAGGCATAAATGTACACATTGGCTCGAGGCCATTAGCCTTCAGGGGGGACAGCCCGGCGACGACCAGCAGGTTCTCATCCTGGACTATACCCTTCCAGTCATAACACCTGACCTGGGAGTTGTCCCGCACACCCAAGGGGGCTTCCAAAGTCTGTTTGACTGACCTATCATACTCATCGAGCTCGGCATGGTGAACCAGAGTAAAGGGCTCCTCGGTCGGCACAGCGAAGTTCCATTCGAGACGACTCTCGACCATAATAACCTTGTCAGCCAACCCGAAACTTTCCCAGGGGGATCAGAGAACAACTTAACCCGGTAATTTTGGCTCTTAGTCTGAAGATGATTGTTGTTTCGATCAAGGTAAAAGTAGTGGCAAAAAAGGTTCAAGGTCGGCTCAAACCCCAGCACACGTGTACTCATGATAAAGCAGATAAGCACTCGCATGGTGTTCCAGGTGAGGTCGAGGGGGACTGTAGAGGTAACATCAAGGAATTCACAGATGAAGGGATCTAAAGGAAAGCAAAGCCCCAGCTCGAAGAAGCTCAAATAGAAGCCAATTCGACCACTCAAAGTCCGCAAATCAGCCAGGCCATGTTCGGGATCAGGAACATGTCCACGGTAGTCCTCGAAGTTACAGGGATACTTCGACAGCCAGCTGTTCAGGTCGGCGATAGTCATCTTATTCCTCCAGTCTCGGAAGGCACGCTTCGCGGTACCCCCGACATCAACATCATCCTTAGATTTTCTCTTCTTGCTCTGTGGAGCCCGCAACGCGTGACTAGCGTCCAAATACAGGGAGGAAGAAGTCGAGGTGGCAGCTCTGGAAGGCCCCGCTACCTTACTAGCCGCCTGGTTCTCTTCAAAATACAAGTACAGCAGACTCAACATGGCCACATCGTACTTCTCGATGATTCTCATCGAGGTCCCAAAAGGTATATCGTCGACTCGGTAAGGGTCGTTGGCAGGGACGACTAGGTCGTCCAAATTGGCAACCCAAGCGATAAGCAGAGCCTTAACCTTACTTGGCAGAACAAATTTCCAGTCGCCATCCTCGGTCTTATAAATGGCATAACCCTTTTACGACCTGGCAAACTTGGGACCCCTCGTTGGCATGTTTGATCCTCATGTTCACAGAAAGAGAACACGAGGAAGAAGAGCTCGCAAGAAGAATGGTTGGGAATGGAAGACACTATGACCTGGAACGGATCGACCTGGGCGGATCGACCTGGACGGATCGACCTGGACAGAACGTTCTAGACAATAAACCCACAAAAATCGCCGGAACCCTATAAAATCAAACTCTTTGGAACCCTATCCAAAAACCGGCCGATCAACAGAAAGAGGGATGAAATAGGCAAATAACGGGAAATAGACCACAAAATGAAGTAGGGATCAAGGGAAACTAACCTAAAGGTCCTGAAGAAGCAAGGGAACGCTAAAGAAAAACTTGAATTTGAACTTTTGGAAGTCAGAAAATCTCGTCGGAAATCGCCTGGTAGCCGGAGGAATTAGAAGATTCTGGTATAATGAACATGAACAGTGAAGTCATCACTTATATAGGGGACCCGGAGTGGCCGGCTCGACCCGCTTAGCAAGCACGCGGACCTCGACACGGCACCGTTTCAAGCAAAAATATCAACCGCCAAAAATTTTAAAAATTGAAAAGACTGGCGGTTTGACAACCACGGACTTCGCGCCCAATAAATGCGCACATCTCCCAAGAAAGGTACAAACGGCTCAAAGATAAACTGAGATCATGCGACCTCGCACAAAATAGTCCAGGTTAACACCTCGCACATTCAATTTCACACCTCGAGGATAAATCCTCTCCTTGAGAAGTAGGGGGCTACTAAACGACCTCAGCTCTCAACTGGACACGCGGCAGACACCGCGAAATCAGAGGCGCTAGCTGGACAAGCACCAAGGTGGCATATACCCATATTAGTATGACGACCTCTGATGAGCTCAAGATTTCCATGAATTTTCCCCTTTATTTCCTTTTATTTTGTGATGTTTTTGAGTTAAATATTCTTGGAAATATTATTATTTGTGTTTTGTGCTTCATTGTAGGTTTCCAAGGTATTTATGAGTTTTCAAGGATTTTAGCACAAGGTTTTAGGCAATTTTGGGCTTCAAGGTTGAGTTGCAAATAATTTCGTCAAAGTCCGTCAAGTTAGCCAAGGCAAAATGTACTAACGGTGGGCTAACAGAGCTAACGGAGGACTTAAATGAGAAACCTGGGAGGATTGGGTTTTGGGAGTCAATATTAAAAGCTAGGGGGCACCGGAGCAATTAATGAAAGTTTTCATTAATGCGGTGGCACCCCTAGTGCGCTGCCACGTGTCCCTTGCCCATCAGCAGACCCGCGTCCATGCTTCTGGATCTTGGCTGATCCGGCCCACCAGCTATCTTCCACGCCCATCTCATCTCACACCTCAACCCATTTTCCCACCAGCTGACCCGCTCCATCTGCCATCCCCATCCATCCTAACCCACGCCCACTTCCTCACACACTCTAGCCCCTGGGCCAGCTCCAGCCAAGACGGGTTCAGCAGCCTCTCCAGTTTAACCCTCAGCAACTCTCCTAGCTCTTTTCAGCCCCTAAAGCTTTTAATTAATTTCTATTTTGCCATTAGCTTCCTTGGTACTCTTTGTGATTTCCTATATCTCCTTGCAAACCCCAGATCTCAAATTATCAAGTCCCTGTCGGGGCAAAAATGCCCCTTTGGGGCAGCAGCCCCTTCTCCCCCAAATCTCTCTCCACCATTGATGCTTGATCACCATCGAAGGTTTGGAGCTTCAAATCAAGGGCCAACGAAGTATCTACAAGTGATTTCAACCCCGGATCTCGGCATTGCTCGCGGCTTTGTCGGTTAAAATTCTTCCGATTTATATTTTAGATATTTTCTTGGGTTGAATGATTTTGTAAAATGTGAAATTGGCTTTGTGCTTAATGATTTATGAAATGCAATTATTTTTTCTATGTCGTTGTAGTAATTTAATTTAATCTCTCTCTTTATTTAGTACACAAGCATGCTAGGTTATTAATTTGTGGGCTTAATGCTTTTAATTAATTGGCCACTAATTAAATGATTTTAGAAATGTTTGGATCCGTGAGAGCTACCTTGCATTTCGGACCGAACAAATTAGTAGTTGGTGCCTGGAAAACACCGATAGCCATAGGAGTACTTGTTTTGTGAAGCGATCCCTCCACCGAAAGGTAGGAAATTAGGGTTTTTAACCACTTTCGATGTCCCGGCTACCGGCATGCCTTGTAGAAAAATAGAGAGATTATTTCTCTACCCGCTATTACCCATATTCTTGGTATTTATTGTGTGCTCTTAATGCTTCCGATGGGTTCGCTACCCATTAGATGATTTCTAGAATTATAGGGTAAGATGCGAGAGCCCGTCCTATTAATTCGGATAACACAATAATTATCTATGGCTTGACCGAGAGGTATCGAGTGTTCATAGATAGCCAATTGAGGACTTGTTTTGACACGCAATCAATCCACCTTAGCCATTCGCGAGGTAGGGGAGATTCGGGTTGTTATAGGGGCGAGAGCCCGTAGTTAACCAATTTAGTGTTCTCGGCTACCAAGACTTGAGTTAAAGAAAAGTAGAGAGAGGATTAAATTAATCACGAGCTAGACTAGAAATATTGCATTCCTAAAATCCTATCTTTTATCTTGATTTGTTGTTGCCAAACCATTTTGCGACATTTGTAAATATTAATTGCTTTATTTTATTTTTAGTTTAATAGTTTTTATTCTCAATTTATTTTCGCTCAAATATAATTAGCTAGCTCAATTTTGGTACTTAGTTGGAGTGAAAATTACGTGCATTCCCTATGGGATCGATACTTGTGCTTACGCACTATATTACTTGATACGGCAGGGTACTCTTGCCCTAGTTGTTGCACTTCAACTTGCAGCACATCAAGTTTTTGGCGCCGTTGCCGGGGAATGATTTAATTTTCACTCCTATATGCTAATATCGATACTAAGCGAAGCTAATTGTAATTTGAGCATTTTTTTTATTTAGTTTACTTGCTTTTGTATTTATATGCTTGTGTCTCTTTTCGAAGCCTTCCCGAGTTTTGTGGGTTTGTAGGGAGGTGTATATAGTGTCCCCACACAAAAAAAGATTTTCTTTTTTATTTTGTATATATTTATTTCCATAATTGCTTTCATACATTTTTCTTTTGAGCTTGATTTGACACAGGGATTGAGCTTTCAAAGTCGGGGTTTGCTTGAGGAAATTCTTTGGAGTAGGCCTATCTCGGGCCCGGACTTCTTTCGAAATCAACTTTGAGGGAGTTTTCTTTCCTTCCCTTCTCCGTTTACTTTAAGTTTGGGGGTTGGGTATGGATTGTTTAGCTTCGAAAATTCTGAAAGTCTTGAGCTTGAAATTCCTCATTTTTAATGCTTTGAATTTTGGGCGCTTGTGAGAGTTATATGTGCATTATTTTCTTGGATTCTTGCTTGAGTTTATTATATGCATAGTTGAGGATATGTGTGTGCTTTTTATGCTAGCTTCACCTCATTCATAATCAATAATGCCCATGTTTAGATTTCGAGTTGAATTGTTATGCTAAGCTCTAGCTTTGATAGTGCATGTCGGATGAGTATCATGTTATGAGTTTTGATGACCGTGAGATGATTTTTAAAATTGTTAATTAAAGTAGCTTGGTTTAGACTTGTGTGCATGACAAGAGCATGATTTAGGCCATCTTTGGATCGTTAGTGCCATATTATCCTACCCATTTCACATTAATCCCTTGTGTCCCCGTTGAGCTTTATTTATAGAATGGCGTGTGCCTAGAGCACACATTGACCCCCATTCGACTTCTTTTTCTTATACCCACATCATCCTATCCCATGAGCCTATACACTTTGTCCCCACCCTTCAAGAGAGCATGATTTGAAAAGATTTATCATTTACGTATTCTTGTTGGGTAGTGTGTGCTTCATGGATGTATTGTGCTTTAATGTTGATGGTGTTGGTGTTGAAAAGTGTTGAATGGCGGTAAAAGAGCCCCCTTGAAAAATAAAGTGCTATGAAAATGAAAAGAAAAAAACAAAAGAAAAAGAAAAATCAAGGGAGGCAAGAAAAAGAAAAAAATATATGCCATTGTTCTTTATTTACTCAAAGAGACATAAGGGTGGAGCTTAATTGTTGTGGTAGTGAACACTTTCTTCAACCCAATGTTTAAAGTTTAAGGGGTTGTTGAAGTGAGTTTGTGGTTAATTTGAAGAGTGATGCTTTCATGAGGCAAGTTATTGTGTGAAGACTTCAAATTCTTTACTCTCTTGACTTGTATATCCTATCCTTCAATTGTAACCCAAACCTTGGCCTAACATTATAAGCTTAATAAAGTCCTATTGATATTGTCATGCCATGCGAGTCCTTGCTTTGTGAAATATATAACTCTTTCGGTTTGATTGCTCATTTTTGATATCTCATTGACCGTTCTATCCTTGCTAGAGCTAAGCTACTTTTTGATGGGCATATGTTTTGTAATGTGGGTAAAATGTTTTAGGAAAATGTGAGCTAGCACTAAAATCACACCATACCTTATTTATGCATGTTTGTAATCTTGAGTTTGATTTTCATCATGATAACGTGCATATGATCTTGAGCAAGCGCCGGGTTCTTCTAAGTCCTTGAGCTCATCTTAAATGTTTTATTTCTTTGCTCAGGACGATCAAAGCTTAAGTTTGGGGGTGTGATGAGCTCAAGATTTTCATGAATGTTTCCCTTTATTTCCTTTTATTTTGTGGTATTTTTGAGTTAAATATTCTTGGAAATATTATTATTTGTGTATTTGTGCTTCATTGTAGGTTTCCAAGGTATTTATGAGTTTTCAAGGATTTTAGCACAAGGTTTTAGGCAATTTTGGGCTTCAAGGTTGAGCTGCAAATAATTCCGTCAAAGTCCGTCAAGTTAGCCAAGGCAAAATGTACTAACGGTGGGCTAACAGAGCTAACGGAGGACTTAAATGAGAAACCTGGGAGGATTGGGTTTTGGGAGTCAATATTAAAAGCTAGGGGGCACCGGAGCAATTAATGAAAGTTTTCATTAATGCGGTGGCACCCCTAGCGCGCTGCCACGTGTCCCTTGCCCATCAGCAGACCCGCGTCCATGCTTCTGGATCTTGGCTGATCCGGCCCACCAGCTATCTTCCACGCCCATCTCATCTCACACCTCAACCCATTTGCCCACCAGCTGACCCGCTCCATCTGCCATCCCCATCCATCCTAACCCACGCCCACTTCCTCACACACTCTAGCCCCTGGGCCAGCTCCAGCCAAGACGGGTTCAGCAGCCTCTCCAGTTTAACCCTCAGCAATTCTCCTAGCTCTTTTCAGCCCCTAAAGCTTTTAATTAATTTCTATTTTGCCATTAGCTTCCTTGGTACTCTTTGTGATTTCCTATATCTCCTTGCAAACCCCAGATCTCAAATTATCAAGTCCCTGTTGGGGCAAAAACGCCCCTTTGGGGCAGTGATGAGCTCAAGATTTCCACGAATTTTCCCCTTTATTTCCTTTTATTTTGTGCTATTTTAGAGTTAATTATGCTTGGAAATATTATTATTTGTGTATTTGTGCTTTAATGTAGGTTTCCAAGGTATTTACGAGCATTCACGGAGTTTAGCACAAAGTTCGAGGCAATTCCGGGCTTCAAAGTTGAGTTACAAATCATTCCGTTAAAGTCCGTTAAGTATTCCAAGGCAAAATGAGCTAACGGTGGGCTAACGGATCTAATGGTGGACTGTTTTGCAAAGCCTAGAGGGGGAAGGACTTCGGGAGACAACTTCAAGAAGACAGGGGCACCGGAGCAAATCCTGAAAATTCTCATTAATGTGCTGTCCGCCCCCTATGCTGCCACGTGTCCGCCCAGCAGCCCTTCTTCTCTCCGTTTTGTCTCTTTTGCCCCTGAAACTTTTATTTCATGCCCATTTTGCCCTTGGCTTCCCAAATACTCTTTACTCTTCATTTTTATACCCTTCATCAACCCCAAAAACGCACAAGACAAGCCCCAGGCAGGGCTGTGAGCCCTTTGGGGCAGCAGCCCCTCTCCCCCAAAAATTTTCTCCACTCCATTAAAGCTTAATCAACTTCGAAGGTTTGGAGCTTCAAATCAAGGGCCAAGGAAGCTATTGCGAAGGATTTCAACCCCGGATCTCGGCATTGCTCGCGACTTTGCCGATTAAATTCTTCCAATTTATATTTTAGATATTTTCTAGGGTTGAATGATTTTGTAAAATGTGAAATTGGCTTTGTGCTTTAATGATTTATGAAATGCAATTATTTTTCTATGTTGTTGTAGTGATTTAATTTTATCTCTCTCTCTATTTAGTACACAAGCATGCTAGGTTATTAATTTGTGGGCTTAATGCTTTTAATTAATTGGCCACTAATTAAATGATTTTAGAAATGTTTGGATCCGAGAGCTACCTTGCATTTCGGACCGAACAAATTAGTAGTTGGTGTTTGACACACACGATAGCCATGGGAGTACTTGTTTTGTGAAGCGATCACTCCAGAGAGGTAGGAAATTAGGGTTTTAACCACTTTCGATGTCCCTACGGCATGTCTTGTAGAAAAATAGAGAGATTATTTCTCTACCCACTATTACCCATATTTTTGGTATTTGTTGTGTGCTCTTAATGCTTCCGATGGGTTCGCTACCCGTTAGATGATTTCTAGAATTATAGGGTAAGATGCGAGAGCCTCCTATTAATTCGGATAACACAATAATTATCTATGGCTTGGAGAGGTAACGAGTGTTCATAGATAGCTAATTGAGGACTTGTTTTGACACGCAATCAATCCACCTTAGCCATTCGCGAGGTAGGGGAGATTCGGGTTGCTATTGGGGCGAGAGCTCGTAGTTAACCAATTTAGTGTTCTCGACTACCAAGACTTGAGTAAAAAGAGAGTAGAGAGAAGATTAAATTAATCACGAGCTAGACTAGAAAATATTGCATTCCTATAAATCCTATCTTTTATCTTGATTTGTTGTTGCCAAACCATTTTGCGACATTTGTAAATATTAATTGCTTTCTTTTATTTTTATTTTTAGTTTTTATTCTCAATTTATTTTCGCTCAAATATAATTAGTTAGCTCAATTTCGGTACTTAGTTGGAGTGAAAATTACGTGCATTCCATGTGGGATCGATACTTGTGCTTACGCACTATATTACTTGATACGGCAGGGTATTCTTGCCCTAGTTGTTGCAGTTTAACTTGCAGCACATCAAGTTTTTGGCGCCGTTGCCGGGGAATGATTTAATTTTCACTCCTATATACTAATATCGATACTAAGCAAAGCTAATTGTAATTTGAGCATTTTTTTTTTAGTTAGTTTAATTGCTTTTGTATTTATATGCTTGTGTCGCTTTTCGAAGCCTTCCCGAGTTTTGTGGGTTTGTAGGGAGGTGTATATAGTGTCCCCACACAAAAAGATTTTCTTTTTATGCATTTATTTCCATAATTGCTTTCATGCCTTTTTCTTTTGAGCTTGATTTGATACAGGGGTTGAGCACTTTCAATGTCGGGGTTGCTTGAGGAAATTCTTTGGAGTAGGCTCACTCTCGGGCCCGGACTTCATTAGAAATCAACTTTGAGGAAGTTTTCTTTCCTTCCCTTCTCTGTTTACTTTAAGTTTGGGGGTTGGGTTTAGGTTTGGTTAAGCTTCGAAAATTCTGAAAGTCTTGAGCTTGATAATTCTCCATTAGTTTTTATGCTTTGAATTTTGGGCGCTTGTTAGAGTTATATGTGCATTATTTTCTTGGATTCTTTCTTGAGTTTATTATATGCATAGTTGAGGATATGTGTGTGCTTTTTATGCTATCTTCACCTCATTCATAATTAATAATGCCCATGTTTGGATTTCGAGTTGAATTGTTATGCTAAGCTCTAGCTTTGATAGTGCATGTCGGATGAGTATCATGTTGTGAGTTTTGATGACCGTTGGATGATCTTGAAAATTGTTAATTAAAGTAGCTTGGTTTGGACTTGTGTGCATGACAAGAGCATGATTTAGGCCATCTTTGGATTGTTTGAGCCATATTATCCTACCCATTTTACATTAATCCATTGTGTCCCCTTTTGAGCTTATTTATAGAATGGCGTGTGCCTAGAGCACACAATGACCCCCATTCGACTTCTCTTTCTTATACCCACGTCATCCTATCCCATGAGCCTATACACTTTGTCCCCACCCTTCAAGAGAGCATGATTTGAAAAGATTTATCATTTACGTATTCTTGTTGGGTAGTGTGTGCTTCATGGATGTATGGTGCTTTAATGTTGATGATGTTGGTGTTTGAAAAAGTGTTGAATGGCGGTAAAAGAGCCCCCTTGAAAAATAAAGTGCAATGAAAAGAAAAAATCAAAAGAAAAGAAAAGTCAAGGGAGGCAAGAAAATATATATATATATATATATATATATGCCATTGTTCTTTATTTACTCAAGGAGACATAAGGGTGGAGCTTAATTGTTGTGGTAGTGAACACTTTCTTCAACCCAATGTTTAAAGTTTAAGGGGTTGTTGAAGTGAGTTTGTGGTACTTTGAAGAGTGATGTTTTCATGAAGCAAGTTAGTGTGTAAAGACTTCAAATTCTTTGCTCTCTTGACTTGTATATCCTATCCTTCATTTGTAGCCCAAACTTTGGCCTAACATTACAAGCTTAATAAAGTCCTATTGATATTGTTATGTCATGCAAGTCCTTACTTTGTGAAATATAAAAAAACTCTTTCGGTTTGATTACTCATGTGTGATATCTCATTGACCGTTCAATCTTTGCTAGAGCTAAGCTATTTTAGTAATGGGCATTTGTTTTGTAACGTGGGCAAATTGTTTGAGGATAAAGCTAGCTAGCACTAAAATCACGCCATACCTTATCTATGCATGTTTGTAATCTTGAGTTTGATTTCCATCATGGTAATGTGCATGTGATCTTGAGCGAGCGCCGTGTTCCACTGTCAAGTCCTTGAGCTCATTCTAAATGTTTTATTTCTTTGCTCGGGACGATCAAAGCTTAAGTTTGGGGGTGTGATGAGCTCAAGATTTCCACGAATTTTCCCCTTTATTTCCTTTTATTTTGTGCTATTTTAGAGTTAATTATGCTTGGAAATATTATTATTTGTGTATTTGTGCTTTAATGTAGGTTTCCAAGGTATTTACGAGCATTCACGGAGTTTAGCACAAAGTTCGAGGCAATTCCGGGCTTCAAAGTTGAGTTACAAATCATTCCGTTAAAGTCCGTTAAGTATTCCAAGGCAAAATGAGCTAACGGTGGGCTAACGGATCTAATGGTGGACTGTTTTGCAAAGCCTGGAGGGGGAAGGACTTCGGGAGACAACTTCAAGAAGACAGGGGCACCGGAGCAAATCCTGAAAATTCTCATTAATGTGCTGTCCGCCCCCTATGCTGCCACGTGTCCGCCCAGCAGCCCTTCTTCTCTCCGTTTTGTCTCTTTTGCCCCTGAAACTTTTATTTCATGCCCATTTTGCCCTTGGCTTCCCAAATACTCTTTACTCTTCATTTTTATACCCTTCATCAACCCCAAAAACGCACAAGACAAGCCCCAGGCGGGGCTGTGAGCCCTTTGGGGCAGCAGCCCCTCTCCCCCAAAAATTCTCTCCACTCCATTAAAGCTTAATCAACTTCGAAGGTTTGGAGCTTCAAATCAAGGGCCAAGGAAGCTATTGCGAAGGATTTCAACCCCGGATCTCGGCATTGCTCGCGACTTTGCCGGTTAAATTCTTCCAATTTATATTTTAGATATTTTCTAGGGTTGAATGATTTTGTAAAATGTGAAATTGGCTTTGTGCTTTAATGATTTATGAAATGTAATTATTTTTCTATGTTGTTGTAGTGATTTAATTTTATCTCTCTCTCTATTTAGTACACAAGCATGCTAGGTTATTAATTTGTGGGCTTAATGCTTTTAATTAATTGGCCACTAATTAAATGATTTTAGAAATGTTTGGATCCGCGAGAGCTACCTTGCATTTCGGACCGAACAAATTAGTAGTTGGTGTTTGACACACACCGATAGCCATGGGAGTACTTGTTTTGTGAAGCGATCACTCCACCGAGAGGTAGGAAATTAGGGTTTTTAACCACTTTCGATGTCCCGGCTACCGGCATGTCTTGTAGAAAAATAGAGAGATTATTTCTCTACCCACTATTACCCATATTCTTGGTATTTGTTGTGTGCTCTTAATGCTTCCGATGGGTTCGCTACCCGTTAGATGATTTCTAGAATTATAGGGTAAGATGCGAGAGCCCGTCCTATTAATTCGGATAACACAATAATTATCTATGGCTTGACCGAGAGGTAACAAGTGTTCATAGATAGCTAATTGAGGACTTGTTTTGACACGCAATCAATCCACCTTAGCCATTCGCGAGGTAGGGGAGATTCGGGTTGCTATTGGGGCGAGAGCTCGTAGTTAACCAATTTAGTGTTCTCGGCTACCAAGACTTGAGTAAAAAGAGAGTAGAGAGAAGATTAAATTAATCACGAGCTAGACTAGAAAATATTGCATTCCTATAAATCCTATCTTTTATCTTGATTTGTTGTTGCCAAACCATTTTGCGACATTTGTAAATATTAATTGCTTTCTTTTATTTTTATTTTTAGTTTTTATTCTCAATTTATTTTCGCTCAAATATAATTAGCTAGCTCAATTTCGGTACTTAGTTGGAGTGAAAATTACGTGCATTCCCTGTGGGATCGATACTTGTGCTTACGCACTATATTACTTGATACGGCAGGGTATTCTTGCCCTAGTTGTTGCAGTTTAACTTGCAGCACATCAGGCAGCAGCCCCTTCTCCCCCAAATCTCTCTCCACCATTGATGCTTGATCACCATCGAAGGTTTGAAGCTTCAAATCAAGGGCCAACGAAGCATCTACAAGTGATTTCAACCCCGGATCTCGGCATTGCTCGCGGCTTTGTCGGTTAAAGATCTTCCGATTTATATTTTAGATATTTTCTTGGGTTGAATGATTTTGTAAAATGTGAAATTGGCTTTGTGCTTAATGATTTATGAAATGCAATTATTTTTTCTATGTCGTTGTAGTGATTTAATTTAATCTCTCTCTTTATTTAGTACACAAGCATGCTAGGTTATTAATTTGTGGGCTTAATGCTTTTAATTAATTGGCCACTAATTAAATGATTTTAGAAATGTTTGGATCCGCGAGAGCTACCTTGCATTTCGGACCGAACAAATTAGTAGTTGGTGCCTGGAAAACACCGATAGCCCTGGGAGTACTTGTTTTGTGAAGCGATCCCTCCACCGAGAGGTAGGAAATCAGGGATTTTAACCACTTTCGATGTCCCGGCTACCGACATGCCTTGTAGAAAAATAGAGAGATTATTTCTCTACCCGCTATTACCCATATTCTTGGTATTTATTGTGTGCTCTTAATGCTTCCGATGGGTTTGCTACCCATTAGATGATTTCTAGAATTATAGGGTAAGATGCGAGAGCCCGTCCTATTAATTCGGATAACACAATAATTATCTATGGCTTGACCGAGAGGTATCGAGTGTTCATAGATAGCCAATTGAGGACTTGTTTTGACACGCAATCAATCCACCTTAGCCATTCGCGAGGTAGGGGAGATTCGGGTTGCTATAGGGGCGAGAGCCCGTAGTTAACCAATTTAGTGTTCTCGGCTACCAAGATTTGAGTTAAAGAAAAGTAGAGAGAGGATTAAATTAATCACGAGCTAGACTAGAAATATTGCATTCCTAAATCCTATCTTTTATCTTGATTTGTTGTTGCCAAACCATTTTGCGACATTTGTAAATATTAATTGCTTTCTTTTATTTTTAGTTTAATAGTTTTTATTCTCAATTTATTTTCGCTCAAATATAATTAGCTAGCTCAATTTTGGTACTTAGTTGGAGTGAAAATTACGTGCATTCCCTGTGGAATCGATACTTGTGCTTACGCACTATATTACTTGATACGGCAGGGTATTCTTGCCCTAGTTGTTGCACTTCAACTTGCAGCACATCAAGTTTTTGGCGCCGTTGCCGAGGAATGATTTAATTTTCACTCCTATATGCTAATATCTATACTAAGCGAAGCTAATTGTAATTTGAGCATTTTTTTTATTTAGTTTACTTGCTTTTGTATTTATATGCTTGTGTCGCTTTTCGAAGCCTTCCCGAGTTTTGTGGGTTTGTAGGGAGGTGTATATAGTGTCCCCGCACAAAAAAAGATTTTCTTTTTTATTTTGTATATATTTATTTCCGTAATTGCTTTCATACATTTTTCTTTTGAGCTTGATTTGACACAGGGATTGAGCTTTCAAAGTCGGGGTTTGCTTGAGGAAATTCTTTGGAGTAGGCCTATCTCGGGCCCGGACTTCTTTCAAAATCAACTTTGAGGGAGTTTTCTTTCCTTCCCTTCTCCGTTTACTTTAAGTTTGGGGGTTGGGTATGGATTGTTTAGCTTCGAAAATTCTGAAAGTCTTGAGGTTGAAATTCCTCATTTTTAATGCTTTGAATTTTGGGCGCTTGTGAGAGTTATATGTGCATTATTTTCTTGGATTCTTGCTTGAGTTTATTATATGCATAGTTGAGGATATGTGTGTGCTTTTTATGCTAGCTTCACCTCATTCATAATCAATAACGCCCATGTTTAGATTTCGAGTTGAATTGTTATGATAAGCTCTAGCTTTGATAGTGCATGTCGGATGAGTATCATGTTATGAGTTTTGATGACCGTGAGATGATTTTTAAAATTGTTAATTAAAGTAGCTTGGTTTAGACTTGTGTGCATGACAAAAGCATGATTTAGGCCATCTTTGGATCGTTAGTGCCATATTATCCTACCCATTTCACATTAATCCCTTGTGTCCCCGTTGAGCTTTATTTATAGAATGGCGTGTGCCTAGAGCACACATTGACCCCCATTCGACTTCTTTTTCTTATACCCACATCATCCTATCCCATGAGCCTATACACTTTGTCCCCACCCTTCAAGAGAGCATGATTTGAAAAGATTTATCATTTACGTATTCTTGTTGGGTAGTGTGTGCTTCATGGATGTATTGTGCTTTAATGTTGATGGTGTTGGTGTTGAAAAGTGTTGAATGGCGGTAAAAGAGCCCCTTGAAAAATAAAGTGCTATGAAAATGAAAAGAAAAAAACAAAAGAAAAAGAAAAATCAAGGGAGGCAAGAAAAAGAAAAAAATATATGCCATTGTTCTTTATTTACTCAAAGAGACATAAGGGTGGAGCTTAATTGTTGTGGTAGTGAACACTTTCTTCAACCCAATGTTTAAAGTTTAAGGGGTTGTTGAAGTGAGTTTGTGGTTAATTTGAAGAGTGATGCTTTCATGAGGCAAGTTATTGTGTGAAGACTTCAAATTCTTTACTCTCTTGACTTGTATATCCTATCCTTCAATTGTAACCCAAACCTTGGCCTAACATTATAAGCTTAATAAAGTCCTATTGATATTGTCATGCCATGCGAGTCCTTGCTTTGTGAAATATATAACTCTTTCGGTTTGATTGCTCATTTTTGATATCTCATTGACCGTTCTATCCTTGCTAGAGCTAAGCTACTTTTTGATGGGCATATGTTTTGTAATGTGGGTAAAATGTTTGAGGAAAATGTGAGCTAGCACTAAAATCACACCATACCTTATTTATGCATGTTTATAATTTTGAGTTTGATTTTCATCATGATAACGTGCATATGATCTTGAGCAAGCGCCGGGTTCTTCTAAGTCCTTGAGCTCATCTTAAATGTTTTATTTCTTTGCTCGGGACGATCAAAGCTTAAGTTTGGGGGTGTGATGAGCTCAAGATTTCCATGAATTTTCCCCTTTATTTCCTTTTATTTTGTGCTATTTTTGAGTTAAATATTCTTGAAAATATTATTATTTGTGTATTTGTGCTTCATTGTAGGTTTCCAAGGTATTTATGAGTTTTCAAGGATTTTAGCACAAGGTTTTAGGCAATTTTGGGCTTCAAGGTTGAGCTGCAAATAATTCCGTCAAAGTCCGTCAAGTTAGCCAAGGCAAAATGTACTAACGGTGGGATAACAGAGCTAACGGAGGACTTAAATGAGAAACCTGGGAGGATTGGGTTTTGGGAGTCAATATTAAAAGCTAGGGGGCACCGGAGCAATTAATGAAAGTTTTCATTAATGCGGTGGCACCCCTAGCACGCTGCCACGTGTCCCTTGCCCATCAGCAGACCCGCGTCCATGCTTCTGGATCTTGGCTGATCCGGCCCACCAGCTATCTTCCACGCCCATCTCATCTCACACCTCAACCCATTTGCCCACCAACTGACTCGCTCCATCTGCCATCCCCATCCATCCTAACCCACGCCCACTTCCTCACACACTCTAGCCCCTGGGCCAGCTCCAGCCAAGACGGGTTCAGCAGCCTCTCCAGTTTAACCTTCAGCAATTCTCCTAGCTCTTTTCAGCCCCTAAAGCTTTTAATTAATTTTTATTTTGCCATTAGCTTCCTTGGTACTCTTTGTGATTTCCTATATCTCCTTGCAAACCCCAGATCTCAAATTATCAAGTCCCTGTTGGGGCAAAAACGCCCCTTTGGGGCAGCAGCCCCTTCTCCCCCAAATCTCTCTCCACCATTGATGCTTGATCACCATCGAAGGTTTGAAGCTTCAAATCAAGGGCCAACGAAGCATCTACAAGTGATTTCAACCCCGGATCTCGGCATTGCTCGCGGCTTTGTCGGTTAAAATTCTTCCGATTTATATTTTAGATATTTTCTTGGGTTGAATGATTTTGTAAAATGTGAAATTGGCTTTGTGCTTAATGATTTATGAAATGCAATTATTTTTTCTATGTCGTTGTAGTGATTTAATTTAATCTCTCTCTTTATTTAGTACACAAGCATGCTAGGTTATTAATTTGTGGGCTTAATGCTTTTAATTAATTGGCCACTAATTAAATGATTTTAGAAATGTTTGGATCCGCGAGAGCTACCTTGCATTTCAGACCGAACAAAATAGTAGTTGGTGCCTGGAAAACACCGATAGCCATGGGAGTACTTGTTTTGTGAAGCGATCCCTCCACTGAGAGGTAGGAAATTAGGGTTTTTAACCACTTTCGATGTCCCGGCTACCAGCATGCCTTGTAGAAAAATAGAGAGATTATTTCTCTACCCGCTATTACCCATATTCTTGGTATTTATTGTGTGCTCTTAATGCTTCCGATGGGTTTGCTACCCATTAGATGATTTCTAGAATTATAGGGTAAGATGCGAGAGCCCGTCCTATTAATTCGGATAACACAATAATTATCTATGGCTTGACCGAGAGGTATCGAGTGTTCATAGATAGCCAATTAGGACTTGTTTTGATACGCAATCAATCCACCTTAGCCATTCGCGAGGTAGGGGAGATTCGGGTTGCTATAGGGGCGAGAGCCCGTAGTTAACCAATTTAGTGTTCTCGGCTACCAAGATTTGAGTTAAAGAAAAGTAGAGAGAGGATTAAATTAATCACGAGCTAGACTAGAAATTTTGCATTCCTAAAATCCTATCTTTTATCTTGATTTGTTGTTGCCAAACCATTTTGCGACATTTGTAAATATTAATTGCTTTCTTTTATTTTTAGTTTAATAGTTTTTATTCTCAATTTATTTTCGCTCAAATATAATTAGCTAGCTCAATTTTGGTACTTAGTTGGAGTGAAAATTACGTGCATTCCCTGTGGGATCGATACTTGTGCTTACGCACTATATTACTTGATACGGCAGGGTACTCTTGCCCTAGTTGTTGCACTTCAACTTGCAGCACATCAACCTCGTAAATGCACTATGACAGGTCGCCAAAATCACTGGACGCAACTCTCCCAGCACACTGACCACAGGGACCCACAGTGCGACCTGGAGACACACCAGGTCAACCACTACAACATCGAGCGACTTGGACGCATACCAGGCCAACCTCCACGTGACCCTCTCAGCTCGGCAGAAATAAAGTCCTCCAAGAAACAAACTCTCAGCCTAAAAAGAGTCTTATTGCAACTCTATATAAAAGTCCTAAGCAAACAAGGTAACGTAATCCGAAAGACATGGGAATTGGACATTCCGAATCCCACTAAGATTATGAGTTATCTCCCTATAAAAAAGCACCCTCACAGGCATCATAAGGTACATGCAAATTACTTGCTTGCAATATACTCTCTTAACTTTACATCTCCTCTGAAGTATTGTTAATTCTCACGCCTGAGAGTTATCGCTGGGACAACCCGGCCCCCTTACGGTGTCCTTTGTTGAAGCAATCCATACTTCAAGGGCAATCCCCGCAACTTAAGTCGGAATCCTACTAGACTACACACGTGGATCAGACGCGGTCACCTTCAGCCTTTTTTGCGTGATCAGTTTCATATGCCTTTTTTTGGTAGGTCCGTTTTGACTACCACTCCTCCATTCATTTATTTATTCATTAAGCGGTTGGAGTTCTCTATTTCTAGTAGGTTGGAGTTCTCTATTTCTAGTAGCGAAGAGACTTCAATCCACGACTTAGCGTCGAGGAAGGTAGGGAGCCAGCCCTAACATGATACACTTTGAGAGGTATTTTTGTTCATACACTATTTTATACTCCTTTCGTTCTAGACAAAGAGTCCACTATTGACTTTTTTTGATCAACTTAATTAAAATTTGACTGATAATTTATATAAATTTAGTTGCTTTTACAAAGTAATGAAAGTTGTAATTCATAGTATTTTTAAGGTAGTTTTTAATTAATAATTTTTTTTTCTTAAAATATAAGTAAAGTATGTAAAATTTTGATTTGAATTAGTCACATGTTGATTTCTAAAAAAGAAAAATGGACTCGTTGCCTGAAACGAAGGGAGTATTAGATAAATCAAATTAGTAATATCTAACTTATATTTTACCTAGCTATATGGGTATCATGGTAATTATAAAAATACTTGTTTAATTATTTGATTAATTCAATTACCTTTTTGCCCAAACAACCAATACCAACACTACTTGCCGCCAATATCTCAACCAATGCATCCATAAATCAAACTTGAGTCGTCAAGATAACACTTCTTAGTGGAGAAATAAGCAAAGAAATCTAGGTAAACCAACTTTAAGGTTTGATTGTTAAGAGCGAGTTAAATTGTTAAAAGTAGCATTCAGTGAGTTTGTCAACTCAAAACGATTTACTCCCTCCATCCTTAAATTATTGTTTTGTTTGATCTGACATACGGATTAAGAATAAATAATTGACTTGATTATTAATATTGGTATAATGTGTAGTTTTCTTTAATATCCATGTATATGTGGCCTATAATTAAAATAGAGAGAAAAAGTAAGGATAAAATAGTAAAATTAATGTCCTAAAAATTTTTAAACAAAACAATTATTTAAGAACAGATAAAAAAAAAGTAAGACAATAATTTAGAGCCAAAGTGAGTATATATAATCTTGGACAAGTGTCTACACAGTGGTATATGCTATCTCATTGAGCCATCATTGATGATGGGTTCAAGATGATCAAGGAAGATCGATGTGTCTTGTCTACGACTGTTCAAGAACCATGTGCTCAAGGGCTTAAATACCAATTTGTTTGTTTTATTTTGACTCAAAATTTGTAAAGTTGTAGTTTCTTTTTTCACATTTTAATCACTCTATTTGGACTGGAGAATCATTAAGTTCGCTCAATCAATGAGCTTATTGATTGAAAAAGTTCAAGTAAAGTGATTAAAGTGTGAAAAAAAATAGTAAAGTGAGCGTAATAAATTTTGGGTGAAAATTGAGTGACCAAATTGATATTAAACCTACATTAATGACACATTGATAGTCGAAAATAACAGTCTAATACTACCAAGAGGTAGAAGCCCTCCATATTTGAGATGCAGGGCATTGCAAGTAAAATTTGTGTTAAAGTTCAATTTTATGATAATTGTTTCACGAGATGTTTTGATACTCTTTCCGTTTTAGGTAAAGAGTCAATTTTTGATTTTTTTGAGTCAACTTAATTAAACTTTGACCGATAATTTATACAAATTTAGTTATTTTCACAAAGTTATGAAAGACTTCTTGATACTCCCTCCGTTTGTTCCAAGCAAAGAGTCAACTTTTGACTTTTTTGGATTAACTTAATTAAACTTTGACCGATAATTTACAGATTTATTTATTTTTACAAAGTTACGAAAGTTGTAATACATAGCATTCTTAAGGTAGTTTTAATTAATGAAATTTATTTCCTAAAACATAAATAAAGTATATAAAATTTTGATTTAATTTAGTCACATATTAATTTTTAAGAAAATAAAAAATAAACTCTTTGTGAGTATGTCACAATAGACTTATCTTAAACAAGTCTTGAGACAAGTCAATTAAACCAATGTAAGATAGCAGGCTCTCCCATTGTCCTGCACAGTAAATAGATGTAAGATAGCAGAGCTCTCCCATTGTCATGCACAGTAAGTAGACCCAATGCTATAAGTGTTTGCCCTAAGACTGAAAGTTTCATATGGGAAGTGCATGCTCTTCGTAAGTTTGCATTTACAAGGTACACTAGCCAAGATAATGATAAAGTACTTGATTGAAGAAGTACTCACCCGTTTCAGTTAAAAAATTCACTAAACTATTTTAGAATATTCTACTCAAAGAATTTATTTAAAAAAAATTATATTTACAATTTTCATAAAACTTTCAAGTTTATCCTCCTCATGTATTACAAACATATTAACTATTTCTAATATTTTTATAATTATGATCAATTTCAATACTACTTATATATCATTTAATTATTAAACCTTTCAAACGTGGATTCTTTGGGTGGAACGGAGGAAGTAACTAATAATGAAAAATCATACTCCCTCTGTCCCGGATAAATGTTCCTACTTTCTATTTTGGAATGTCCTAACTAATGTTCCTAAAGACTTTTGATCTACCAATTCTCTATCATTCTTCCTAATATACCCTTAAAACTTCATTTAATATAACACATCCCAAACAAACTCAATTATTTAAAGTAGTTGAACTCAATTAATGTTTATGGGTATTATAGTCAGAACACATTTTACAGCACATCATTAATTATGTTTCTTAATTCCTGTGTTTTATCCACTAGGAACATTTATCTGGGACGAAGGGAGTAGCAATCAATCGATTGATATTTGAGTGCATCCCATGACTAAGATGCCAAACAACCAAGGGATGAAACTCACCGTTAAACATTTTCTCTAACTCATGTTTAGGATATGGCAAGATTTGAATATACTTAATATATATATAACATACAATGTTCTCGATTGTTCTTTATGTATTATGTTCTTGGAACAAAGTTTGTTTCAGCACTTAGTCTTGAGTTGTTTTGTCACTCTTAAGTCTTGAGTGGTTTGACTTAATTTTGAGTTCTTCATTAACACAAGCACATTACATTACCAAAGAGTATGTCACCAAAATAGGATGGGGTCTCTCACACGAGCAATTGCCTCGAGAGCTACGAACTCAAACTGAGATGAGACAATGATACTCGAGATACTAAAGGAGTGTGATGAGTAAACTACGGGAACACATATTCAACAAGTTACACGTCGCCTTGACAAGGATCAAGATGAGGTTTGAATATAATTGCATGTGAATCAAGGGAATTCATGCGAGTCTGGAAAAATGAGCCAAATATAAGTAGTTAGATGATAAGAGAAGTTTGAACCAAATATTTGTTTGGTGTATGAAGAATATTGACATTCGCTCTTTGAAAAAAAGTTATCCGCAGTAGCAAGTGTTTCAAATCACATGTGCATTTTGGGCAAAGGGATAAATGAGCAACCTATCCCATTTTCTCATTGTGTAGAGTCTCCTTAAGACCCATTTTTTGGATTTTGCCCTATGTGACTTTCGACTATGTTTAAGAGATGTCACATCTGTGTTTGCTACTTTGGCATGCCACCTAAGCCATGATTGATTCAACTCGATGGTACATGCTTGTGAAAGCGGTGATAGAGGAAGACAATTTTGATTTTATCTAATGTCTATATTTACCATTCGACTAGTTATGTCATGGACATAATTGTTACTGCATTTTAAGGATTTAAGAGTCAAGCATACTATTGTAGCTGTTGTGTCACGGATATTGGTTGTAGCTGTTGTGTCCTGTCTAACAGATGCATGATGTAAAGCTACCATGTACATGCACGCTTGGTGGTCGCATGCCACTTTCACTCATGTAAGAGATCATGGATTTAAGAGATAAATGGAAGCACTTGTGGTGGACCTTTTTAAGTGCACAGGCCATCATGTGCGAGTGGGAGACGTTGGAAATAATGGTCTGATATGACCTATTTGGCACCCAAGATGTTTGCCTAATTAATCCGTTAGATAAGCTAAAGTTGTCCAATCCAGTTACTTATCAAAGTCAATAAATCGATTAATCTCATAACACATCTAGTGGAGAGTGAATGGTTACAACTAAAAGAAAAGCTAAAGGCTAGTTTTTAGGAGAGTTAGAAACACTATGGTAAAAGATATCCCTACTTGACGAAAAAATTGAGCAGAGGATGACCGACTAGTAAGTGTTTGTATTCCATGCTAGTAGAGGTGAATAAATTGTCGGTGTCAGTGGTGCACTTGCATTGTGAGTTCTTTTGTTGGGTTGTTAGGTGGTGGTGGCAAGTTGGAAGATGGTGTCAACCATTTTTGAGGTAGTTAGTGGTAGCAACAATGGCCATTCAACATTGGTTGTGGTTATGGGAGCTTGAAGGTGGTGGTGGTTATGAAGTTTGGTGGTGGTTGTTTCTCTCGAGAGTTCACGCAAGGAAGGATAAACTTTTTAAAATTACAACTCATGCATTGTTAAGTTGACCAAGTTGGATACATGGACTAAAAATATACAGAAAATGATAAAGCAAGATAATTCATTTACAAATTTGATTTGTAGCATGCATTGTAGTGTTATACAGTACAACTCATGCATTGTTAAGTTGTACTATAAGAGTATGAGCATTGCTATTTACACTTGGAAATTTGCTAAGTACACCCTTGTTGGTGTTCGGCACCCCTGCAGAACATCACTTTGGCGCATCAAGTGATGTTCGACAGAAATGCCAAACACCAACAGAGGTGTACTAAGCAAATTCTCGGGTGTAAATAGCAATTCTCTAATAGTATTCTGTTGATTAATTCTCTTGCTCTAACATCACTAGGAAGATATTTAATCCATATTGATCACTTAATTAACTGGTTTTTTCCGACAATACATCAACGGCTATTAACCACCACACTACGCCACTAACCACCTCGAGAAAATGCTGAGGAACCTCAGCGGACGGCGGCGACCCCGCTACGGGACTCACGTTTGCGCGGTGATTGCCGCCCTACTCCTTCTCCTCTCCGTCGCTCTCCTCCACAGTCGCCTCAGCTACGACCGTCAATCCCACCTCGTCCGTCCCTCCAACGAATTCAATCTCGACTCCGATCCACTCCTCGAAGACGCCGATCCCGACGACCGTAACTCAGGCAACGGCTCCGAAGACCGAATCGACGAGCTAGACGAAGTTGTCCAGGACGATTCCGATCCGTCTAGGGTTCCTGACGAAGACGACATTCTTCGAGGGGTTGAAATTGAAGAAGATGAAAATGACCAGTCTAGGGTTTCAAGGTACTACTTTGATCACGTGCATGGGGTAATTCGACGCGCTTTTGACAAGCGATCGATCGATCAATGGGAGGATTACGTGAGTTTTGACGCGAATTTGGGGTTAGAGGATAGTACTAGTAAGGTTGCTTTTGCATTTGCTTCGGACGATGTACCCCTGGATGAAAATGTAAGGAGAAAGGTTACAATGGTGAAGGGGATAGAGGATGCACTTTTGTTGAAGGTTGGGAGCAGAGTTTCGCCATTGAGGGAAGGGTGGGGAGGGTGGTTCGATGCGAAGAGCGATTTTTTGAGGAGGGATAGGATGTTTAAGTCACACTTGGAGCTGTTGAATCCTTTGAACAATCCATTTTTGCAAGACCCTGATGGGGTTGGAGTGACTGGGCTCACTAGGGGAGATAAGTTAGTCCAAAAGGGGATCTTGAATCAGTTCAAGAAGGTGCCTTTTCTTGGAAAAAAGCCACTGGGGATTGTGGAGTCCAATGATGAATTGAAATCGAGTGCCAAAACTCAATTGTTGGAAGATGCGAGGAAAGTTAAGGTTAATGGAGCGGTGATTGTTGATGAAGGAAGAAATGAGATGAAGAGGGCAGAGAGAAGAACTTTAGATGATAATGATGCCAATAACAGGAGTGAGAATATCCAAATGGTAACTGAGGTAAGTCAGAGTGACAAGAAGAGAGTGGATTCATCCATGGGAGTGAGGGGTTCGAAGAATGAAGATAGTAATGATAGTTTAATTTCTGAATTCTCGGGTCAAGTACATGCTGATGGCAAGAGATGGGGTTACTTCCCTGGCCTGCATCCTCGACTTTCTTTCTCCAACTTCATGGATGCGTTTTTCAGGAAAGGAAAGTGTTCGATTAGGGTCTTTATGGTTTGGAATTCACCACCATGGATGTTCAGTACTCGACACCAACGAGGCCTTGAAAGCCTTCTATTCCACCATCCAGATGCATGCGTCGTAGTATTTTCTGAATCTATTGAGCTTAATTTCTTCAGTGGTTTCGTCAAGGATGGGTAATTCCTTAGCTTTACATATCTTTCTATTTATTTTGGTACTTAAGCAGGATCCACTAGTTCTGTCTTCAAGTAAATCAATTTGGTTTTCGGGGTTGTTGGTAGTTATGGATGTGCACTTCACAAAAGTGTGACACTTCATTTGGTTATGTTGTCTGTCAATGTTGCTGTGTGCTAAGGCCGGGGTTTACAATGTGTGCTCCTTTTAATTTTGTGTCATTTGTGAGTGAAATCAAGCTACATAAAGTATAAAAAAAAAAAAAAAAGAGTTGATTTATTGATAAAACTGTGAAACCTTCAGTGGTTTTGTCAAGGACGAGTAATTCCTCAGCTATACATAGCTTGCTATATGAATCTAATTAGTGTCCAAATTTACATTGGGCCCATTAGTTCTGTCTTGAAGTAAATCATTTTGGTTTTTGGAGTTGTTGATAGTTATGGCTGTATGCTTCACAAATGTGTGACTTTTTATTTGGTTATCTTGACTGTCAATGTTTCTATGTACTAATGCCGGGGTTAAATGCGTTTTAAGGTCCTTGTATTTTTGTGTCATTTATGGTTGAAATTAAGCTATGTACATATAGAGAAAGTTGATGCATTATGAACACTTTTTCCCAGTTTCAAGCTTGCTGTTGTGATGCCCAATCTGGATGAGCTGCTGAAGGACACACCAACGCATGTATTTACTTCTGTATGGTTTGAGTGGAAGAAGACAAAGTTTTATCCTACTCACTACAGTGAGCTTATCCGGCTTGCTGCTCTCTACAAGTAAGCCATATACATCTTTATATTTTAATAATGATTTAATTTATCCATAAAAAGACTTAGTTCTGTAATTCCATTTTCAAATGGTTTCTTAGATTATATAGTTGCTTCTTTCAAAATATGTTTCACGAATAATAAGAATAAATTATAAGAGATGCTTTATAGCATGGTGAGGAAATCCTGAAAAACTAAATCAATGTCAAAATACGTAAGCGTAACCATTATTCTGATATGTGGAGCTACTGAATTTTTGTTCGAAAAATAAACGGATTTGAGAGGCTGCAGGAGGTATACTAAGTAATGAGTTGCACTTGTATAAGAGTTTTAGGTTTTCAAGTGCTAATACTGCAGACTGAAAATTTTGACATAGGTTTGTAGGACTGTGGTCTACAACGTGTCTTGGATACATTTTTGTTTTGGATACTGGGTCAAAGATTGATAAGTTTCCTTTGAGACCCTTCTACGAAGTTTCGGCAAAGAAGAGTTTGTTTAGGACAAGCATGGGAACTCTTCCTACGAGGTTTGGTGCAAATGTCAATATAGGGAAATAAATGGTTGGCATTAAAAGGCTTTGTGTCTAATTGAAGGGAAAAGAGAAAAAGGTTTGGGGTTTACGGACAGGCTAGAGATGGAAATGTTTGTGGCTCATGGTGCATGAAAATGTTTAGAGGACAATTCTTGGTGCTGTGATCCATAAATAATTATAGCATTGTTTTTATCTTCTTTTCCCTTGTTTTTCTTTGTATGTTTCCTCTTTCTATTAATCTTATTTTATCAAAAATAAAAGCAAAAATGAAAACTATAACATTGTTTCTTCTGGTAATTTTTTCTGGATATGTGCTGAATATGGGATGATGAAATACACTGGGTATGGTATTACCCTTGGTAGCTCGTTGAAATTCTTCTATTATGTTGCACCATATAATTGTAAAAGAATAACCTAGAAGAACTTTGTCTTCTCACTGTCATGAAAGAGCATATTTTGAGAATATTCTTTATATCTTCATCATTATTGCACTAGGAGCGTTACATAAGGACATATGGGCTTAGGCAATCCTGATGTAAGAGGAATTTGACTTTCTGGTAGAAAGGTTATTGACTACTATTATGTTTAAATTCTATCATAGACCATGTGTATAGATCAAATTTTAATCCACTTCATAATACAAATAAATTTTACTTGTAATATTTATTTCATTGACTTGAAAAGCAATAGAAACTGTCATCCTCGAGAAACAGTAATACAACAGGACTTTGACTTCCTAGTAGAAGAGTTTTTGACGACTAGTTTGTTTATATTCTATTGAAGAACATGTGTATAAAATCAAATATTAATCCACCTTGTAACGCGACTAAATCTTCCTATACTGTTTCTTTCATCGACTCTTAAAAGCGATTGAAATTGACATCCTTGATGAACGGTGATAGAAATGGACCAGTGGAGTATAAAAGCTGGAATCAGTGGGTTTTAGTTGCTGTTTATTTTTGCTTCTTTATAGAGAAGTAGCTTTCTAAATAATGGGGAACAACATGAAATTTGTGTGTGTGTGTGTGTGTGTGTGTCTCTCTCTCTCTCTCTCTCTATATATATATATATATATATATATATATATATATATATATATATACCGTGACGACCCAAAGTCATCACCTACTTCCAAATTCATATACCAACATATCAGAGTATCTCAAATTTGCAGCGGAAAATAAATAACACCCAGATTCTCAAAATTCATCAATCTTATAAATATCAATCTTGATACAACAACTCAATCAAATCTCAATGAAACCCAAATATTACAACAATCACTTCTAACAACCACACTAGGCTCGCTCTCTGCCCCACCTCGCAGCTAGCTATGCTTCCACTGCGCATTCTGATCAAATTAAACCTGCAAACCTCAAATAATTGGTGCGGGGGTGAGCTTGTGAGCACAGCAAGGAAGAGAATATACAATACCACAGAATAGAACGGAGACATACGATTCAAATATCACTTTGTCCATGAAGTTAAACTATGGACAATAACTCATAAATCAATAAAATCATGCTCTTGGCAAATCAACGTTCAAAGAACGAAACACGATATATATGTTCGAAGCATCAAAATATACTGATCAATCATATATCATAGTTTAGTGATACTAGTCGGTATCTTCGGTCTAAGTGTGCCCCGTTATAGTTGTTGTTGTTTGGTTGGTGGGCTCATAGAACTAAGTACCAACGATTGAGATGTTTATAAGTTTATATATATATTATATACACATATTTCATATACCATTTCTAGTTTTATCCTTTGTGAAGGTGAGAGTGTCTCATGGGATTTCTCCTTTTATTCTATTTTACTTCTCTCGTTTTCAGATTTTAATGATAGTGACTTAATTGATTGTGTAATCCTTTGTTTTCTTTCTCTGATTCCTATAAACTGATATGGATTGTACTGTGGATATTTTCGTTTAGGCCATTTATGACTGACCCTATTCTTTCTAGGATAAAATGCAACAAACATCTCTGTACTATGCCTTAATTGCGATTTTTGTCCCTTCACATTGCTATTGCGTTTTTTCTGTGTACGATTTTTATCGCCTCGCAACGTTTTATCATCTGTGTACAACTTTTATTGCCCTTGCAACGCCCCTTCGTCCATTTATTCCGTTAAATGAGTTTTATCTTATCAATATGCCATCACGTGACCTATTCTAGAGGGGATTTTCGTGCATAGTTCTCATTTAATTTATCCCCTTCCTTCCCCAACCCATTTCCCTTCCTTTCCATCATAGTCGCCACCGCCACCACCACACTACCGCTAACTCCTTCTCTCTAGTCAAATTGAAATCCTCTACTCAAGAAATCCGGACTAAAGCTTTCGTCAGCAATTTTCTTTCCAATTATAAGATGACCCTAAAATTCAAAATCTGCATCAAGAAGAGCAGCTGAGTTACATTTTTCGACAAATTCTGCGAGAGCTCGTAGTACTGCCTCTCATTCCTTACAATACATTACTCACTCTTTCTTTATTTCTCTCTCTTCAAAAAGCCCAACAAAACTAAGTTTGAAAGCACTCACTTTACTGTTCACTACAAAAATAGGGGTCAAAATTAAGATTCAAACTAAACAAATTGCTTAAATGCATGACTTCAACCATCAAAATTCTCGAAACCCATCAAAATTGTAAATCCCAAATTCTCAATTCTTTCAATAAATAGGAAAAAGATGGATCTAATGAAAGCACAAACGAATGTTTAAGCAAAGATGAAAACATTCATGTATTATGAAGGATATGAATCTGTATGAATTTGGGGGCTGCCTTGGGGCAGCTACTGCTTGGGGCCTTTCCACTGGGGGACTTGCGGGGTGTTTGCTTGGTTCATAGCATTTGTCGAGAGAGGGAGACGATTCAAAGTAATTATGAGAGAGGAGAGAGAGATTGTTTGGTGATGAATATGGGTGAGGTAGACTACTATTCTTATAAGTCCAATTGGAGTCAACTATATATGTGTGTGTGTGTGTGTGTGAGAGAGAGAGAGAGAGAGAGAGAGAGAGAGAGAGAGAGAGAGAGAGAGAGAAGGGGTGTACAATGAAAGTTATGCACGGACAAAAATATTCCTCTGAAAAAGGTCACTTGATGGCTCGTGAGTGAGATAATGCTCAATTAACAAAAAAAGAAAAAAAAATGGACGGAGGGACAGTCTTAAGGCGAGGAAAATTGTACAGGGATGTCTGGTGCATTTAATCCTTCCTGAGTTCCTTCTATGAATAATTTGATAGCATTTAGTAAAATTTTATAATTCCTTTATTTATTAAACATATTTGAGGGAGTTTAAGAGAGACTATTAGGAGAGAGTGAAACATAGATTTAATATACTCCCTCCGTCCCGGATAAGTGTTCCTACTTTCTATTTTGAGATGTCCCAACTAATGTTCCTTAAGACTTTTGATCTACCTATTTTGTACCATTTTTCCTAATATACCCTTAAAGCTTCATTTAATATAACATATCCCAAAGAAACCCAATAATTTAGAATAGTTGAACTCAATTAATATTCATAGGTATTATCGTCAGAACACATTTTACAGCACATCATTAATTATGTTTATTAATTCCTGTGCTTTATCAACTAGGAACATTTATCCAGGACGGAGGGAGTACATTTTTTCTAACTTGGTAGGGATAAAATTACTGATATGCATTCTTTCTAAGTTACAAGGGTAGGACAGTTATTATATGAGGTCTACCCAATGCTAGATGCACAGTATGACAATAGATCGACCAATTAGCTTGTATCATTTTTCATACAAAGTTCTCACGCAATCGACCTGCATGAGCAGAAAAGGGATTATATGTACTATGAGATGAGAGCCAAAGCGAAAGAAAGAGTCAGACAGAGCACACAGAAAGTTACAAGTGCTAAACTGAGTGGAGCAGTGATTCGTATACAAAAATTAAAATAAAATAAATCAAACTAGCAACCTATCTATCTTTGCCTTCATTGCTCTCCCTTATTCTATCAGCATCATCCTATTAGCTTTCTCGAACATCCATCCTCATTCTATACATTCTCCGTAACAATGAGCGCGCTAGTTTAATTACCTTCTGAGCCCAAACCTTGGTGCAACTAGCAGCTCAACTTCATTACCTTCATTCTCATTGGCATCGGGAGCAAGATCCTATTCCCCCATTCCCATTAGGGCTCTCACCCCATTCCAATGCTATGGTGGGGGATTTTCTTTCTCTCTCTCATCTCCTTTATGGACAACTCGGGAGCAGCCGAGGGACATCTCAAGCATAGCAAGGGGTTGAACAGAAAGCAAAACACAAAGAAGCCAGTCAAAGAGGAACAAGGAGTACACCTCCATCATCCTTACCTCCTGCAGCCTATTGAGTGGAAAGAGTCAAGTCAAGCATAGAAGCAGGACTAAGGGACAGACTAACTGGGCCATCATCTTGGGTTGAAGCCTCATTCACACGAAGGGTAATGAAGTGAGACGAGTACAAGAGAAGGAAAAAAGAAAGGAGGATATCTCAGCGATGGTTTAAATTCCTAATATGAGAGTCAAAAGCACCATTTAAACTTTAATAAAGTTCCCAATTCCCTAGTTGGCTTCTTATGCAAGTCTTTTGAATTTGCAATTTTCTCTTTTACCGTTGATTTGAGTGAACACAAGATTTTTATTTGAAGTGGTTAATTCACCACATGATTTACTAACACCATTTCTATGTTATTGCTCTCACAGGTATGGTGGGATCTACCTTGATTCCGACATCGTAGTGTTGAAACCATTATCTTCACTGACTAATACGGTAGGCCTAGAGGACGAGCTAACTGGAAGCCACGTAAATGGTGCTGTGATGGCTTTTAGGAAGCACAGGTATTTCAGCAACTTGCTCTTTGGTGGTGAACTTTACTTGTGTATGTTTCCAATTATTTTCTGTCCTGTCTCCTAAGTTTTTTGTTTTGAAGAGCTTTGGCGAGAGAGCTGCATATCTGTTGGATATTTTTGTAATGTTTACCTTCCTGTTAGTTTATGATTTCAACTTTATATACTATGCAGTTATGAATCTGAAGTATATTATTATTTTTGTAATGTTTACCTTCCATGCCACTCCCTCCTTTCTTCTTCTCTCTCCTTTTTTTTGTTTTTTTGTTTTGTTTTGTTTTTTTGCCTCAGCCATGAAGCTGAACTATATTATTGTTTCATTGTGCCGTTTGGTGCAGAGTTCATTTTTTTTCTTCAGAATCATTTTTCCTTTAGTTTTTTGGTTCTTCAAGTTTCCTAGTTGATGGAAACTCCTGGGAGAAAAGATCATTTATATTTCTGATCAGTGAAAGGGAGCATAGTTCTCCTGATTCTTTTCTCTTTTTGGCCATTGTGATCATGACTGTTATAGAGGTGATGGATAATGTTTTGGCTACACAGATTATTATCTGTAATTTTGTATATACTGTATACTGAGTTCTTTTATCTGTGAACTGTTGTCAAACTTTGTTTGAAGAGTGTGAAATTTAGTATAAATAAACCTCATACTTGCTCGTTTATATTACCTTCTCCTTTAATTTTTATATGAACTTTGAGATTTATTTTATGCTTATCTGCAGTCCATTCATACTGGAGTGTTTGACTGAGTTTTATGCAACTTACGATGATACCCTCTTGAGGTGGAATGGAGCTGACCTTTTGACTAGAGTAGTGAGAAACTTTCTGGGTAAAGAGAGTCTTTTGAAGACACAAGTGGATCTGAAATTGCTATCTCCTTCTGTTTTCTTTCCTATAAGCCGTAATGATATTACAAGGTATGTTTTTCAAATCTGCTGTCAAATGATTGTTTTTTGCATGCTATGAGGAGATTCAGTGAATTCATTTTTGATTGAGAATTTCAAATTTGCTAATAGTTGTATCTTATCCACTCTGCGATACATTTTCCAGATCTTGGACACACTCAGCAGTCAAAGCTTATTGATTGTGTGTTTCTGATTTTGTCTTTAAACCATACATGGTTACAGCTGGTACATTCGTTAGAGTGCTGCATGTGTATAGACATTTCTAGACTTCACAATGGCGGGACCTTCATACAGGAGGCCGTCTTTCATTTTACTTGCTCCCTTCATCCCAAAAATGAGTCCTACTTTCCATGTTCGTTTCTTCCCAAAAAGAATCCATTTCTTAAATGTAAGCTGTAAAATTTATTATTTGTTCAATTTCTTTTCTTTCTTTTCGAAAACATGATATCTCTCTTACTTGTCATACAAAGACAAATAAATGTTTAGTGCAATTTAGGGGAAATATATAGAAGTCAAAGACCAATATAAAAAGTTCCAACTTTCCAAATGAGACTTTTTTGGGACAGGAGTACAAGATAGCTCATATTACAACAATAGGTGCTTAGCGTATGGCAAATACTAAATGTATGATGAAGAAGGAGATATATGTGCATCCAAGCTGTTTATCGTTATTGTGCCCTTGGCACCTGGGGCACCAGTAAGGTAGCCAGTCTGAGGGCAAACACCAAGACATCCTATAGTGTGTGAGAGAAGGCAGTAATAAGCTTCCAGCTACTCTGGACTAGGCTTTATATCTGGGAGTAGTTTCTTGAAGGAAGAATCTTTCAGTGAAGGGTTCTTAAAGTTGATATGGAAGGTGATTTCTGATCTTACACTGAATGGTAAGCTCTTTATTTAGTGCTCAGGTATTGACAGATTGGTGGAATCCCTAGCATGTGGAAAAGGATCCTCCTACAAGATGAGCTGCCTCTGGCGTCAAGTTGTTCCTGTTCTTCTATCTGCAGCAAATTATAGGGAATGTGGTGAAAGTCCTTGACTTGGGGCCGGGGGGATATCATGGTGAAGTCTCTTATGAATTACAAGAAGGACGTGGCAATGCGTCCTGATCATGGAGTTGAAGCTCTTGGTTAAACAGTGTGCTCAAAAGCACTAGACTAGTGCATGAACTGATGAGTCAAGCCCCTAGGTTAGGCCATACTGACGAGGGCAATACCTGGATATTTTATCTGCTACTATGGTCACACGATCGAGGCATGTAAGAAGATCACGTGTTTGTTACCTCTGGTTGCACACAACTGGCTAGGGTCTTTGGGATCTTAGTAGGTCGCTCCCAGACAAGCGTGATGGGGTTGTGCTGTAATACCTTGGGGAATGGTGCCAAGGTCTGTTGCCCTAAGCAGATCCATGAGTGGTTTGCCCCTGGCCTTGTGGTTAATTAAGATGCAACGTCCAGTAGTAGACCAGGGTTGCACTTTGTTTTTAGTTAATATCCTCACCATCAATGCAGCAGGCCTGCCCTGGTGTCTCGTGCTAGTTGGCCCCCTGGACTTTAAGGGGTGAGACCCTTTTCCATGTCAGACTTTGACCTCATATTAGACTACCATTTATTGGTCATCACCTAGTGTTGCACCTTTAATCCAACATCTTCATGCCTTCTATGTAGATATATGACCTGTCTTTTGTTGCAAAAATGTGTCCATACGCGCACTGTCATTCTAATGCTTGGCAGCCCTAGTTCTTTTATAACTGCATCTGCAAGGGTGTCCTACTAATGGCAGCTTGTCAGGATGGAAAAGATGCTAGTAATTATTTTAGCAAAATAAAGTGAGAAAAATAAGTGTAGCAAAAGATATCTAGTGCAGTTGAAACTATGTCAAAGATTTTGTCGAAGCTAATGTTTTGCTGTTTTGAGTCACTACTTCGAGATTCTTGCACTAACTAGTTGAGCTGCTGCCATTAGGCTAGAGGTGACTTCAAAAACATTAGGTGCTGTAGTTTATGAAATCAATCTTTGGCTCACAATACGTTGAGATGCACGTCTTGCTTTGAAGCCTTGCATGGGTGTATCACATTCTCAAAACTGCGATTTCAGTCAGAACTCATAGTAGCCCTTTTGTTTCATGCTCGATACTTTTAGCTTTATATTGGTGGACATAATGTAAGAAGAACCTCAATTGGTGCAATTAATGATGCTCTCTATTAGATAAGATGGGCTACGACTTAAAATCTTGTCGTTGAAAATAAATTCAGGGTTCAAGGATCAACAACGTAAGGTTTAGTCTAGAGAGGAGGGATTTTTCTTAGCTGTTTAGAGAGTAGTTCGGAGTAAGAGCAGCAGCAACCTACTATCATGGAGTTTATGGTTCTTTAAGCTTGCAAGGCATGGCGGAATGATTGAAATTTGTCACTATAACTATAGGCTAAGGAATCAAAGTTTTGGCTGTTTTCGGCTGTAAAAGTTTCTCACTTCCGTTTGGGCAAAGATGTGGCATGCTTGGATATGCCATTAAGGGAAAATCTAGCCCGAAATGCAGCTTTATCCTTGTTCTCATTTTGAACTTCTTTTTATTGGAAATCTTGCTACAGTACCCAAATGGGCCAAATCCTCCCATCAAAATCTCGATCTCCATGATTACTGATCCTCCTCTCCAACGTATCCTCTGTTCTTGCCTTACCCATTGCCTGAGAAAAATCGCGTAAGCAGAGGATTCTGCTTCCAAATACAACTGCTACAAAATCCTCCCATCAAAATCTCAACCTCCATGATTACTGATCCTCCCCCCCTCCTCTCCAACTTATCCTTTGTTCTTACCTTACCCATTGCCTGAGCATAATTGCATAAGCAGAGGATTCTGCTTCCAAATACAACTGCTACAAGAAACCATAGTTGCTATCATGGTAACAGTGTAAGGTTTTAGATGAATTGGTTAGTTAAATTGGTATCAGAGCTTTGGCTAAGCAGGGTCTTTGATTTGAGTCTCTCCATTTGCAAGTTGCAATGGGTTTGCCCAGAAAGGTCGGCGCTTTATTTGGTTTGTGATGCACCTCGGCTTATCTCTCCACTTGCAAACAGGTGTAGAACTTGAGGGGGAGAGTTGAGGCTTGATATACATTATTGCACCCTCTCTCTAATGGCAGAAGAATCAGTCATGTAACACTTTCAGATGACAGTAAAGAATGACCTATCCAAACAAAACCTTCTGATTTGGTTCAACTTGATAATGGGGCAGGTCATGTCAGGCCCACCAGGGGCTGATATTACCTTTCTGTAACCCTTCATGATCAATGAAAACCTCCTGTCTTGCCTCCTTCCTAACGAGGGCTTTGACGATGATCCCGTTTTCTGTCGCGAAGGAGCACATGGCTCACCCTTTACCATATCATGCCTGGAAATAGTTATGAGATGAATGTAGGGACCTAAATTGTGGACTTTTTGAGCATCCCAACATAGTACAATGGAGCCGATGGACGTTCAAGTGAGTTAAATTCGAACTTGATTACTTGCATTTGATGCAAGTAAATTCGAACTTGATTACTTGCATTTGATGCAAGTCTCACTTATGATCATCTCCATTATTATGAGCTTGTGACTATCCTCAAGATGAATAATTAAACTTGGAACAGAATGTCTCCTTTTCCATACACTGGAGAAGACTCTGGGATCCCACGTCACTAAGACATCTGCTATTCCCAATTCCTATAGCTCCCAGGTGCCTCCGATTGATACATCTCCTGCTCCAGATTGATTAGATAAGGTCTTCTCCTCTTGTATAGTGTAATAACACCAAATCAGACTCTTACCTTACTGATCAGAAACTCAGACTACAGTAATCAATACCATAGCTGATCCTTATGCCAGTATGTTTAATCGATCCACTCATCCACATCAATTAGAAATAGACATAATTACGGGCATTGGTGTTGCGTAGAAAGATAGTACAAGGCTAATGAACGAGATGCTCGTCTGTTTCCACTTCATTGCTGCTTCAAGTTCCTTTTACTGCATATATGAAACTAAAAAGAGTTGAATAGGGTCCTTTTGCAAGGGCCAATACGTCGCGGAACAGGCACATCGCCTGTGCAAGCCAAGACCGGGCATGTGGCCTACACGTACTAGAGCATCATGCCTGCGCAAGCTGGCCTGCAAACCTCGCTGAGCACTTAATCACTGCTAGGGGACGACCAATGCGGTTGATCCCCACATTTTACTGCTTACCTTCTCACAAATGCCTTGGATAGGACATGACCGAGGTATTGTGCAGACAGCTGAGCGCTGAATCTATGGCCGCACGCTGCATGAGCCCTGCATTTGGGATCGCGGAGGGTTTTGGACTTGAGGCTGGAGTATGGAGTTTCCCACGTGGCCACCCGTTTATGGGACACATGGTCTAGCTAGGTAGTCAAAGGAGAACTGCGGTTGGTCCCCAGGGGACATGTGACAGCCATATACGCGCCCATGTACGGACCGTTCAATCAGGAGATGCCATGGTATCATCCAGCCCACATGTGCCTCGGCTAATTAGCGAGTTACTGTTCCCTATAAATAGCTCCTCATATCATTTATGAAGCAAGTTCTGAAGGTCTGTTTCTTAGGGATCGTGTTGCCTGCAAGTACAAGCAGTAGTCCACTCGTGCTACTTAGCTAGTCCACTCTTCCACCCTCCACTCTGCCATCCTTGGTGAGCCGCAGTGTGTAGCGCCAAATTATACCCATAATTCACCCTTCTATCCCTACTGCAAGGACTATCCTTCAACAAAAAGTTTAAAAAAAAGAAGAAAAATGAAAACTTAATACACCTGTAGATTTACTGATTATAGTGACTGACATGTGTATCTTTTGTTGGCCGGAGGTGAAAATTTCATTGCATGCATAGCATATAGGTTGCTGAAGGGATTATATTGGTTATATCGTATACTTTCTCATTCCTGGTGCTTCTTGTTTTTCTGGTAATTTTAACTATCAAATTGCCAGCTTAACTTTCACGTGTTTTATTTAAATTTACTGTCATATCCTTTTCATTTTATGTACCCTGATACATTTCGTTTTGGACAGATACTTCACAGCACCAGCAACAGAGCCGGAGAGAGCTCAACAAGATGCTTTTTTAAGAAGATCTTAAACGAGTCATTAACATTTCATTTCTGGAACAGCTTAACATCAGCTCTGGTCCCAGAGCCTGAGAGCCTCGTTAGCAGGCTCATTAACCACCGTTGTATTCACTGCTCTGATATGCTGTAATATTTGTGGAATGATATATCCGTCTAAGATGTGTTCCAGCTGGGTGAATTAGGCAGTATATGAAATTATAGAAAGCTCTCTTGTTACATGACGTTATAGAAATCGATGAGGCCGAAAGCTGCTTGAGAGTCAACGACTCAACACGAAGCACATGTCATTTGTCGAACCAGCACACTTAAGTCATGGTATATATTTATATATATATTCGTTTTCTTAAAGGACTACAGTTTGCAAAGCCGATTAACAAAGTCTGAATTGCGGAGGAAGACCAGCATATATTCAATGTTCGCTTTCCAAGGTTCTGCACACTTGCTTTATATCCTTGTATTACGTTTCTTTGTGAAGGAGCTGGGATATGTCGTGTTGAATCGTTGATACAATCTCAAAGCGGAAATCCATTCTTTGAGATTTATACAAGTGGCATGATGTTGAAGTTCCTCTGTAAGTTGTCTTTTACAATGACTGCCTCCGAAAAGAAAATAATCCTCGGAATAATCCTCGGAGGCGATTACTTGAAGACTTTCTGCAATCTCTTGTTGGTGAGAAGATAATCTTTGTAAAGGTTCCTGTTTTCTTTTTCCGTTTACCTAGCCATTTCCTTAGCACTTTCCTTTTTGTTGACAATCAAACAGGGTGTACATTACCAATTACCCCAAGCAATAGAAAAGTGCTTGTCAATTTTGATTTCCAGGCTGTTTAGTCACAGGTATGGGGGAAAATTTCTTGTCTGTTATATTCTTTTCTTGCCTTTTATGTAATGTACATATGCTTAAGCATCACATGCAAGTCTACATAATTTAGTAGTCACTCGGACAAAGTTCGGTTTACAGGTTACTTTTGGTATCCTCTATGCATAGACCAGACAAAACTGGGTGCAATAAACCTGAGAAATCATTTTTAGTAACTTCTTTTGTGCATCACAATAGTGACTTGAGGATAATTTAGGGTTCCACTTGAAATCTCGTAGGTGCTAGTGAGTCCCTTTCTGATTTAAGAGATGCCACTTACCACCTAGTCAAATATAAGCTTCTCAGAATGATTATGGATACTAACTTCAGAATGATTAGAGTCTCAAGGATAAATGTCCTCCCCGGAATGGCGATTTCACGTGGGATGGTGAGAGTAAAACGAGCCATAAGCTCTAAACCAATACTTTGATGTGTAGAAGATGGTATTGAAGATGACCATAGACATGCCGCAAGAGTGACTGATCTGATCTTGCTGAATCTGTTTGCAAATGTTCTTGCAGTTTTCATGTAAAAATGCACAAACTACAAATAGATTTACGCCCTGAGACCGGGGCGTGGGGGGTGAAGAAGCAAGCATACCGGACTTGGCTCCTTTCTCCATTAGCAGATTTTCTCAATTCCGTCAGTGCACCTTTGGATGCTTATGACATCGGACATGTAACAGTAACAGTCATCTAAAGGTGCATTGAGGGAATCGGGTAATCTAGTAATGGAAATGATCCCAATCTGAAGCATACCTTCAAACTGGTTAGAGTATTGAAGTAGCCCCCATGTTGGTTGATTCTCTTTCCCCAAAAACAAGAAAGGGAAGGAAAAAGTGGTGAGGATAAGGAGGAATATCAGGGAAGGAAATAAATTGAATTATGCTGTACTATACTATATTAGTACATACAAGTGTTTCTTCACGCCTTCTTTCCTAGTCCATCGCATTGGGTCCAAAGCATCTTTTCTTCACAGGATTCCACACCCATTGCACAAGGAACTTCCTTCCTTTCACCCCATTCACATTGTACCCATTCCCCAGGAGTCCTTGTACACTTGCCCTACAAACCCGCCACCGGCACCTGATCCGTACACCCCAACACACAAGTCGGCTATCTCGGTGGGTGCTGTCGGGTCATCCCCTGCGTACCATGCGTTCACCAGCGGGTTACTTGTTACTCGGCTAACTCGTGGGCCATCACGCTGATCATTCCATCAACACCGGGGTCCCCATTTGGTGCACCCATGATATTGTTGCCTCCTCTTGTGCTAGGTGGTGGCTTGCCGGAGTACTTGGGCCAAGCAAACGGGTAAGCACAAACACCTGGGCATTGGGTGCCACTATGCCCAATCCATGCGTAAGGCAAAGTCACACCAACAATGGATGGGAACGTGAAGTAGTGAAACCCACAAACTGCCCTACAGAAATCCTGGACTTGAACGTCAGACGAGGTTAGCACCAAATAGAGACCGTTACGGTAATTGAGAGGTAATGCTCTTGGATGAGAAGTGACAGCAGTTTTTATCACAGACTGCATCGATAATCGACTGAGGTAACCTCCATGAGAATACCTAGAGTCGTGGAATTCACCGGAGAGAACAATGCTTCCAGTGATATTCGAACCGGTTTGGTCCCTGTAGAGGCGCACGGTTTGCCACCAGTCGGAAACGGAAGGAGGAGGTGCAGAAGAAGAGAGAGAGTAGAGGAAGTCTCTAATGGTGGATTGGTGGTTTGAGTTCCAATGGCCATACCATATAATGTAGAGGTTGATGGGAGCTGCAAGGACTGGACCCATGTGGTATTGAAGGTCAACTAGGTTAGATGAGCCTTCATAGTTCTTGGCCTCCTCAAATTGTTGGCTTTGGCTATATGAAAGAGAGAGCAAGAACAAGAGCAAATGCCAATACATGGAGAGCTTTTGCATTTTGTGATATATGGCCTTTGATAACAGTTCCCTTCTTATATAATGAAAGTAGGTGAAGTTATGAGAGGAGAAACTTCTTGGATAGGAGTCTAGTGTTCATTTATTGTGTATTACTACTATTATAATTTCTTTTTTCTTTTTTCTTTTTTTAGCCCAACCCAAAAAAAATTTTTTAATTAATTAATTTTCTATATTATTACCTTAGGGGGTGGGGGGACAATGGGCTACATGTTAACATAATTCATTTCCACCATTGCCTACTTTTAATTGATGGCCATGGTACTCCTTTTTCTTTATTCTTAACAAAAGTTGGTTCCATCATACTATTGTACTGTTAGATACTGAGTTCGGCTAATATGTGCGCTATGGGCATATTTTACTAACTTATACTTTTTAAGTTTTGTTTTGATAATCACCCATTCACGAATTTTAGTGCTACTAAAATAGTTCTCGAAACAAAACATACAAAGTGAGTGTGTTAATAGAGACACATGCTAAGCATTCATTTATAATATCTTTTGTCTCGTAAGCAACTTTTAGTGTCATTGACACTTAAAAATAGGTACTTATCAAGACAAAACTTACTATATACTCCCTTTATTCTAATTAAAGAGTTCATATTTAAAAAGTCTAATAATTAAGGGATATATTAATGTTATTGGAGTTGGTCATAATTACCAAAATACTTAAGTATAACCAAGATGCTCACAACACAATTGTAGGGTAAAGATACAAGGTTATGAAAATTATAAGCATAATTTTTTTAAAGTGGACTCTTTAAGTGAAACATTCTAAAATAGAATAGTTGACTTTTTGTCTGGAACAAAGGGAATATGAGTTTTCAAAATGTATTTTTAGGATAAATGTTAGTCAAATCTTAATAAAAATTAGAAAATAAATTTGTATAAGGAACTTTGACTTATCAACAATGTAGTAGTTTGTGCATCCATTAATTATACAAGTTCCGGTAAGAGCATTGGGATCAAACATGGAATGGTTGTTTATTTCACACGTGTCCAACAACGAATAGATGCTAATGCACGTGGCTTGTTGTAATTGGTCGTTTATATACTTCGCACATTTAGTTTTTTCTGAAGATAAATGATAGGGCTACAAAGTACATCAATCAGCCATCAACTGAAAATGCTTCATTGTGTTTTAGCTAATACTCTATATGAAAACTAATAAGAAAAAAGGTAGGGGTATCGAACACATCAACCGAAACTGCATTACGGGTTTGTATCGATAATGCATAGCAGGGTTGGGTTGTACTGTACAACCTCGTTATGCATTTTCTTGTACAAACCTATATTGCATTTTTGGTTTATTGTCGGTTGATGTGCTCGGTAGTTTTAGTATCCCTAAACTAATAATGCACTTAGATCATATTTGTAAGTTTGATCTTCTCATTGATCGTTCATCCTCTTTTTCTCTTCTTCTTCTTCTGTTATATTTGGTCGCTCAATTTCAACTAATAGAATTAGGATTGAAAGAACAATATTGAATTTTGAGTAATGCTACGTGCACCTAATAAGTACTTAATTTTGTGTACAAAATAATATGACGTACTATGTGTCATCTTATTTGGCATCTTATAGGTTTTACTGAGAGTTAAAAACTGAAGCCAACTAGATGACACATAAGATGTCACATCATTTTGTGCACAAAATTAGGTACTCATTAGGTAGCTCTAACACTAATCTTAAATTTTTCGATACTCAAATTATACTTTTAATTCTAAATCCAAACCAAAATTGGATTGCCTAACATAGCCTTACAAAGTTTGTGATTGTGTTGATATGAGCCAAATCGAAATCAGGTCTCCTGATTTGAGGTCCTTGATTGAAGGTACTTTATCGTGACCATATTTTAATGATACCATTTGACCAAATTAAATGTGATTTTGTAAGAAAAATGATGCACCCTCCCATCGAAAAAAGAGTTATATTTTTATTTTCTTTTTTTTTTTTCCAGAAAAGAGTTATATTTTTAACTTTTAGATTTAGATCCCCATATTACTGTTCCAAATGAGTGTGTGTGTGTGCCCTTGCTTTCTTTTACTTATACTTTTTTATTTCCCCAAGCTTGAAAGACTAATCCTTCGAGCCGAGTTGAAACACAAGGTTGATATATTTCTACTTACAAGATTTTAACGCAACTGTGTCTTATGGTTAAGCTAGAACATGGTTGATTATTTATTTTTGTTGGTTTTTCTAGTAAACAAAGAAAGTTGACTCTAATCAATTTTAGTATGCTCTTAGAGCTTCTCCAATATAATCATCTATGTAGTAAAAAATGCTAGACACGTAGGAAAGATAATTTCTTTCAAAAAAAATCTTCTCCAATGCAAACTTCTAATGTTGAGGTGGAGATGCTGTGACATTTAGTTGGGAAGACATGTTTATGTGATCTTTTACTTATAGAAGGTCACCTAGAGGATGTCTTTTCATCCACTTCATTTACCGTCAGTTTTTATTTTTATTTTTTACCGTTAATTAGTTACAGTATGAGTAATTTTTATTTTTTACTTTTTATAAATAATTATAAAAAAATTATACGTCTGAAAGAATGTTCTAAAAGAAGTCTTGCATTGGAGCATATTTAAAAAAAAAATAGACTATATCTTTTAATTTTTTTGTCACATATAAAAGAGGTCTTCTTGTTTAAACATGGCACATCGAAAAAAATTAGATAATAGCATTAGGGCCTGTTTGTTAAAACTGAAAATTAAGCTCTGAAAACTGATGTCTGAAAAAATAGAGCTTAAAATATTAAGACATCATCTTTTGACTTAAAAGTTTGGCTATTTTTAAGAAATACTTAATTTATTAAGTGATATAATATTGCATTATCAAACAATCTTATTTTTAATATCACTTAAAACTTTCCTAATTAAGCTCTTAATTGATTAATCAGATAGTCTGAATATCTGAATTCAGTAAATTTTTAAAAAAATAAACACTCATTTTAAAATAAAAAAACTTGTACAAGTCTCGGAACGGAGCAAGTATAACTTTAGTACAATCTTTTTTTTTTATTATATAAAATTAAATATAAAATATTAAAAAAAATTAACTTGTTACTCTTTATCTAAAATGGAGGAATTAATATCCCAAAAGTCAAAGTGTCCGAAAAATAGGGTAAAACTGAATTCTGATGAGTGTTAGTATCTCTTGGTAAAAGCAAGCATGTGATGCCTTTTTGATGTTTTCTGCCTTTTTGTCTTACATTTCTTCCCTTTTATAAACCCTTTTGACTAATTACTAGTTAGGTCTCTTTTTGGTGCAAAGGTTATATAGGGAGGGGGACTTGGGGTGGGGTGGGGGTGGTTGGTCATACCTTCACATGCTGCTGTTTGCATTGCAATGACCAATTTTATATATATATATATATATATATATATATAATAATAATAATAATAATAATAACTGTGATTCTAACACAGCTAAATAAGGAAATTTTCCGCCTAAAATAGCTTTTTAAAATGGAAACTCGAATCTAACTATGCAATTAAGACTGTTTCATAAGTCTAGATAAATCTATCGATAAAAATGAATACAGCCTTGAAATAGAAATAATTGTATTAATGACTGCAAATTTAACAATAACCATTGGAATTCGAGGATGACAAACAATATAAATAGATACACCCCTCCTCCAAAACTCACTCATTGTTAGCAATTGAATAAATTACATAGAGATCAAGAGCACATTGTTGCAGAATGCCTACACTAGGAAGAGTTGTAATCAATACTGCAAAATGTATTTGATCGTATGGAGCCTGAACAATCTGATTTTGTACTGCATACCGATTTTTGACTACATTTAAATTATAATTTGAATTGGACATCTAAAAATTGCCTTTGAAACCCGAGTATTACAAACAATATATATATATATATATATATATATATATATATATAGGTAAAGTCTTCCAAATCCACCAACATCTTCCAAGTCCTTCCCTCCTCTTTAGAATGCTAAAGAATGTACTGTTAAGTTGTATATTTGTTAGTTGTAGCTCCACAAGAATGTTACAGAATGCCTCATCTTTTTTTGCATAATCCCATGAGTAAAACAAATCTCAATCGTTAATTCAAATTAGAAACAAATAAAGTTCAAGTCAACAACAACAAATTAAGAAAAACAAAAACAAACCTCCGGCCCAAACAATACTCTGAAAATTTCACCCAAAATTTAGGTTCTCACACAGTATTATTACCATGGTAAACATCATAAAATTATACGTAATTATGTAAATACACACATCAATTCGGAAAAATAGAACTTACCTCGGCAAATAGGTTTGTTTTATAGTATCTGAAACATTTTCAAGAACATTAGTTGTTTATTTCATCACAACTGTAAATTATTAAGTATATATTTGAAAATTATAGGTAAAAATCATTTTATCAAAAAAAAATCAGAGGTTATTTTATCAGATTTGAAGCAAGTATAAGAAAAATCTTTAATAAATGTGTAAGTATAAAACTTTGGAGTTTAATTCGTCATATTTGTAAAGTATTTGGGAAATAAATTGGAAATATAAATTTCTTACAAAAACATTTAACATACGATTCCGTAATAAAAAATTTAAAATAGGCGAAAAACAATTAGATCTTAAACAATCAATTAAAAACTATAATAGAAGGTTTAAAATTTTAAATCGTAAATAAATTGGAAATTTTTAAGAAATATTTATAATTATTTTCTCTAATATAACATACAAATCTATACATCCAGTATATTGTACATTTATCAAAAAAAATTAAAAAATTAAACAACGAACTATTGGAGGTACTCGAAAAAAATATTGAAATACGCGAAGAAACTGATAATGATAATATTTATTAAATTACTAACAATTTCTTAAACGGAGACAAAGGAAAAAAAAAAACGGGATAGGCCAGACCCAAAATAATGAGAGAGAAAGAGTGGAACCATTTTGGCAGCACTACCCATGTCTCCGTGTCTGAGATGTATTTAGGGAAAATGAAGAGATTTTTATGGGAAGAGAATGTTTAGGGTTTTGTGTGTCTTGAGTTAGAGATGGCTCACGAATTAGTTTTCTCAATAAGCTGATGCAATTATATGGGAAAGTCACATATTTTTCTTCTTTTTGGCCCCGAGTTACTTGGGTTTATATATTTTGGGTCAGATTTATTGTTTTAACAATTGTGGCCATTTATCTACATTAATTCTTTAGGGGATATTTTTTATAGGCTCAAAATTAATTGAATGTGACTGGATTTGGATCCTTTTTTATTTGCCTGAACTTAATTGAATGTGACTGTAATTAATTGAAAATAACTAAATGTTTTCATAATAGTGTTATCATGTGTTTTTTTTTTTAAAAAAAATTTTGAATAATAAACAATGTTGTAAAAAATGTTGCTTCCCATAAGTATAGTTTTAGATGTTTTGATTTTCCTCTTCATTTTGTTTAAATATAATTTAATTGAAGAAAATATATGTTCGTGTGTTTAACGCACGAGTGTAAATCTAGTTAATAGCTAATGTTAAGTGACAACATGTGAAAAATAACAAATCAGGAGTAACATTTTGTAAACTTTGGTTGTTTTGGATGGAATATTATTTAGGTTATTGTTAATTTTATCAATGATTTATTTGATATTATACTACTTTTTTCGTCCTGGATAAATGTTCCTACTTTTTATTTTGTGATGTCCCAACTAATATTCCTAAAGACTTTTGATCTACCTATTCTCGACCATTCTTCATAATATACCCTTAAAGCTTCATTTAATATAACACATCCCAAAGAAACTCAATTATTTAGAATAATTGAACTCAATTAATGTTCATGGGTATTATTGTTCAAACACATTTTACAACACATTATTAATTATGTTTCTTAATTCTTGTATTTTATTAACTAGGAATATTTATCCGGGACGGAGGAAGTATTTGATGCTTTTTGGGTCGATAATCGATTAAACCAAATTTTTTCGAATTGTGCTTTTCATTTAAGAAGCAAATTGAATCAGATCAAGATATAAATATAGATGTATAAGAGTCTGTTTGGTGCAGCGTTTTTAATCGCAATTTTTTTAAAATGCAGATTTTTTAAAATGTAGCATTTTTCTTTGTAAACCTGTTTTTGGCATATATATTCAAGACACAGGTTTTTTTCTCAACAGTCTTTTAAATTTTGCATATTAGAAAAAAGTTAGAAATTTCAGCGTTTTTAAAAATAGTTTTTCCTACCACAATATTGAAATGCTAAATTATGTAATAAGCTGTGTTTTAACCTTGCATTTTGGCCAAAATGCAGGACCAAAAAGACTCTAAATATTATTGAGAAATCCTGGTTTCTAGTGTTGTTATATCAATTTTAGATGGACGTGACTTGTTATCATGATGTAATTTATATTTACATATTTAATTCGAATTATATTAATTTTTAAGTAAGAAACAAAACACTCATTACAAGCTACTACTATGTTAAGTAATGAGACATAAAAAAAAAATTTTAACATATCACATATAAACACCCTTGGTTATCAACTTTACACGTGGCGATAACCACGTGACCAATAAGTACCAGGTCGGCGACATGAGGGCATCGAAGGCCCACCAAGCAGGCCAGCTCGGAAACAGAGACCGGGATCACCTTAACGCCCGACAAAGACGTCAACTGCAAAGCTCGATTGTTCGACCTGGAATGGCAGACGACCTGGCAACCATTCCACGTCAGGTCGCTTACTTCACCACCTCAGTATACTCTCAGCACGCTATCACTGGGATCCACAGTGCGACCTAGGACATCCCAAGCCAACCTCGCCAATATCAAGCGACCTAGCGTTTGCTAGGCCGACCTTGATGACTTCTAGCAACCTGGCGCACGCCAGGCCGACCTCAACTGCATTGAGCGACCAGGAAGCATCCTGGTCGACCTCGGCACAGTCTGTCCAGCTCAGCACAAGCAGTGTCCTAAACAGGGTTGCATCGCGCTTGGGAAGAGTCCTATTACGACATTAGATATCAGTCCTAAGCATATAAGAAAACCTATTCCGAAAGACATGGGGATCATATCACCCCTACTCCGAATCCAACCAGGATTATGGTTCATATCTCTATAAAAAGCACCCTCAACAGGCCTCATAAGGTACATGCAAATTGCTTGCTTACATACTCTCTCTTAGCTTTACCTCTCTTACGAAGTATTGCTAATTCTCACGCCTGAGGGTTATTGCTGGGACAACCCAGCACCCCTTACGGTGTTCTTTGTTGATCACAGGTTTCAAGCAGTTTACACTTCAAGGACAATCTCTGCAACACAAAGCCGGAATCCTACTAGACTACACACGTGGACCAGACACGACTCACACAATCTTTTTTGGCGTGATCAACATATAACCTTGGAAGACTTGACATATACATTTTTGTTAGAATAGATCGATCTATGGCTAGATTCCAAGAAATGGGTCAATATACAACAGTTTTAAAATTTCAAATACTCTCTCTTTTTTCAATTCTTAATTGCTTGATCATTGATAATTATTTGATTCTTTTTTGTTTGCTTCCGCTGTCCTACAACAATTTTTAATCTTTTTATTAAAAGTTTTGTTTCCCCTCTTTTGCTAGATTGGTCATGGACCTCTAGTAACAACTTTTTCAGGTAATACTCCTTCGAGTCTCTTTTCTTTTTTGGTCGTTTAAAAAAATCATTTTTTATTAAAAAAATATCTATATCATTTTATTTTTAATTTAATTTTTACTTTAATTAATAGGCCTCATACTTGCGTGAGTATCCTTAAAAAAAAAAAAATACACCATTAGTCATATATTATTATTAGTAATATTTATAATATAATCAATTTTCATTTTAAATCTGTGTGCCAAACTCAGCCGAATTAAACATTATAAATTTTAGGAACAGAGAGCCATCAATCATGGAAAGACGGAATTTGCATGTGAGGGGAAGAATCTTCAACCTCTACTCTAAAATAATCTTTTGATCTTTTTGGAATACTTAATTTAGGATGCATCAGGCACTGAGAAATTATTTTGGATAAATACTAGAGTTAAATTGCACACACACACTCTCTTCACACACACACACATGCGCGTATATATATACATATATACATACATATATATATATATATACACACATATATACACACACACACACATATATATATATATATATATATATATCGGTTTGGCTAACCTGTGCCTTTAGGCATAGGTTAAGAAGTCCAACTTTCTCTCAAAGTCTTACTTGAGTAAATGATTTAAATCTTTTAGACTTCTTCCTGAAAGTTACTCCCTCCGTCCTAGATAAATGTTCCTAGTGGATAAAACACAAGAATTAAGAAACATAATTAATGATGTGCTGTAAAATGTGTTCTGACAATAATACCCATGAACATTAATTGAGTTCAACTATTCTAAATAATTGAGTTTCTTTGGAATGTGTTGTATTAAATGAAACTTTAAGGGTATATTAGGAAGAATGGTAGAAAATAGGTAGATCAAAAGTCTTTAGGAACATTAGTTGGGACATCTCAAAATAGAAAATAGGAACATTTATCTGGGACGGAGGGAGTATAAATTAATAATTGTAGTAATGTCTTTCATTCTCTTTTTCATCCAAACCGTTGATTAAATGTAATTTTTGATGCTTATACAATAATTAATAATGCTTATTGGGCATAGGATATATATATATATATATATATATATATATTATTCAATCAATACAGAATCTAAATAGTTTTTAATACCAACCGAAAGATGACAGTTTCCAAATACGGCTATATATATATATAGCCGTATATATATATCCTATGCCCAATTATTCAATCAATACAGAATCTAAATAGTTTTTAATACCAACCGAAAGATGACAGTTTCCAAATACGGCTATATATATATATATATATATATATATTACTTATATAAGGTATCTTTATTACATTTAATTATTCAATCAATACAAATTTAAATAGTTTTTAATACCAACTGAAAGATAAAATTTTCCAAATACGGTTATTATGATACTATTTGGTACTCCCTCCGTTCTGGATAAATATTTCTACTTTCTATTTTGGGATGTTCTAACTAATATTTCTAAAGACTTTTGATCTACATATTCTTTACCATTCTTCCTAATATACCCTTAAATTTTTATTGAATATAACACACCTCAAAGAAATCTAATTATTTAGAATAGTTGAAGTCAATTAAAGTTCATGGGTATTACTTTCAGAACACATTTTATTGCATATCATTAATTATGTTTCTTAGAGCCAGTTTGGTGTAGCATTTTAAAAATCGCAGTGTTTTGAAAACGCAGCGTTTCTAAAACGTAGATTATTTAAAACGCGATTTTTTTTTTATAAATGCGTTTGGGATATCATGTAAAAACGCAGCTTTTTATTCCCTGCTGCATTTTAAAATCTGCGTTTTGAGAAAAAGCTAGGAATTCCAGCGTTTTAAAATGCAGCTGCGTTTTGAAAACGCATCTTTTTCTACTGCACCATTGAAACGCTAAATTAAGGAATAAGCTGCGTTTTAACCCTGCGTTTTGGCCAAAACGCAAAGAACAAACGGGCTCTTAATTCCTGTGTTTTATCCACTAAGAATATTTATTTGAGACAGAAGGAGTATTTCTTTGATACCGATTAAAAGTAAAGATCCCAAGCTAATACTATAGATATTATAACACAATTTGGTAGAGTCCGAATTTGTACACCAATACTAGGTGTTGATGTACAACATCAACGTTAATAATTAGTGGATAGTTAATGGTAACGTGCTTGATATTTCTTTTTATTTAACATCTCATAATAATTGAACAATTTCCAATTACTTAAATTAATCTCTTTTCAAATAAAAAATAAATTAGAACTCAAGAAATAGCACTAACGTGGGGACCTCGAAATCTATCTTTCGATGGATATGTGAGCGTGAAGGCTACCACCCAAACCACTGTCAACGACCCTTTCTCATTCATTTTTTTTTTAATATTATATTTTTCTTTCTTCAAAAATGAATGAACTATATTTATTCACCCAAATGGTTTCAAACATATTTGATAAAAAAATAAAAAAATTAATTAAATAAAAGGCAAAAAAAAAAAAATTTAATTCTTTTACATGATCATGTCTAGTTAATTCATCAAAAAAGATCGTCTCAAACAAATTAATTTCATTTCCGAACTAATCATAGAACTAAGTAATTGATTCAACAATAAAACTAAGTATTGATTCAACAATCGGCATTTGAATTGTTCAAAAAGATCAGACTTATTCAAGTTATAACTTGGTTCAACTAATACACCCTGCACAATTTGATAACGTCTTTTATAATTATGATTATGTTCTTTAAAGAATATTCAATGTTTCTCCAATAGAAATGCAAAGTAAATTTCACGAGTGATTACTTATTCATTTTTTATAACATAGGATTTAATAAACCAAAGTTTTTAAAATTTGTGATATGAGAAATAAAAAATAAATTGTTAACTATCACTAACTATGATGTCAATGGATTCAACGTGCTTGGAGTCAATGAACTCAGATATTTCGTGTTTTAGGCATATGCTGAGGTGCATGGATTTGTGAAGAGGTCCCCTATCATGATTGAATGCATAGGAAAGAAAAAGTTAGAGGTATAATTTGGAATATAGAATGACTAGTTATATTATAATATGATAAAAAAATATTAATCCCTCCGTCCTCAAATTATTGTCTTGTTTGATCTGGCATACAGATTAAGAAAAATTAATTGACTTGATTATTAATATTGATATAGTGTGTAGTTTTCTTTAATGTCCATGTATACGTAACTCATAATTAAAGTAGAAAGAAAAAGTAATAATAAAGTAATAAAAATATTGTCCTAAAAAATTTTTTTTTGAACAAAATAATTATTTTGGGACGAAAAAAAAAAAAGACAATAATATAGGGACGGAGAGAGTATAAGAATGCTACACATTTTTACCTCTTGAGAGATAAACAAGTTAATTTGACAAGGATGGCTCATGAAAGTTAGAGAATTTGTGAAAGTACGGATGATTTCTCGATTTGACAAGGATAAACATTTGTGGGTAAGGCGGGTACATATTAAAAATAAGAAAGTTTGTGAAAGTATGATGAAGAGATGATTATTTGGGGCATTTAATCTTTATTTGGAAAGAAATTAATTTTGATAATTAGAGATTGTTCAATTATAATGAGATATTAAATAAAAAGAAATATCAAGCATTAATAATGTTACCATTAACTATCCACCAATCATTAACGTTGGTGTTGTACACCAACAGTTAGTATTAGAGTCCATTTGGTGTAGTGTTTTGAAAATACAGTGTTTTAAAAATGTAGAGTTTCTAAAACGCAGATTATTTAAAACGCGACTTTTTTCTTTATAAATGCATTTGGAATATTATGTCAAAACGTTGCTTTTTATTCCCTACTGCGTTTTAAAATCAGCGGTTTAGGAAAAAGCTAGGAATTCCAGCGTTTTAAAACGCAGCTGCGTTTTGAAAACGCAGCGTTTTCTACCGCAGCATTGAAACGCTAAGTTAAGGAATAAACTGCGTTTTAACCCTGTGTTTTGGCCAAAACGCGCGAACAAACGGGCTCTTAGTGTACAAATTCGAACTCATTTTGGTATAGCTCTTATCCTAATTGAAAGCTCCTTGATGTAAGTGTTGGTGTACAAATTCGGACTCATTATCGTATAGCTCTGATACTATTTGAAAGCTCCTTGATTCTTTATACCGTAAGTGTCAGTATCAATAACTAGTAAATACAATAGTTAAGCTTCGATACCATCAAAATACTTATTAATCAAAAGTATCTTAATGTAATAATACACTTTATAATGATTAATGAGTTTGATCAACTCTTAAATAGGGATAGTTGTTTTCGAGAAAATGATAAATAGTCAAGATTGACTAAAACGTTAAGATTGTTAAACGAGTTGTATACAACGGAATTAGATTGAAACAATGATCTCAAGAAAAATTATGATCTTATCTCGTGTGTATGTAGTCGTGGTGATTGATTGCATCAAATAAACAGGTTTGATGATTGTTTGATTAAAAGAATTTTTAAACAGCTTAGTTCATGCGAGAGACAGACATTCAAATATCAAGAAGACAAGAAATAAAGAGTTAAGTGATAGAGAAACTTGACACAAGTACTTTAGGGTGGTTCGAATATCTTATTCTACAGCCACCCCTCACAGCCCGCTAGCTCTATAAGACAATAATCCACTATAATTCTCTCAATTATACGGAAACTCCTCGACTTTTTTCTAGTAGTTGGCTCCCCAACCAGGACCTTTACAAAAAATACACAAGGGTGGGGGGTTTGCTTCTCAAAGAATGATTCTAACTAGTCTAATGAAGCTGCTTATTAGGCTTTATGTCACTGTGTGACAACTCTTTTAGTATAACTTCTTGTAACAGTTATGTTGTTGCTTTGCTTCATCCAACAGTTTGTTAATGAGTGGTCTTGATCTTAGTGGGATGACAGATGCTTTAATAAATTAAATATCAAAATATCTCAAGTTATTTACTAACTAGATAATGATAGATGTTTACTCTCGTAGAGCTCTTCAACCAATTAATCACTCTTATCTCTGTATTCTGCTCTAAATATTTTATCACTCTTTATGTGTGAGCTATTTCTCTATCACCAACCACACATTTGTTTTGTGGATAGACTTTCATTTATATAGTCATTCCTTGGAAAGTTTCCGTTGTAATATAGACGTTATAGTGGCTTCTAGTTAAGAGTTCAGTCTATGTGTCATTCAACTTACAGTCCACTTGCGAGAATATTCTTTTAAGATTTGTCTTAGTAATATTTGATCTAATGAATGTCCAGTACGTGATATGTTGTTATTGCTTGCTCATTCTTGAGTAAAGCTATCAAAATGGACTTACCTCGCCGGGCCAACCTGTCCCGCCACCTAAAAAATACGGGTTGGGTTGAAATTTAATCTCGTTTAGGAGCGAGTCAAACGGGTTGGGAGCGAGTCAAACGGGTTGGGACCGCGCGGGTCACGGCTTGAAGCGGGTTGGGACAGGTTGGGCACTGGCTAACTCGCAAATTTAATTTTGTTCACTTTTATGTTGTTTCTTTTTTGGATCTCTTTGTTTATGTTGTATGAATTTTGTATGAGTTTTAAAAAATAGAGTTATATTTCACCACGTTATGTTTAACTTTAATTTGTTAAATTCTTTCTTGGTTTTTGTACTAATGAAATGAAAACTAATTGCAAGTCTTATGACAATTTTTTTTTTTTGCTTTAATTGGTTAGATATTAATATTTTTTAAAACCACACTTTTTTTTTGCAGGTTGACCCGCCCTGACCCGTAACCCCATGTGGGTTAGGTTAGGTTGAGTATTTGCAGTCCCGCTATTTTGGCGGGTCAGCCGCTTCGTCTGGCCTAGTGGCGGGTTATGGCGGGTTGCAGGTCAACCCGTCCTGCCAACCTGTTTTGACAGCTCTACTCTTGAGTCATAGCTATTAGTCATGACTATTTGCATATCTTAGTTGTTTGTTATTTATTCGATAATCACTCTTGTACATTAAGCCTATTAATTTGTTTTATGAAAAATTATGCTAACTTAGTTTTGCAACAGCAAAACTTAATGAAGCTAAGGTCCTAATATATATATATATATATATATATATATCAAATAGTTATATTTTCCTTCCGTTCCAAAATGAACATTTTTTTAAAAATCTTTTTAGTTCTAAAATCGTGTCCCTTTGCCTATAAAGTTAGTAAATTCAACTTTGTTGACTATATCATGTCTCAATGTGTACACTTGAAATATTATAGTGTAGACACTAAGATCAGTCGTATATATGTATAGTACAGTTGTCTAAAATTAATTTTCTTAATTTTTGTTAAAAAGAATACTTGTTTTGTGACAACACGACTAATTTTTTTAAACAAACAATAAGTATACTTTCATTCCCCATTTTTCTAAAAATAAAAAAATTGCGAGGAAAGGAAAAATCAAAGTTCGCCCAAAAGTCCACTCACCATTAAGTCTCTTTGAATTAATCATTTATTAGCTGAATCAAAGGGTTGACAATACAAGTTCAATAATACTAAAGATTCAATCATTTGTACGTGGAAAACCGTTCCAACCTAATTCCTTAATTAGAGATTGTATTAATATAAAGTGAACCCTTGGGAGACCGTTGGTAGTTAGATAAGGATAAGTATTATTACTTCCTCCGTTTCAAAAAGATTGACGTTTTAGAGTTGTGCACACATATTAAGAAATTTTATAAGTTGACAAATATACCATTATTAAATATCTTTAATTTTTGTGTTAGGAGTAGTTGAAAAGATAAATTAGAAGGAGATAGCCATTGGGAGAAGATAAAGTATTTAATCAAGAGATGATCAATTATTAGAATTTGTGAGAAGACAAGGGTAAATTAGGTAAAACATGCATTGAAAACCTAAAACAACAATTTTTTTGAAATAGATTTTTAAAACTAAAACGACAAATATTTTGAAACAGAGAGAGTAGTATTTTTAGTATTATTAGTGTCCTCTATACGATTACCATCCCCTTCCGGGTTAAATAACAAGGTGCAAAACTGCTTGCTTATCCAGATCACTTAGCGTACCAAACAACCTTGTTAAGTATTACTCCTTCTGCCCCTAAATTATTGTTTTTTTTTTTTTATCTGTTCCTAAATAATTATCTTATTTGAAACTTTCTTTCTTAAAATACTTCATCCGTCCCTAAATTATTATCTTTCTTTTCTTTTTCGTCCGTCCCTAAATAATTGTCTTGTTTGAAACTTTCCTTTTTAAAACATTATGTTTACCATTTTACCCTTACTTTTTCTTCTTACTTTAATTATGGGTCACATACATTTGGGCATTAAAGGAAACAACACACTAAACTAATATTAATAATCAAGTCAATTGTTTTTTCTTAATCCGTGTGCCGGGTTAAACACGACAATAATTTAGGGACGGAGGGAGTATTATTTTTACAATTTTACCCTTACATTTTCTTCCTACTTTAATTATGGGTCACATGCACATGTCCATTTAAAAAAAACAACACAATATATCAATATTAATAATCAAGTTAATTATTTTTTCTTAATCTGTGTGCCAAATCAAACAAGACAATAATTTAAGAACAGAAGGAGTATTAATTTTATTCGGCCTCTTATCCTGTCTACTAAATGGTCCCTTGATGTGTATCTTGTTTGACAACATTTGATTTGTTAATTTAAAAACCAAAATTAAAACCTAAGCCTAACCAGGAACAATACCAAAATCAAAATCAAAACTAAGCCTAACCTTACCCCCAATTTGGGCCCTAGCCCAATCACCACCAAACCCACCATTAAAGTAGAGAGAGAAAACATTCCGGCGGTAGGTTGACCGCAACGCGAGGTGATGCCGTAGAGATGGCAGGGCATTGTGACTAGTCGTTCTCAAACCAATCAGTAGAACAGATCTTGGGGGTGAAAAGGCGAAGAAAACTAATCTTTGAGCTTCCAATCTTTCCTTTGTCGCGGCTTTGCTTTGGGTACATGTTCTAATGATCCTCATTCTGATTTGGCAGAGCCAACAAGTGAATTACAGGTCATACATAGGAGGAAATTGGAAGCGCCGCCGCAAAACGGGTAGAGAGAGGGAAAAGACGCGGAGTATAATTGGTTTGTAGAAGATGATCCCATTTTACAATTTTGCCCCCTCAAATCTTGGATTATTACTAGTAATTTTACACAATGGTCCCTATACTTTTAAGCGTAAATTAACAGTTTTGTCATTTCTTTATAATAAGTGAAGAAAATGTAAAAAAAACAAAGAAAGATGATTAAGAACCCGTTTGTTCGTGCGTTTTGACAAAACACAACGTTAAAACACAACTTATTCCTTAACTTAACGTTTCAATACTGCGGTAAAAAAAACTATGTTTCAAAACGCTAAAATTCAATAAGAAATAAAAAGCTGCGTTTTGACATAATATCTCAAACACATTTATAAAGAAAAAAATCAAATTTTAAATCATCTATATTTTAAAAACGCTGCGTTTTCAAAACAGTACGTTTTAAAACGCTACACCAAACAGGCATTAGTTAAAAACCACAAACCAAACTATAAAATTGCGAAGAACAGACTCAATATCATCTCCTCCAACTGACTCACATTCAAAACAACATTTTTGCCTCGTTTGGATGACAGGAATGAAGATCAAGAATAGTAGGATTTGCAATAATAAATACCCTCAAGATTCTTTCTTTTCAAATGAGGCATAATAAATTACAATACAAGTCAGTAATTGACAGTCACTAAATTACAATACAAGTCAGTAATTGACAGTCACCCAAAGTACACTAGTTACGAGATCTGAAACCAAAAATGACTTTCCGATATTAACCCAAGTATCCTGAAAATAGAAACCTCTTATGTTTCTCCAAAAATTGAACAATTGTCTTGGACAAATAAATTGTAAACTAAGAAGCCGAAATTCAAAATTGGGAGTAACAATAGAATTACATGAAATGTGTAGAGCTGATAATCTACGAACAGATTTGCCACAAACAAGTAATCGGTATATACAATGGAGACATGAAACTACAATGGGTAAAAAAACCTACTAATCCTCGTCGTCATCCTCATCAGAAACAATCTTCTGCTTCTTCCACTTGTAAGCTTGTTCCAAAATCTTGAGATTTGAGGCTTGAGATTCTTCGGGGAAAAGGTAGTCAATATACTCCTCATACCTGCATATATGTGAGCAATTAACATTAATAACCCTGGAAACTAACTTCAAAAGCGGAATGAACTGCACAAGTTAAGCAATCTACGAGAACAGGTACTTGGAAATCCCAGAAAACATGAGAAGCATTTAGTACAGATTATTAGATAACAGGTGTTATTTTCAGCTTACTGATAACTTTTTGGGGCTGTACGGAAAGCCCAAAAAACCAGATAAAATGATATATATTGGGCCAAGCTCGAAATGAACCTAATTTTGTAAGTGCATTTATTTTGAAAACCAGGGTCTCTTATATCTTTAGTTGGCCTAAAATCAGTTTTTATTCAATTACCCGGTTTCTACGTGATACGGGGCACCACATATTGTGATCCATATCAGGGGCGAAATTGAAGAGGCTCACAGTCCATCACAAATGGAACTGTGGGGATAGTAAAAAAGACAAGGATAAGGAGGTTCGAGAAGACCTTGACAACTTGTTACAGGCTAAGCATACTTATAGGTGGCAAAGAGTGAAGATCAACTGGCATAATTTGGGCGACAGGAACAGTATTTTTCCAACAGGGCTGCAACTATCCAGAAAAATGGACAGGGGATCGACCAAATTAAAGATGGCCAAGGAGTTTGGGTAGGAGACAAGGGCAAAATCCAAGAAGAGCTTGTTCGACACTTCAAACAAATTTTCCAGCACATGCCGACTACTAATCCAGCAAATCAGTCTGATTTGGATGTTACCCAAAAAATAAGTCCACATCTCACATTTTTGTGGACTTTGTGGAAGAATAGGAACTCTTCGCTGCATGATGGTCAGTCCAGCACTTGTCCCCAACTGCTTGCTAGCATCAAATCTGGACTCCAGGCCACTCAATCCACAACGTCCTCTAGTCAGCGTGACATTCTTGTTCGTTGGCTTAAACCTCCAGCTTCTTTGGTTAAGCTTAATACAGATGGAGGCTCTAAAGGTAATCCTGGTATTAGTGGTAGAGGTGGTGTTGTCCGCAACTCGGCTGGCCTCATGATCTATGCCTATTCTTCTTTTTATGGTCAGGCCTCCAATACCTTTGCCAAAGCCAAAGCTTTTTGAAGGTGTTTGCTGGTTGCGCACGAAGGGGTACTTTGGTGCTATTGTTGAAATGGATTCTAAAGTGCTCTTTGAGAGTGTTAGCAAGAAATTTAGGCCGCCTTGGAAATGCTGGGCTCTTATTCAACAAGTTTTGGCTATTCCTCAGATCATGCAATTTCAGTTTTGCCATTGCTTTCGGGAAGCCAATAATATCGCTGACCATCTTGCTAACATGGGTTGTGAGACTCGCATTAACTGCCACTTCGATTCCTCTCAAGCTCTCCCTGCTCGTCCACCTGGTTCTCTAATCCTTGACAGACAAGACACTCCTTATATCCGTCGTCGTTAATTATTTTTGCTTCTTAGTTATTGATTGTATTTTCGATGGCTTTATTACACTATTGTTTTTATGTTTTTTAGCCTTTACTTAAGCTCTTGTAATTTGATTTTGAGGTTAGACTCCTTTGTCCTCCCTTTCTTAGGGCAAGGCTGGTTGTCCCCTTCCATGTATTATTTTTATTCTATTAATAAAATCTAGAAGGGTCCCTGTTTCTCTAAAATAAAATGAAAAAGTCCACATCTTACATCAACTCAGAGTGATTCTTTGCTCTACCTTTCCAGCAGGATGAAGAGCAAGCAGCAGTTTTCCAACTTGGAGTAAATAAAAGCCCCGGCCTGGATGGTATCACTGCAGAGTTTTACCAGCAGTATTGGGAAACCATAGGTGACTCTCTTACTACAGCTACTCTTTCTTTCCTTAACAATTGCCTTTTGTTGAAAGAAATAACCAATACACACTTAGCGTTAATCCCTAAAATCCCAAATCCCGAAACCCCTGAGCATTTTCGACCTATCTCTCCGTTATACAAGGTTATTGCTAAAATTCCAGTCAATCGACCCAAACCTATTATTGGCAGCCTGGTATCCTTCAACCAAAATGCCTTTGACCCAGGTCGGCTTATAACTGATAATGTTACACTTGGTTGTGAATTGGTTGAACATATTAGGAAGTATAAGAGGAAAAAAACCTCACCTAGCAGCCTTGAAACTTGAGCTTACCAAAGCATACGACAGAATAAACTGGAACTTCATTATTGATATGCTGGAAATAATGGGTTTTAGTTCCAACTAGAGACGTATCATTTTCCAATGCATTAGCAGAGTCTCCTACTCTTTAATATCCAACAGCACGATTTCAGAATCCTTTAAGCCCCATAGAGGTATTAGACAGGGCGAACCACAACCAACCTATCTATTTATTTTATGTGCTGAAGCTCTCAGCCTCTCTAAATTTCCTCCAACAACCCAGTTCTTCTCTAAGGCATAAAAATTAACCCAGCTGCCCTTGGCATCAACCATCTTTTATTTGCAGATGACTACCTTATTTCTTTTTAAGCTGAATTCACTTCATCTTGGTTCCTTAAGTGGGCTCTTGACTCATATTGTAACCAATCCGGAGAAAAAACAAATTTCCACCCCAAATTCCAGCCACGAGCTCTCTACAGCCATCCAATCTATCCTAGGAGTCAACTGTAATAATGTAGATGGAAAATACTTGGGGGTTAGGCAAACCTTTCATTGGGGGAAAAAAGGCATATTCCTCGACATAATTCAAGAAGTTCCAAACAAACTGCAAGGCTGGCAGAGCAAATATCTCAATAAAGCAGGGAGAATAGTGCTCATTAAGCATGTATTCTCCACCATCCCAAATTATGTTATGGCCTGCTTCCGTTTCCCCAAAGCCTTTTGCAAAAAACTTCATAAAATCTTCAATAGAATCCTTTGGCTGGGGGGCAACAATAGGAAAGGAATCCATTGGGCCAAACGGAATGACTTTAGCATTCAAAGCAGTTTGGAGGGCTTGGGTTGGAACATGGGGGTCCTAAATAGGGCTCTCCTTGCTAAAGTAGCCTGGAGAGTGTTTTAATCAAGATACGCTAGTTAGCAAGGTCCTTCGTGGCAGATACTGTAAAAATACAGATTGCCTCTCTGTCAAAGTGGCCTCAACTGCATCTTGGTGTTGGAAAAGCATCCTCTGCCTTAAAACCCTGGCCCTCTTTTCAAACCTTAGCTGAAAGTTTGGCAGATCTTAAAGTATCTGACGTGATAGGTGAGCAACTTAAGCAATGGAGATATCCCCTTATTGAAGTTATATTCCCTAGTCAGCTAATAGGGAAGTTCACTTCAATTCACATCCCTGAAACAAACTGTGAGGATATCCTTATCTGGGCTCACTCCAACAAAGGCTTATACAGTATCAACTCAGGGTACTGACTAGGACTACATGAAAAATGACACAAAAGATGTTTTACAAACTGCTGAACTAAGAGACGCAAACAACAATAGTTGGAAACAGCTGTGGAACATTCAAGTCGAACCCAACATATTGGTGTTTCAATGGAGAATCTTAAAAATGACCTTCCTACCAAAGAAGCCCTATTTTGTAGAGGCTGCTGTTCTCAACTGCACTTTTCGAGCCACATTTTGGGGACCTCAAGCTGGGGTTCAATTTTAGAACTGGTACTCCTAATTCTTTTAAAAACTGGTTATCTTCATGGTTGGATTCAGCCCCTGTTGTTGATCTAATCAAGCTTTCAGTCTATATCATTTGGGAAATTCGGAAGAATAGGAATGGTGTTTGCTTTGGTGAAGGCACTCCTGAAATTAAAGAAGTGCTAGACAGAGCCTCTATAATAGTAACAGAAAGGAAAATTTTCACCGAGGTTTTGACTAAGAAAAATCAAGACCAAGGAGAGAATGAAACTAACACCAGCAACCAGAGACCTAATTTAATTTACAGAATGGATGGTTATGAACATTATTATCTCAAATGCTAACTACTATGTTCTTATACTAGATGGAGCTTGGAAAGCTTCCAAGCAGTGGTCAGGCACAGGATGGGAGCTTTAGAATGAGATGGAAGGCAAGAGTGCGGAGGGATGCAAGTCAGGACTAGTCAGTGAAAGCTGCAAGTAGCCTCCAAGCAGAATGCCTACCTCTGTTCGTGGCTCTCAAGTGGGTGATCAGTAAAGGATACAAAAACATCTTAGTCCTTACTGATGCCATCCAAGTCCAAAATATGATGATTCAAAAACAGTCTTCAAATGCTTTTATTGATCCAAGCAGGATGCCTTGCTAATTGTTGCACTAATTTTCATACCAAGAAAGGGCTCTAGTGGATAATGCCCATAAAAAGCTCATGCTGCTAGAGATATGTACTCTAATTATGTAGGACTCGGTCCCTTTAACTATTAGTAATGGCATGGTTTGCGTGTTTCTCTCAAACAAAGGAGCAACACATTTCTTCAACTCATTCTTCATCAATACTCAATCCCCAATGTCTCCCCTTAAGTATAGCTCAATGTTCGCCAGTTATGAATCCTAATTTCTAATATTTTAATTGATCTAAGGAATATGAATATATCCACTTCTTTTAATATTAAAACAGCATATATGTTACTTTCTTCATACAAATGTTATTTTGAATTAACTTTTTGCAAAGTTAAAAATTATTTTGCAAGAGTATAAAATTGTACTCCCTCTGTCCCAAAAAAAGTCCCAATTTGACTTCTCTTGGTCAACATAATTGAATTTTGACCAAAGGTTTATAAAGATTTACTTATCCCTATGAAATTCTAAATTGCTATTAATAGTATTCTTAATACAGTATCAATCCTTGAAATTTTATTGCCTAAAACATGATAACATGTGCTAAATAGAGATTTGATATCGTCCTAGGTTCACTTTTCAATAAGGAAAGGGGACCTTTTTTTGAGATGGAGGGCGTAGTTTTGAATGTTTTGAATCATTCTGAACCCCAAAACCAGAGTTACGTTCTTTATGCTTTTTAACAGGTCAAAATGAAACCGACGGTGTGGATCATAACAATCTTTAAAGGACAATGAGATAAACGATACTCAAGCAAGAGGGAACACATAAATATGATACTAAGTTAATGACCATACCCTGATGCACCGTCATCTGTTTCAATATGTCTTCTCTTCTTAAGTTTCTTTGGCAGCTTAACCCGGACCAAACCGACATCACCAATCTCATCAAAACTGCTCTCCATATTCAGCCACTCCTCTAATAACATGGCCCTCTCCTCTTTAAGCTCGGGAGCCGATGTTCTGAAGTAGTTGATTGCGCTTTCAAAAACTCCTGATGCATGAAAGAGATAGGAGTTAATTCTTCCAGGGATGAAAAGGAGAGAAGTAATCATAATGACTATTCATTTGATAAGGGAGGATTATGATGTTAGTAAAAATAATAATCCCTCCCCTCCATTCTCCACAAAGAGCCCATGTTTGAAAAACAAACATTCAAGAATTAAAACGCTTACCATAAATACTCTTACGTTTAAGAATCAGCATAACTTTTCAGACCTTAAGTTTAATATAGCAAGGGTAATTTTGGAAATTTGGACATTTTTATAAGCTTACGTTTAAAAAGAGGACCCTGTGGAGTGTCTAAAATAGAAAGCCCGTAAAAAGAGGACGGGCCTAGTGCACGAGGCTCCGGCCATTGCCGGATATGGCAAGGATCCAATGTACGCAGGGAGTAAATCGGTAACCATAACCAAAATATTGATCATTACTAATAAAAAAGACGAAATATATTACTTCTAGCACGCTGAAGGCATTGTTTCTTCTGTTCGCGAAGAAGTTCCTGAACATCGTCTTCGGACAGGTCTTCGCCTTGAATATCCTCTTCCATGGCAGATGCCTCAAACTTGGCATAACTAATCCAGACCTTCAAATGCTTTGTTCGGTCCAAAAGCCGCTCATACAGCTGTCTAGTCCTTTCAAATTCACCCTCCGCTATCTCAAAATCAATGTATGCCTGTCACCAGATAGATGAAAAGTTATCCTCCATTTCAATTACTTGTACATCTGATTAACAAAAAGAAAACACATCTACTACACCATCAAAATTAAATCACATTATTCTTGTAAACATGTCATCAGATTGCCCTATGTAATAACTAGGCCTTCTTTAATTACTAAAAATGGGAAATACAGTGCTTGCCTATGTTTATGCTCACAATTGAAGATTCGTTTACCCATTTTCCAGATTTTAAGAGAATTAATGACAATGTAAACAGTTAAATACCTTCTTTTATAACTCCTAATGTCTAACCAATGTTAAACATGGATGGAGTAAGCTACGCAAAGGAGAAGTTAATTATTATTTTAAAAACAAGATGCAGACATATAACAGTTACGGCACAACATTAGTTTTTATAATGGAAAACAAGATCAATCATAAAACTCTTTAATACAATCTTAGAATTGCCAACAGGCTAACAGCAGAATGTCAATAAACCATAGATCAATAGATCCTAGAGACAGTACATAGGAAACTCATGGAAAACAGTTCTACCACTCGATACTGACTAGGAAAATTTGGCCATCACACATTTTATTTTTTGATAAGTAAAAATTGTATAGAAAGAGGTGCCTAAACAGGTGGCGCGTCCTGTACACTAGAGGTAGACATAAACAAGGAGACTAATCTATCGTAATATTATCCACAAAATCAACAAAAGACAGGACTGAAGAAGGACACGTCTCTGAGCACCAAAAGAACAGCAAGTGCAAAAGGGACTCCTTTAAAGAAGAACTCGAGGATTCCAAATTCTCAAAAGCCCTCCTATTTCTTTCAAACCAAACAATCCAGCAAATTCCTAGCGGAATGGCATCCCAAACACAGCTTCTCCTTCTCCTCCTACAAAGAGATCAGCTGAGAAATAGATCCTTACAAGAACTAGGAAAAACCCATGAAACCTTGAACTTGTTGAGGATGAAGCTCCATAACTCCCTAATCACAGGACAGTGAAGCATCAAATGATTCACTCTCCTCATCACATTTACACATATAACAAAAATTCACATAGATCTTGCTACGACGATGCAAATTATCCCCGGTTAAAAGAGTCATAAACTGCTTCCCAAGCCAAAAAGCCACTCTAAGGGGGCCTTTGTTTTCCATACTGTTTTCCAAGGGAAATCGAGTCTCTCCTTAAGGTCCAAAGCATGATAGAAAGATTTGACAGAGAATCTCTTACTCTTAGAACCTCTCCAAATAACTTTATCCTCCACAGAGCTAGGACAAGGGAAAGCATGGATCATCCCAAGGAGCTCAAAGAAGGAGCCCTCCTCCCAATCTTGTAAGTTTCTACGGAAAGTGGGTTGCCAAGACAAAGACCCACCTTCAATCAGCACAACAGAACTCACCAACTCCTCCTTATCGGCTACTAAGTTAAATAGAAGGAGGAAATCCCTCCACAACTCCCTTTCACCGCACCACCTATCTTTCCAAAATCTGACCCGAGATTCTCTTCCAATTTCGAACATAGTGTTACTTATGAATTGGTCCCACCCTTTCCGGATCCCTTTCCACACACCCACTCCATACGAGGAATGAATTTCCTTTGGAAACCACATATGCTCGCCCTCCCCAAACTTGCTAATAACAACCCTCCTCCAAAGAGCATTTCTATCATCTGTATCTCCAAAGCCATTTGCCTAACAAAGCAGTATTAAACAACTTCATATTTTTTATACCAAGGCCACCCCTTCCCTCACTAGAGCACACAAATTTCTAGTCAACTAGATGATATTTATGTTCCTCCATACTCCCCTCCCATAGGAAATCTCTCTCCAGTTTTTCCAATCCCTTGGCCACGGCCACTAGGACCACGAAAAGGGACAAAAAGTAAGTGGGCAAATTGGAAAGAGTACTCTTAATAAGAGTAAGGCATCCATCTTTGGACAAATATTGCTTTTTCCATCCCGCAAGCCGATTCTCAAAACGTTCCATAACAGGATTCCACAACACCAAGCTCTTGGAGGGCGCCTCCAATGGTAAACCAAGATAAGATGCAGGGAGACAAACAACCTTGCACCCGAAGAAGGAAGCTAAGGATGCAATATCATCAACAATGCCCACCGGCATAATCTCACTCTTAGAGATGTTAACCCTTAACCCCAACGCCACTTGAAAGAAGGGCAAAACCAACCGTAAATAGCCCAGCTGGGCCTTAACGGGCTCACAGAAAATAATATCATCCGCAAAATGAAGATGTGAAATCGTAACCGCCGAAGCTTTACTCTCTCCCAATACAAAACCTTTAATGAAGCCTCCCGACACTGTGTTATCGAACAAACGACTCAAAACTTCCATGACAATAAGAAAGAGAAACGGAGATGGAGGATCTCCTTGACGAAGGCCCCTCGAGCTAGGAAAAAACCCATTTGGCTCCCCATTAATCAAGACTGAGAACCGAACGTAGAGACACAAAAATAAATCCAATCTCTCCACTTGCCCCCAAAACCCATCCTCATCATATACAACAGGAGATCCCAATTGACATGATCGTATGCCTTTTCAATGTCCAATTTGCATAATAAACCTGGCACCCACTCCAGATTCTAGCATCCACACTCTCATTGGCGAAAAAGGAAGCGTCCAAAATCTGGCGCGCACCCACGAAGGCATGTTGAGGGTCCGAAATAACCTTACCAATGGAATTCCTCAACTGTAGAGATAAAACCTTCGTAATGAGTTTATACAAACCCCCAATGAGGCTGATCGGTCTGTACTCCTTAATATCCACCGCACCCCTTTTTTTTGGTAGAGCAATAAAAGAAGCATTAAAGCTTTTCTCAAAGCATCTATTCTCAAAGAAATACTGGAAAACCCCATAACATCAGCCTTAATGATCTCCCAACACTGTTGAAGAAAAGCCATAGAGAAGCCATCCGGTCCTGGAGCTTTGTCCCCACACATACTACGAAGAGCCCCTGTAACCTCCTCCTCTAAAAAAGGCCTCTCTAGGGAAGTGCTATCCTCTTGGTCTAACGATCTGAAAGACATCCCATCCAAACTAAGGCACCTAGAGCCCTCCTCAGAATAGAGCCCTATAAAACCCCACAATCCCTCTTCTAATCTCTTGGCTATGTTCGAGCAAAACACCGTCGACCTTCACCTTCCTCATCTAATTAGACAACATGTGAGCGCTCGCCGTCCGATGAAAGAACTTAGTATTTTTATCCCCTTCCTTAAGCCAACTCTTGACTTTTGACTCCACAAGATTTCTTCCCTTAGGACAAGCTCCTTAATCTCTACTTTCAACACCAACCTGCCGCCATAGAATTAAGAGCCCGCGCCCCTTCCAAGGCATCCAAAGCCTTAACTTCTAACAAAGCAATGTTAACATCTTCGAAGCATTCTTTATTCCAGCTTTTTAAGTCTAACTTCAACATCTTTAGCTTTTTCGCCAGACTAAAGCACGGATCTCCTGAGACCACAAACGAATTCCAGTTACCTTTCACCCAATCCAAGAACCCTAGATGCCTGAGCCACATATTCTCAAACCTAAAGGGAGATTTCCCCTTCACTAGTCGTCCACTTTCCAGGATCAAAGGAACATGACACCACCGTTGGTAAGCAAGATTGCGACGAATTACTAAAACACTCTTCCCAATCCGAGGACACTAAGAATCTATCAATTCTCGAACATTGATAACTATCCCCACTTCGAGCCCATGTAAAGTAGCCTCCTTGAAGCGGAAGATCCACCAACCCTCTATCATTAATAAAATCGTTAAACTCCTCCATAGCTCGAGAAATAATGACCCCCATGTGCTCATGAGGAAAACGAGTGACATTGACAATACGCCAAGGGTACCTCCACCTTTGATTAACTATCGACAACTCATTCCAAAGATTTTTACGAATGGCATCCAAACAGGGACCATAAACTCCCGAAAAGACCCAGAGGCTATCATCGACCACCCTCTTAAGAAGGCACGAAACCAAGAAAGTTCCTACCTCCTTATCCACCCTACTAAACAACCTGCTACCCACATAACAAGGATGCCCCCTACTGCCTGTAGTACCTAAGAACTCCCAATCAGCCCATCTACCACCCCCCACGCTATTCACCACCTTGCTATCAATCCTGTCCATCTTGGTTTCTTGCAAACACACAACATGCGGCCTCCATTTCCTCAAAGCTGCTCTAGCAATATGTCTTTTCCCAGTATCATTCAAACCCCTCACGTTCCAAGAAATAATTTTAATGTCCATAATCAACTATACTTTCTTTTGCTCTTCCCCTCTCCGACCCCCTATGCCGGAAAGTCAAAATTAAGGCTAAAGCTCAATTTTTCAACTATTTGTGTACATCTTGTACCAGCCTTCTTACTATTCTTGTTTTTACTATTTTCTGAAGGCCTGCAGCTCTGTTCAATCTCTAGTAATTAGTCCAGAATTCTGTCTTCAAAGCCTGAACATGAAACCCCCAAGAACTTACCAAATCGATTCACCCGTCTTTTAGCCCAATCAGAAATGTCAACGTTCTCCTCAAAACCCACCCAGCTTAACATTGGCCTCCGGATAAACCACTTCCAATAGAGAGCAATTCACGACTTCCAAACGAGCCAAAGGACTTTCGATCAAGGCCCACGAGTCGACGTCATGAGAGTTCTCCATGGTCTGTCTCGGAACTGAGATGCAGGGTGAATTCCACAAATTATCGCCCCCCTCCTCCCAGAACCATGTCCTCCACATTCGCATCTTCTTTTCCAGACCCCGCGCTATCACTAAACACTGTCGAACCATCCTCCCTATCTCGTTCGCAACCCTCGCGCGAGTGATTATCCTCTGACTCCTCCACACCAACCTTCTTCGCACGAGCCCTCTCTGCATACAACTCCCTAGCTTTGCCGTCGCACAAGTTTGTACGAGGCTAGCAATCTTTACGCAAACCCACACCGTGATCTATTTCCTTCTCATCTGGACCAGCCTTGACCTTTACTTTGCTTTCTCTCTGGGCCTCCACTTAAAATGTGAGATAAAAGGCCACTCAACGCAGCCCACCGTGGCACCTAGGGTAGCATCTCTTTCTTTGCTAGAGGAGCCCGATCCATCACTATAAAGGCTGGCCTTAGATCAGTCAGCAGCCCCTAAAGAAACAATTGGGCTTGGGCCTTAAATTGAAACCCTTACTCAAACCCAAACGAGGCCCAAACTGATTGTTAAGCTAAGAAACCCTATTCCTGAAGCCACCCCCTTTCTGAGAGCCTACCCCGCGATTGTCAAAACCCCTACCCAAAACGGCGCCGCTCTAATTACTAACAGATTTAAAATTTGAATCCCGTCCCACCCACGTGCCAGATGTGTCACCACTGCGGGCCTTGACGCCACGTGAAGTACGAAAGGACTCTCATTCCTCACACGCAACTTGGGCACTCGCCTTCTTCCCCCCTTCTCCGCCGTCGATCGAACCGAAGCTCGCACACTGCCGTAAGGCCTCCAAAGATGACAAAAACTAGCAGTCTCCGCCCAAATCGGAACTGAGAAAACATGTCTGCCAACTCCAATCCGAATCCTCGCCGGCAATTTAACATTGAAATGGAAAAGAATTCTTGCCCATCTCAATTTTGTTCTCTTCTCTGTTGCCTCATCCACTCCAATAAAGCCACCACATTTTCGTCCTATTTCCTGAAACACCTCCTTCCCCAACAGATGCAACGGCAAGCCTAAAGCCTAATCCAAGCCACCTCTGGTTTTCGGCCATCTCTGTGACAACACTATGCTTCACTCCATCGATCGAGGAACAAAGGCAATTGGTTAAAGACTCGGTCCTTCTTGAGAAGAATCCGGCTTGCCTCCTCTCTTGACGAAAAAACAAAGAGGAAGTATTTACCGATCATGTCCACTACCTTCACTCCACCCGCCGTCTTCCACCTTTTATCCACCCATCTTTGAACCTCAATTATGTCCAAAATGGGACAATCTAAGCTTCCCACCTGTCAAGAAATTTTAGGTTGCCTTCAACTGATTTTTCCTTAACCATAAAATCCACCTCGGTCGACCTTCCGAACGAGACACGAAGGCTTAAATTTGGCCACAGTGGAATTTCCGCTACCTCTTTAAACGATCTACCATTGCTTTTCAGTCCAATCGTCATCGGACCACCTCTATCTGACATACCCTACTTCCACGTACTTCCCGCAAATCTTTGCATCTTCTCTGATATCATGACCCAACCCGACTTGGGAGCCATTTTGGGGATACAAATCATCCCCGATTTCCCTGAACCCTTAGTCACTACACTGATAAATTGCCCTGAACCATTCTCTTCCTTAGCCACCGTGTCTTCTCTCCACTTCTCTTGCCTTTTCCTCCAACAGACTCCGTGGAAGAAAGAAAGTTTGGTTAGCCATTCGCACACCCACGAAAACTCATGAACAAAGAGATAGACCTCATGTGGTCTACCCCTAGATCTCTCCACCAGCCTAAAACCCTTGAAGCTGTAATCAAAAATCCTAGACATCGACCGTCTTCACACATTCCGTTAGCATTTATTAAATAAGTGCAATTTGAAAAGAAAATGCAGGGCAAACTTTTAATTGTTAGCATTTATTAGTTCACATGTTCATCAATTTTCGGTCTCTAGACCTGCATTTCAGGGGCAAAGGTGCACCTGCCAACTCATAAGGACATCCTCTCTATAAGTGACTAGTGACAAATCAAATATAAGCCATCTCCATGAGAAGAAGAAAATGCTACTACACTTCCATAAATATATCCTTTTATTGGTGATTAGGAATGGTCCTCCCAACATTATCCCCCAAAAGGGTAGTTTTTGGTCAAAATGTACCCTAATATGGAAACCTGCTCCATCTAGACCAAGGAAATCTTACACTTGAGATGACCTCAATAAGTCAAACATCATTTATTATTAAAGAAATAAGTAGTACACAATGTCATCTAATCCCCTTGGTTTATTCCTGGTATCCTCTATTCATGCACATAACAAAGGAGCCAATTAAGACAAGTACCTAGAGCAACTCGAAAGAGCCCCCCCTTCCCCCCCGAGGAACTCAAGTCAATGATATATGCTGATGGCCTAGGAGTAGCCTATCCTAGGACTAGCTAGTTTTCTTTTTCTGTTGTAACCAAATAAATAAAAAAAATAACAGCTCAAACCACAAAAAACTAGCTGAAATGGAGATTCAAATTCAAATAGTTACATAGCTGATATCGATGTGTTTTCAACCCATGTCATATCAGACCCCTTTAATCACAGATTTGAACTCGACACTAAAACTTATAAACAGCAGAATACAAAGAGATGTAAGTATGCAAAAGGTAAACCTGAAGTGTGCAAAGTCAAAATCCCAATATTTTATAATCCATGATAAACAATAAATCAAGGAAAATTCCATGGTTGGAAGAGATATATTGCTAAAGATAAAGCCAAACAATATCAAAATGGATTATGAACAGCAGAATTGACAATGTTTTAAAAAAATTATCAACGCTGGACATGTCTCCCCTTATGTTACAAGGACTCGGGTGTAGGTGTCAGGTACAGATACTTGTCTTTAAATCGGATCCGTGTAAAGCATGAAACATGGGATACAGCTCACAAGGATCCAAAAGTAGGATGCAGGTACTTGGACATGGCTAATGACAATATTTTACACTCCATCTGTTAGGTTTTAATAATAAATTATGGAATTATGGATATGGTATGGAAATTGGTGAAACATAGTAAGATTTTGGGAGTCTATTTTAATAATAGTTAAGAGTTTGATATAGTTGATTGTCTAAAAAATTCAAAAACTTGATTGAAATCATGTGCTCGAGTGTCCATTTACAACTTGAAGGATTCGACAAAGATCCCACGCCCATGTCCGCGCAAATCATGTTCGACGCAGGCGTGGTGAGTAATATCAAGTGTCCTTGTTAGAGAGCAGTCTTCCCCTCCAACCAACCCAGAAGAAAAAGGGAAAGATAACTTTCCGGTCACTTCTCCCAATTCAATAACAAAACAGAAAAAGCAATCCATATGGCCATACCAAGTTACCAACAAAAGAGGAGAATGGAGAAAGTTGCACGACACCTATAAATGATAACTCAGCCACTTACATACTGTAACAAACTAAAAGAATCACCCAACCTAGAATGGAAATCGCAATCTCCGCTCCCGCGCAATTTAGCGACTTGGTTTATGGTTTTAAACTTTCTCTTTGGTCCAACCAGCTTTCACTCTATCCCTCTTACTTTTCTTTCAATCATTACACACAAAAATAAAAATAAAAACCCTGAAACCCCAAGAAATATAATGCTAGAAGTAAAGCCAAACAATTTAAAATGGATCATGAAAAGCAGAAATGACACTTTTTTAGAAAAATTATCAATGGTGGACATGTCTCCCAACCCCCCTCCCCCAGCAAAAAAAATAGTACATTCTGGTCTCTCCTCCCACTATAATAACAACACAGGAGAAGCAATCCATATGGCCATACCAACACAAGATGAGAATGGACAGAGTTGCACGACCCTATAAAATTATGAATCGGCCACTTGCATACCGTAAGAAGTTAAAAAAAATAACCCAACATAGAATGAATATCACAATGGGTCTGTTTTCCTTGCGCAATTTATTGACTTGGTTTGTTGGTTTGGACTCTCTCTTTTTGGTCTTACAAGGTTTCTCTCTATCTCTCTCTTACTTTTTCGAAAATAAAAAAATTTCCCAACATAGAATGAATATCACAATGGGTTTGTTTTCCTTGCGCGATTTAATGACTTGTTTGTGGTTTTGGACTTTCTCTTTGGTCCTACAAGCTCTCTTTATATCTTCTCTTACTTTTTCTTCAATTATTACAAAAAAAACAGAACCCCAAAACGAGGCTACTAAATCACAAAGCCAAACACGCCAAATATGTTTTGCATTGTCACTGTTCTTTTCTCTACAAAATCAAGAAGTAGAGTTTTGTACATAGTAATTTTTTCTTACCACACGATCCACACCTTCCTAACATAGAACTACTGCAAGCCTCCTTAATCATTTCTTATCTTCAAATTACAGGAAGGATAATCAAACATACAGATGGGAGAAAATATATACTGAAAGAATGATTGAAACATCCGCTAAAAAAAGATCATACCAGACACAGTATACATAATTAGAAAGACACTGTAAAATTACTTTTAACTCATTTTCTTTCAAGACACTGCCTAGCATGTCACTATGGTTGGTGGTATTTTCATCATTATTAAGAATCAAATATGAACCCAACATCTGCATTCAAATTAAGTTACTATATGAGAGACATTTGAACAACAAATAAATATTCACCCTTCACTGAGATAATAAAGTCGTAGGTAGTTACCTTCCACAACAATTCTGGCATATCCAATGCAGGTTGGGCGATCGCAAGCTCAAAAATAGCTCTAGCTCGCTCGGTTTCACTCAAAGATCTCTCCAACTCAGCATACTTGCTCCACGCATAGCAGTTTTCTGGTGACCACTCCAAATACTTCTCGTACAACTTCCGACAGCGGTCTATTTTACCGAGTTGCAGCTCAATTTCAATGTACTTTTTAAATATCTGTTTGTTCACAAGCATCAGGAATAAGAAATAAGCCAACTAATAGCTGCAGAAGAAATAAACAAAAGCTTACCAGTATCCTATACAGATACCTTGTCTTTAGGAGCCATTCCAATTGCATTTCCAAGAATTCGCCTGGCACCATCAAGATTCAACTGCCTTATTTCAAATTGGGCAGCCAATAACCAAATCTTTGCAAATGAGAACTTCCCATGAGGTATCAGCTTTAAACACTCACTGCCCAAAAATTGGAAATAAGAATGAGAAGGTACTCCATGAATATCGACCAGTGACAATAGAAATCAGAAGTAAGCCAGGTACTTGTAGAGCCCAAAAAGCATACATATGTTTTATTTTATTTTTATTTTTTTTGGGGGGGGGCGGGGCGTGGGGGGAAGAATAGAGTAGTTATGAAAGAGATACAAACGTCAACCAGGAACATGCTAAAGTTGAAAGTATTCTCAAACCAAGATTTGAAATTGGGGTGCCAAACGAGACTACAAAGTTCTAACTATCTTGAAAAGTGAAGCCACCAAGAGCTTGCATAAAGAAATTAAAGGAAATTCATTATTAAACTTACCTATACACAAGCCTTGTACGATCCATGTCCTGCGCATCAAGCTCTTCATATAGAGCATAATTGATCCTGATGTATAGAGGATGTATAGATAAATCAAGTTAACCAAGAACAGTTATATAATATTTTCTAATCAATCTACAAAGGAATTTAAAGGTCTAAAATACTTACCATAAGTAAATATACCGCTGCCAATACCGCTTCTCCTCAGCAGGAGGAACATTAGCAATCGCTCTTTCATAAACCTCTCTAATCCTCTCTTTGTTCCCAACACTCTCTTCCAATCGAATGTAATCGAACCATGAGTCATAATTTAGAGGATTTTTCCTAACCTCCTCCTCATACTGAAACCTTCTCTTCCCAACAATTGCATCTTCAATCCCTTCCCTATCACCATACTGCTTCTCAAAAGCAACAAATTTCCTATACAAATCCTCAGCACGTCCCTTTGGTATATGATCAAGAGCAAATTTATAAATGCACCTCGCCCTCTCTGTCTCCTTACATTTCTCCTCAAATTCCGCAAATGCTACAAACAAAACCTCCGCCTCTTCATCATCAGCCAACTTATCAACTGCCCTTTCATAACAATTCCTTGCTCTAGCAATCTCCCCATTCTTCATCTCAAACTTAGCAAACCTTATCCAAGCACTCACTTTCGGATGACACTGTACAAATCTTTCAAAAATTTCCCTTGCTCGCTCAATCTCGTTATACCTTAGCTCAAACTTAATATATGAAAGCCACGCTTGCTGATCAGGCTCCCAACTCATCCACCTTTCAAAAATTTGCCTAGCACCTACAAAAAAGTAAATGTGATTAATAAACCCAATCTACCATAAACATACCAAAGAAAAATGCTACAGAAAACTACCACAGAAGATTACAGCAAAACCGTAGGGTTAGGGCACTCTTAGTTTTAGTTCAAAATTCACGCGATAGATGAGTCGAGCCCGTGCCTTCCTCCAGCCTAAGCTAAAAACATTTATCAAGCTGGCTCTACTGTTCATTGAGCCTCCAGCAGCACTCAGAGATTGACTCGAGCCAAAGAATATATGCTCGAACTTGGGTCAATTACGTCCCAATCCGACCTATATGAAAGTCAAGCCCAAGGCTTACTCCAGCCTAAGCTAAGAAGTTATGAATCATTTAAAAATGTACACAAATTGCCTAATATCACGTCGAACTCATTTTGAATTCAGCTTCTTAGCCAGCTTGGTTCATTAAACAGCATAGCAAATTTTAATCTACCATAAACATAATCATGAGACTCGCATACCTGCAATATTGCCTAGCATCTCCTCCATATGAATATACTTATACCACAACTGATCAATCCTAGGCAACAACGTAACAGCCCGATCCCAAACATTTCTCGCATGATTTATAAATTTATTCTTCATCTCCACATCGGCATACTTCAACCACATTGTATGATCTCGATAATCGACGTCCAGCGCCCGTTCCCAAACGGACCTTGCTCGGTTGAAATCCTTCTGCGACTCCTCCCATTTCGCGTACTTCACCCAAACGCTCTTGTTCCATCGGACTCTCCGAATTAGGTCTTCGAATTCCTTGCGCTTTCGGAGACGGTAGTCAGCTAGCTCAGTGGAGTCGGTGATTTTCTGCTTCGGCGGCCGGATTTCAGCTTCCTGACGCTCCCGTGCTTCGCGGAGGATTTGCTCGGCAGTGATTTGGATTGGGGCTGGGGTTTTGTTCTTAACCCTAGTTGGACGGGGGAGCTTCACCTCCGTTTCTTTTCGCGTTAGGTAACCTAACGACGGGTCGGAATCTTTCGCCGACGCCATAATTGGCGGTTGCCGGTGTGAGCAAGCAGTGAGAGGAGTGAGAAAGTCCGAAATCGAATTCGGCGTTTGGAGAGAGAGTAAACGGGGGCGACGAATTTGATTTTGATGGACAGGTAGGAGTCAAAGGGCGGACATCCAGGCTATGTTCGGCCAAGCAAATTAATTGAAAAATTATATAAGAGAATTGCTATTTCCACCAATAGAACGACCGAGTATACCCCAATAAAATTACAAAAATATCATTATAAATTTAGATTTAAATATTTTTATTTTTTTAGGCTATTTGACACTCCTTATCGAACATCACTATAATTGTTCGTCACCCTATCGAACACACATAATAATGTTCGATAGGGATATTAAACATCATTATGGGTGTTTGATAACCCAGTATCAAACAAATTGTTTAAAAAAAAAAAGAGGAGGCGGGGGAAGGGAGGAGGAAGGAGGCGCTTTGTTGTGGGGGGAAGGAAGGAGGAGCTGTGTTGGGGGCAAGGAAGGAGGCGCTGTGGGGGGAGGAAAGAGGCGCTGTGTTGGGGAGAAAGGGGAAGGGTGGAGGAAGGGGGTGGGGTGTACAAAGAAAGGGGAGGATGGGGTGAAGTGTGTTTGGGGTGGGGTGTACTTAATATTTTGAGGAAAACATTGGTAAGGGTAGAATAGAAAATTAGTGGGGGGTGTACCTAGTATTTTGAGGGGTTGAAAATATTGAGGTAGGGTGTACTTAGTAATGGGGTGTACTAAGTAATTTTTGGGTCGTAAATAGCAATCCTCATTATATAAACTTGTTAAAAAGTTCATTTTCCACTTTTAAAAGTTTATACTAAATTAAATCAAAATTTTACATAAGTTTGGCTCCCTCCGTCCCTAAATTATTGTCTTCCTTTCTTTTTTTGTTCATCCCAAAATAATTATCTTGTTTGAAAACTTTTCTTTTCAGGACATCACTTTTACCATTGTATCCTTCTTTTTTTCTTCCTACTTTAATTATGGGCCACATACACATGTGCATTAAAGAAAATTACACATTATACAAATATTAATAATCAAAATCAATTTTTTTTCTTAATCCGTGTGCCGAATCAAGTAAGACAATAATGAAGGGACGGAGGAAGTAGTAACTAAAGTTTCATTAAGGAGTGGGGCTATTAACAACCCACTCTCTTTGAATACACTCATGGATCGTTTGGTAATTAGGCAGGAATAAGTATTATTATTAATCCCGGTGTTATTATCGTCTTCGCTATTAATCTCTACTTATATGTAAAAGATAATTTTAGAATAAAAAATGTTAATCACGTGTTTCTTTAGTGATGGCATTAATAATATCACCCTCTTCCTTGATATTATTAGTGAGAGGATAAGGATCTTATCCGGATAACTCGTGCTAATGGTCCCGACCGCTTATTATGTGCCAAACATTCAACAATTCGGCTTATTAATCATATTCGGTCTTAATTCTGACTACCAATCGGCTCCTCAATCTCCTAATACATCCCCTACTATAATTTCATACCAACTTAACATCTAAATAAACCACTCTTATATTTTCTATTTTACCCCACCTACTATCACTACACCCATTCCCCCGCTCTCCCAATTCATACCATCTTTCAACCTAACCCTAACCCCAACCCCCCTCCACGGCAAAGAAGAAAGAAGAAGGAAGAAGGAAAGAAGAAAAAAAAAAAAAGTTTGTCTTCCCCACCCGCCCTCACTTACTCTCTTTTCAAACCCGCTGGAAAAATCTTCCCCTTCCTTTCCTCCTCCCTTTTCACTCCCTTCTTAAACCCGCCGAAAAAATCTCATTCGGCCGAGGATTGTTCGATCAACCATGACCAAACGAGATTTTTTCGGCAAAGTATGAAAAAATTAAAGTGGATAGTGAGTGGTGACAGAAGGAGATTTTTCTGGCAAAGTATGAAAAAAATAAAAGAGGATGGTGACAAAGGGAGAGGAAGAAAAAACAAAGAGAGAGAGAGAGAGAAGAAGAATGTAAGGAAAAAAAATAGAGGGTGAGAGAGCTATCGATGGTTGGTGGCTGGAATTAGGGCTGAAATTGGGGAAGAAGAAGAGATTAGAGGTGTATTTAGAGGGACAAGGGTACCTATGTCTTTTTATAAAATGGTATTTATGTAAATAAAACTTTGGGGTGTATTTAGAGAGAGTGTGGATGTTAATAGTCCGACTCTTCATTAATTGATAACTACATTAAGAATACTAATATATATTACAACTTTCATAACTTTGTATAAATAAATAAATCTATGTAAATTATTAGTCAAATTTCAACTAAATTGACCAAAAAAATTCAAAAGTAGACTCTTTACCTGGAATTTAGTACGATATGGTCTCTCCCGTCAACTCTCCATCGACTTCTTTAACGGGACTGCTAACGTGTGTTATGTGAGCTATTTTATGAGGAGTATTTTTGTCCATTTATTTTTTTTTATTTCTTTCTCTTTCCCCTTCTCCAAACCGACTGAAAATGGAGGAGAGAGGAAAACTGAGGGAAACCAAAACAAATGGCCTACACTCACACCCCTTGCTGCTTCACTACCACCCCCACTCCCGCTCCCGCCATTTTCCCTAATTTCTTGGCGCCTTTAACCACTTCTCTTCGGTGACAACACACCATTAACCCGCATGTCTCCACCACAAACCCACCTTTTTTCCACTAAAATTGCATCAAGTTTCCCATACCAAACGAAAGTCATCAAATTCAAGACTAGGGGACGTCAAAATGGAAACCACGTCGTTGCCGTCCGAAATTGATTCCGTAGGCACCGGCATCGACGTTGAATGCATAGATTTTGAAAAGCGAATAATGAATTCGGGGAATTGAAGACACTGTCATTTTTTGAGCTGATAATGGAATGGGGGTTATTGATCTCGCCGTTTTTCTTTTGGGGTACGACTATGGTGGCAATGAATGAAGTTTTGTCAAAGACTGGGCTGTTTTTTGTGACAGCGTTTCGGTTGGTTCCGACAAGGTTGTTGTTGGTTGGATTTGCTAGGTCCGCAGTTGGAATTTTTTGTCTGGGTTCGATGCTTGGCTTGCTATATCTCTGTTTGGTCTTGTTAACGCTTGTTGTTTTCAGGTTTGTTCGTTCGTTACTCTGTATTTTGGTATTCTAGAATTCGCTTGCATTGTTCTTTTCAAATGAATTATGTTCTAATTCATGTTTGCATTTCACTTTTATGTGTACATGTGTACTAATTTGTGTGCGTTGTTGAATGTGTATTTGTGCACCTAAAGTGTATAATAGGGTGTAGATTATAGAGTATTTGTATTGCGTGTGTTGTGTTTTTAGGGTTTGGAGAAGGGAAGGGGAAACAGAAAAAGATAAGAGGAAGAAAATTTTAAAATGTGAATGGACAAAAATACCCCTTATAAAACAGCTCACATTACCACATTAGCAATCCTATTAGAAATGTTGATGAAGAGTTAAAGACTGGGACCACATTGCACTCAATTCGTGAGTACATTGGTCATATTTAGGATAGGGTGGGGCTATTCACAGGCCCATAATTGCTCCATACACCCATTTGCTTCATACACACACCACATTTATATCAAATTCAATCTATTATTCAATACACACCCCAAACTATCTATTTTACCCCTCCTAAAATACACCCATCCCCCTTCATGAACGCCACCACACCTCTCTCTCTCTCTCTCTCTCTCTTTCTCTCTCTTTCTCTCTCTCCCATATGTTTTCCCACTCTCTCCTGTCTCCCTTCTTTCTCTCTCCCTTTAGTTCCCTGCCCCTGAACTGAACCCCTTCCCCTCAACCTCCGCTATCTCCTCCTGTTCCCTCCTCCTTCGCCTCTTTCCCCGCCAACATCTCCTCTCTCCCTCCTTCTATCCCCCAGCATTACCACTACCATCGCCGTCGTCGCCCTAGTGTTCGGTTAGCCCACCTGGTTGTTCGGTCATTCATTACAGTATTGTTCATGGAAGGGGGATGTGTGGGAAGGCACATGGTGGTTCCACAGCCATGAATATGACCGGATTTTGTGGGTTTATTGATCGATTTCTTCGGCTAATTTGGGGAAGAAGGCCTTAAGGTCTTTTTCCAAAACCCTAGAGACCAAATCAGCAAATCTGTAAATTCTAATTACTTGGGAAAGAATGTCATTTTAATCAATGGCATTTTTGTAATGAAAAAGGAGGTGTATGGAGCAATTTTGGGGGTACCCTTTGGGATATTGGAAGTACATTGGTCAAATCATTGATTCTCAATTAGTACGATGGTCAAAAAAATAATTTTCCCTCATATTAAAATATAATCCTACTATGTTAGTGTAAGGCCCCGACCCTACTTCCTTTCCATTTCGCACGTGGTCACTTCATACCGGCTTAGAAACCCTTGGAATACAAGATAGAACCTTTAACCTTTGACGTATAAGAAATATATCATGCTTGCTAAAATGTGACGTGTTAAGTTGGGACCCTTGGGGGTTGATTCACGAGAGCGTAGTCATGTTTGATAAGCATGACATGTTAGTCTTCCTTATGGTTGTTCCGGATCGGATCAACGTTTAATCACGCCGTAGTTTCATACTCGTTTGAGACCATCCTTGATACCATATCGTGTGTGTACACATATGTACATCACTCACTGTGTCAAGCCTTGCCTTGGTTTAGACTCACCCTCGAATGGCAACCATGTTAGTCTTGTTGTTAATCCGTAAGTCGTGTTGATTCGAGCAATGTTTCGCGTGTTTATCTTCGTTCAATGCGAGATAATTGGGTTGAGTTTCGATAGTGTTTCGAACTTGATTGGGGGTTAGGATTATCTGGGAATACTTAGTGAACATTTTGTTGTGACCATAAGATAGAAAGAGATACACTCAAAAGCATGGATGCATGCATAAACTCGGAATTATGTTCATCCGAATAGTCTGTGGTAATTTGGCCATAGCTTTGTGTAGAAAACTCGGATTTGCAAACCGTTTGATTCTGTGTAAATTAGACTCGAAGAGATTTCCAACGACACCTTATTCACAATTTTTAGACTTGTAAATCATCCTAGGCACGTCTTTGAAGTTGACAAAAAATCAGGCCCAAAAGGCCCAATGACCTGCGCCCCAGCGTGCCAATGCGCGCCCTAGCGTGACTGTACGGACAACTTTGTGTAATTTTTGGGTTTTGTTGACTTGTTTGGGTTTTTTTTGACTTTGACTTAACCTAGAACGTGCCAAAGACTTATTGACCAGCCTGATTAACCTCTTTAGACCATAGAGTGACTTTAACTTACTCCCATTTTCATCTCTTTCCATCCATGGAAGCTTAGAGAGTGTGTGTGGGAGATTAAGGTGAGATTAGTGTGTGCAAGTCATTTCTTCACCATCCAACCAACAAATCTTCAATCCAAGCACACCATTTTGAAGGTCTTGACTAGAGGATCACTTTCCACCAATTGCATGTTGGTTTTCTTGGAGTGAATTCATCAAGAGGTAAGTAACTATAATGTTTTGTATGTTTATAAGTTGAATTGGAATAATAAAGCATATAGGATGTGTAATTGTTCATTTTTGTGTAATTTCTTGAAAGAAATAAGTAATTGACCATTCCAAATGATATTATGTTAGTTGATAATCAATGGCTATGTGTAAAGGTTGTCATGAGACTTGGTGAAGTGTTGGTAACATGTTAGAAAGTGAAACATATGAATTTCAAGTTAGTTGCAGTCCCTGTTTTGGGCTATGTTTGTGAAAATTCTGGTACTAATCTACTATTGGGAATTTGCTAAATTTTGGATATGTTATCCTTATGTATGTTAGTTAGTTCTGTATAAATTTTCATAAATTTTAGAGGTCGGGAAGTACCTCGTTTAGGTTGTGTTTTATCGTTGCGCCAAGTAAACTGTTGCTGAAAATTCTGGGTATTAGATCTAACTTTAGGTGGCTGATTCTTGATGAATATAAGTCCAAATGAGGTAATTCAAAGTGATAAAATATAGTTCCAGATGTCTAGTTTCTAAATCTTGAATAATTGTAATATTTAGATTTTTGTGGAATATTTTGTGAATTTAATGGTATTGTTGCGCAGTTCTGTAAAATTTATCGTTGTTGTTAGTCTCCGTGATTTAGAGACTTGTTGAGTTGTAAATGTTGGTTTTTTTAAATCTCGAGTACTAGTAACTTGCTCGAATTTTGTAAGTGACTACTCGCGATGAACTTGCGGTACTTATATGGTTGGTAACTCACTAAATTTAGAGTATTTCGATTAATGTAGTTATTTAGGGACGATACTACAGTTCGACCCGATGTTTCAAAAATGGGTAACGACTCTAGCTGAGTCGACATGAGATTGTATATTTTTATTGAACACTATACGAGCTATATTCTAGTTGTGACTGACTCTTGCGAAATCGCATAGGACGTATTAAACAAACGTCGAATCTTGTAGCTAATTTATTAATGTGTAGAATTGACTCTACGGAGTTGATTAATGAGTAGTATAATTCACTACGGGTTGTTATTTATTCTCCTACGATATTGGATGGCGTATTGTGAAAGTGATTATTCGTAAGAGCTTGACTTTAGTTAATTCGATCATACATGAGATGACATACCGTGATTATCGTTCCAATTCGGACGAAGTGACTTGTAATGAGTCATGATATATATAGTACATGACGATAGTGTTATGTGATGGTTTATGCTATACATGAGATAAAGTGTATTGAGTGATTATAGGATACTGTAGAGCTCCTAAGTTGAGTTGCACAATAGGCCTACTTTGCCTATTGTCTTGTTTTGGTTATATGCTCAGTGATTATGGACATTATGAGATTGTTCTAGTATGTGATAGGACAATCATCCTACTTTGATGATTGATTGTGTGTTTAATGTTTACTAGCACACTTTGTTGATTTGTTGTTGTAGGCTTATTGTGACTTACTTGAAACATTCGTATTGTTATTGAATGTTATTGTTTTGGGTGTGCTCCCTACTTTGGAGTATGACTGTTTATTTTAAATATCGAATAAATATTCTACTTGAGCATTTAGTTAAGTCCATGGCATGTTTGTAAGGGAGGGGTGTATTAACGCTCGATTATTACAAGAGTAGTGGCTACGTAATAGTCAAAGGCCAATACATCGGGCTCTCGCCCCTACCGTTAGCCACGGTAGAGGAATAGCGCCAAGTGTTTGTAGGCAAAAACTGCAACGTTGGTAAGCTATTATACCGTGGTGACTTTTTTGGGTTGTAGGGACAGGTGTTACCGGTTTATTGTGAATTTCAAATAAAATGGTTCACAGGTTCTTTGTTTTAAGCTCTTGGTTCTATTTTGGTTCGAGCACGTCAACAACGGCTTCGAATTCTTGATTTGGTTTATCGATCGAGCACGTCAACAACGGCTTCGATATTTGATATTATATCATTGGTCTGGTCGGAGGTGTACCTCGCCGCCATATCCTTTTAAACGTGTTTACTTACTGCTCTTATGTGCTTTCTATACAAGCGAATGTTGGTCATGGTTTCCAACTGGCATAGGATGGTTAGCGATCGTTGAGCCTCTCGTTAGTATAGGGTTGGTTGCCTTTATGTGCTCATACATGTTTATTTTCCTGTTATATTGTTGTGCATAATGCCATGCCATACAGTCACACGTAATAACTTGTCGATTAATGGTTAAACTAAAATTTTTACCAAGATTAGTGCATTTAGAGTCTTGGTTTACTGCTGCATTCATACTCATAGCACCCAATACATTATAGTATCTTACGAAATCTTTTAGACTCACCTAACAACCTCCTCAGTTTGCTGGTTAAGTTCCAGCGCAGCGAGTCTTGAATCTTGGAGTTAGCAAGATATATTTGTATTGTCATTTTCCTCTTATTTCTTGTATAGTGAGATCGCGAGGTTCACTAAGTTATGTAAACTTAGTATGTGGGTAGAAATAGTTGTATTCTTCAGATTTGTATTTTGGTGTCGACTTGTGTCGTCGTGCCGGTTGCTATACTATATTATTTTGGATTTCTGACTCGTGGTATTTTAGTATTATTGTTTCTCTGGCTCATGTTTCTAGCCGTCGAGGTTTTTATTGTCGGGTTTATCTTTAGTGTTGTTCTCCGGCATATGTTTTGGCCGTTGAGGTTTATTTAGTTGTAGTTGTTGTGTGAGTTTTTGAAACTCACATTTTAACTTGTTTTTCGCTGCATAGTTTTAGTTTTGAGCTTTTGTGACTCGTTCTTTTCGGTTATTTTTGCTAGTTTGGTGCACCGAGTTGGGGTTCAACATTGAACCTCGGACTCGAGTCATCACAGTTAGTACCCGTGTGATGCACAATTTTAATAAAAAAAATTACAAAAGTTGTTTATAATAATAGAATTTTCTAAACTCATCATAAGCAATTGAAAATGTTTTAATTAGAATACTTTGAACAAAACTAAAATAAGATAAATATTGAAATTGACATATAAATACAAATCAAAATTATTTTTAATAATATTTGCAATGTAAAAAGTTTAATAACATCTCATTGATATATCGTAGTAAAAAGCACACTAAGACTATTCATACAAATGAAGATGGAAGATGAAAAAAAAACCACAATTATATTTCATAATTTTATTAGCGCGGAGTGGTAGTTTTTAACAATTTATTCAACTTTTCAATTAGCTAATCAATTTGATTTTATTGGCTATGATTAATAAAGAGCAAATGTTACTATAGTACTCCATATATTTTTTTCTGAAAAAAGGCCAGTAATGTGAAAATCATTTGATTATATATTTCAATTAATTAAAGGAATTAGCAATTTTTGGAACAATAAACAATTGACTATAAAATTTCATTGAAAAACAAAGAGCGATTAATTGATGTTTTAAATATATTTTTGAAAAACAAAGAGCTATATTAATAGAAGTTATATTCTATGTACTAATGATAGTCATTTGTGTGTGTAGGTTTTTTTTTTTCTTTTTTTATAAATAAAATAGCTTTCGGGTTTCCTATTGAAGAATAATATGATGAAGAAAGGGTAATATATATATATATATATATATATATATATATATATAGGGTAGTTGAATAATGAAGGATGGTATGTACTTCTTAAAAGTGGTCCACGTATTTCCATGTATGCAGGTTATTTTAATAGTTGACTTTCAAGTTTCTTATTTAAAAATATGTAATGTGTATTGGAAGGATACATATAAGGGGATTAGCGGGAAAAAAATTAACATAAATCTGTCACGTGACAGGAGTAAATTTTGTTTTAGCAAAAGTTAATGTCCCATGACCCATGTTTTGATTTATTTGGTGGTACATGGAGAGGTACACAGTAGTGATACTGAGTGCTTTTAGCCCCTTTTGGAATTGATCTCTACAGTTTGCAATCGGTCTCTGAACTGATCACCTTAAACACAATTGGTCCTTCCATCTAATTCTGTTAATTTTTTGTCTTTAAGACCCTACACGTGCCTCTCACATGAATTTGGATAAGGAAAAAATTGTCATTTCACGAAATAGTATCGGGACCAACCGTTGAACATAATTAGGTTGAGTTAATGCTACGATTTTTAGTAGATCAACTGATCAACTAAAATGTAATTTGAAGAAACGTTGAAGGTCGATCTAGTCAAGGTTGCTTAGGGTTTGGTTCGACTTCACTAAACTCTTGGAATGACGTGGATGCCGAGAAAAAGAAGACTAGAGTGGGATGTTGATGATTTATACTATATATATATATATATATATATATATATATACTTCCTTTACTCTGATAATTTAAGCATTTGTTATGATTTGTACTATAAAGGGGGGTTTTTGCTTCATTTTCTATGGGAAAATGTAGTGTTTGGTAATTGGAGTGTTATTTGTTTAAATGTCAATAAAGTGTTGTCTATTTGGAATGTTTTGATTTCTATTCAAAAATTTCATTATTGTTTTTTAACATGTAAAATTGCTTGTTATAGGGTCTAAGAGCATCTCCAATGCCAATGTGATGTGAAAAAAAATAGGTGCCACTTAGGATTGACATCTTCTTTGGAAAAAAAATATTTCCAATGTAAATGTGAAGAAGCCTTGTGAATATGACATAGCAACAATTTTTTTTTTTTTCACATTGTGGATGAGAATGTGAATTTTTCACATTCTAGTTGAGGGTGTGGTGACATCCTATTCATCATTTTTTGAATTAAAAAATAACTAGACCTCATCTCTTTCTTCACTTTAGTTGTGGGACCCATACTACATGAGATTAAATTCACATTTGCATTGGAGAAGCCTCTTCTAATTGAATGTGAGAGAAGAGAAAAAAAAATGCCACATGTGATTGAGGGTGTTAATTACCCACAGCCACGTCAGATCAAATCCACGGTTGCATTGGTGATGCTCTAAGTAACGGTTTGCAAGGTAGAAGGAAGGCAGGGGAGGTGTAAGCAAAACATCTACTTCATAGGGCTCACAAGATTATTGCTTTCTTTACTTTTGCAAAGTCCAAGTACCAATGAGCCAAGTAACAATGTGCAAGGTAGAGGGAAATGGAGGGGAAGAGTCAAAGTTAATGAACAACAACAAGGCAGAGGGACTAGGGAAGTAACTCGGGTAGGCAAGGGCGGTCTAAGCAAATCATCTATTGTGTAAATAATGATTGCTGGTTATAATTTTTAAATTTTATTTTTTGTGCATTTGCTATGTCTTCAAAGCCTTGAAGCTAACATTTATGGCTAGCCACAATTGCTTGCATTTCTTTTGTAGGGACCAAGCAACATCAATGTTGTAAGGCGCTGGGGCAAAGGATCTAGAACCATCTAGTCCTCAAAAAGGCCATTAAGTGCTTTCCAACCAACTCCAAACTGATTTGAAGGGACTCCAAGCTTATCATAACCGCGGTCAAGCAATTTCCCACCTCCAAGATTTACTGCCAAGGGAAAGAAATGCAGAACCATGGAGGACTTGGATTCTCATGCTAGTGCAAATAAGAGGAAACTAACTAGGAAGTGAAGGAAGAATGTGGATGAAATTTTTTGGGCTGAAAATCTTGACTCCTTTTTGTGATGGATGAAATTTAATGTTAACAATTAGGAAAAATACGCAATCGGGTCACTATACTTTGGGGAAAGTTGTAATTCGACCACTGATTATTTGAAAATGTTATTTGGGCCACTGTACTTCAGTTATCTTGCAAGCGAGCCCACCAGAACGTTAATTTTAAATGAAATTTCTACCCATGTTTTCGTTCTCATCTCCCTTAATGAAGATAGGGGCAAAATAAGGATTTTATTTAAAATTAACGTGCTGGTGGGCTCGTTTGCAAGATAACTGAAGTACCAAATAACATTTTCAAACAATCAATGGCCTAATTGCAACATTCTCCAAAGTACAGTGACCCGATTATGTGTTTTGTCTAACAATTACTTGGAACAACAAACTTATTTTTGTGAATGTAATATCCATGAAGTGAACAATGGCTATTTTTGGGCAGAAGTGAAAATGTGAGAGATACATAACCAGGAGTAGTGAAGTTCTATTACTGTGAATTTAATAGCCATTAAGTGAACATTGATGACTCATTTTTGTGAATGAGTACTAGCCATGAAGTGGACAATGAAGTCATGTATTGGTGAATGTAATCAGGATGAAGAGACTCCTCTGATTGTTTTCAATCTTTACCGTTCAATCTCTATTTTTATTCCTTTTGTTTACAGTACAGGTTGTTCTAAAAGGAAAAAGTGATTTCTTAGAGTTCATAATACTGTAGATGGCACAAACTAAAAGAAATATGGTCGTGAAAATAAAAAAAAATCAAACAATTCACACATAACAGAGGTCACAAACAGTTAATACCAACCACTTCTTCATACTTGTTCAAAACATAGAGCGGTTTATGCATTAAGATTAATTACATCAAGGATTACAACCTCATTGAAAACCGAAAAATTGAGGTTTCAAATTAGAACTATAACGAATTGAGTCCAAATCCCAGTCCGCTAAACATGGCCTATGCACTGATCCACTAAGTACATAAGTCAACTATGCTCACAACAAGCCCACCCAAAAGTCCATAAAAGATGTTGGTACCTAGAAGTAGTTCGTGACTACTTATAAGACAGTCCTGTAATAACACAATGACAAAATCTAACGAAGGGTCAAAGTAAAATACGAAAATTGATAAATTTTCCTTGAAATATTTTATTAAAAATATTTTATTAATGCTTTTTATTGGAAAACTGTCTAGCTTTGATTCCTGAATAATGAAACCACCCACAAAAAAGTGAAAAAGAGGATTTTCCTCTATAAAACTCTACTTCACTTGGTTAACATGTTCCTATTCACATGTTCTATATTTATGTACTGCCACAAAGTTGATTGAAGATGTACATTTTGAGTTTTTTAGTTAGTTCTATCAATTTTTAGATTGATATTTAACACATTTTTATTTAGTTAGAGAGTACAAAACTATAAGTTTTGCTAACTACAAATATTACTCCCTCCGTTTTTAAATAAGTATCATGTTTGACTGGAACATAGATTAAGAAAAACTAGCTGACTCTATTATAAATATTGATATAATAATAATAAAAAAATAGGACAACTATTTAGGAACAGAGGGAGTATAATTCATCTACTTCATGCTTTAAAAATAATTAAATCCTTGTCAAATATTAAAAATTGGCCAAACTAACAAAAAAAATATCAAAATGTAGCAGTTCATTTGGAACGTAGGGAGTAGCACATAAAATAATTTGCATTTTATAGATTAAGAGCCATTTCTCAAACGTGAATAATGTTCTACTATATATTAGTCCGTCCATTTCAAAATAAGTATCCCTTGTTCTATTTTGTGTTGTTCCAAAATATGTGTCTCCTTTTCATTTTTAAAGATTTTTTAAAGTAAATTGTCCATAATGTCCTTATTAATTGTGAGATGAAAAAAGAAGTGTGATCCATTAATTTGACGTCACTAAAGAGTATTTTGAGGGCATAAAAAAATTAACAACTTTGCTAGGTTTACAACTATTTCTACGACTATTGTTACAACTAAGCATCAACGAAGAGCAAAATTGTCTTTCCCCAAAATACCTTTGCCTTTCATCAAGGCTTAGTTGTAGCAATAGTTATAGAAATAGTTATAAAGATAGCATTTTTCAAAAACTAAATAAAGTCAACTATTATTTTATTAAACCTCGTGCAAAATTAATAAATGACACTGATTTTGAAACATAGAGAGTACCGATTCGTTTAACGAATAATTAGAAGCAAACAAACAAAGAGATCCGTTCAGCTCCATTGGTTTCACTTACCACCACAATTTACGGTGCCATTCAAAATGAGCGGGCAACATCGTTACTCGGAAAAACTCGTCACGAAAATCAAATGACAAAATAGAATCGAATTCTAAACGAGAATAGGTTTGCAAAAAATATACCCTCAATTCTTCTCCATGAATTGCTCTTTAAAACTATAAACCTCAGCCACCTAGGTGGTTGGCAAGTCCTGTGTATGACAACGAAGCACAACTTATGGTAAGACATTTCAGCTACGACCAATAGGTTATGGGTTTTGAGTCATTAAGGGGCTAAGTGAGGACCTACGTATTGTTCCTCAAGGACGAGATAATTCTCACAACCTTGTAGTCATTAGTCGATTCGTCAAACACAAATCCAATATAGCTATATGTGAGCACACCATCTCTCAACTTATAAATAAGCAAGAATCACTAAGGATTCTTGATTTTTCGATAGAGGGATTCCACAGATAGATTTTGTGGCCATAAATATTTCCTCTATCACCAGTGACACAAATCAATCCGTTGAACGAACCAACTATGATGGGAATCTAACAAGTGTTTTGACCGGTAGCCTCGAGAGAATATCAATCAGGAGGTCGATTTGGAGGTAAACTAAATTGCCCATCGATCTGTATTAGTAATGTAGTGCAAACTTGAACGTTATAGAGTTTATAATGCTGCATGAGAAAAGGTTCTAGGAAGGAAATTCATGTGAATCAAATAATAAAGGCTATAACTTATAAGAAAGATATAGACAACGATAACCAAAAGAGGATTGCTATTTGCACCCAGCAAATTGCTGAGTACACCCCCAAGGGAGTTCGGCATCCCCACCGAACACAAAAATGGTGCATTAAACGGTGTTCGGTAGGGGTGCCGAACACTCTGGGGGGTGTACTCAGCAATTTGCTGGGTGCAAATAGCAATCCTCTAACCAAAAACTACATAACAAGTAATTATAGCCGAATCTTATAACATCAACCTAGCAAATACACATTGACTCTTCAATGACAATGTGTTTTTCTAAGCTAGAACTGTATTGTCAAAGCAAAAAATGCATTGAGTAGTTGCATCCGTTTAACAGTTATGCAACTGCTATTGTGGAAAAAGACCATTTTTACTTTGACAATAAAACAACCCTTTCTATATGAACTTAACTAAAGATGTCAGAAACTAACCTGCTAATGCACTATGTTGTCAAATAGAGTAGATAACAGAACAATATATTGAGAAGCCGTAACCTAGAATCTCGTTAGGACAAAGTATTTATACTCCTAAGAACATATAGAGAAATACAATTTCAACCCCTATACTATTCACATTATACATGTGACTTACAACACTCCCCTTCAAGCTGGAGCATAGATGATAAGTACGCCCAGCTTGTCACAAATATTATCGATCCATGGACCATTCAATAGTTTTGTGAAAATATGAGCAAGTTGATCTTACATGATTAATCGAGAGAAGATTTTGCTTGATCTTCTCCAGAATGAAATGGCAATCAACCTCAATGTGCTTAGTCCTCTCATGGAATACATGGTTAGATGCAATATGGATGACAACTTGATTATCACACCATAGTCTCATAAGAGTTGATCCACCAATACCAAACTCACCAAGTAATTGATGTACTCACATAAGCTCAAAAGTAGATTGTGCCATGGCTCTATACTCTGATTTTGCTCTCAAACAAGATACTACATTATGCTTTTTACTCTTCCAAGATACTAAATTACCACCAACAAGTACGCAGTACGTTGTAGACCTCCTATCTATCTTAGAGCCTGCGGGTCGAATCTAAAAACCCCTTTACCTTACAATGTCCATGATTTTTATTTAAGACACTAGGACCTAGACTCCCCTTAAGATAACATAAAATTTGCTCCAAAAAATCTAATGAGTAGTCCTTGGAGATGACATAAACTGACTGCATATACTATATCAGGGCGAGTTACTGTAAGATAATTCAGCTTCCCAACTATTGCACTATATGGTTCTCCATCCTCCGCTGTGACATGGATATTTGGAACTATAGGTGTACAACAAGGCTTAGCACCTAGTTTTCCAGTTTCAGCAAGAAGATCAAGCATATACTTTCTTTGAGAGAGTAAGATATCTTTCTTAGACCACATTACCTCAATTCCCAAAAAGTACTTCAAGAAACTTAAATCCTTTGTTTGAAAGCGTGCTTGTAGGAATGATTTGAGTGTTGAAATACCAGCACTATCACTACCAGTAATAACAATGTCATCCACATATACTACCACCAAAACAATACCCGCAACAGAATTATCATAATGACTACGCTGAAAGCCAAACTCAAGAACAACTTCACTAAACCGACAAAACCAAGCACGAGGAGATTGTTTCAAACCATGCAATGACTTCTTAAGCTGACAAATTTTACCATTCTGCCCTTAAGCAACAAACCTAGGTCGTTGTTCCATATACACTTCCTCTTGCAAATCACAATGAAAAAAAGCATTTTTGACATCTAACTGATAAAGAGACCAATCGTAAGTTGCAGCAAAAGATATAAACAACCGCACAGATGCAAATTTAGCAACGGGGGAAAAGGTTTTAGAATTGTCAACACCATAAGACTATGCATACCATTTAGCAACAAGTCTTGCGGGTGTGCCACAAAAAAGATTGACCTTAATAGTGAAAACCCTTTTACATCCAATAGTCTCTTTACCTGCAGGTAAGTGAACTAGGTCCCAAGTACCATTATGGTCTAAAGCAAACATCTCCTCCTCCATAGCAGCCTGCCAACCCGAGTGGGACAAAGCTTTTGACACAGATTTAGGAATAGAAATAGAATCGAGAGAAGCAATGAAGGAACACAAAGATGGTGATAAATGAGAATATAACACAAACGAAGAAATAGGGTGAGTACAAGTATGTTTACCTTTTCGTAAGGAAATAGGAAGATCTAGACTTTGATCTGCCAACGGAGGAGTTGCAGTTGGTATAGGAGGTGAGTCGGAGACAACATCATGTTTTTCTGTAGTTGGATGCGATCGGCGAGAATAAACTCGAGTAACTAGAGGATGTAACGATTAGAGGGAGAAGCCTCGGGTTTTGAAGAAGGTGGAGGTCGTACTATCGCTATCACCTTGGAGGAAGATGTTGCAATAAATGGGGTAGACTCGAAAAAAGTCACATCAACATAAACAAGATAACGACAGTGTAACAACGATACCCTTTTTGAAGACGAGAATAGCCCAAGAAAATGCATTTAAGAGACTTTGGATCTAGTTTGGAAACTCAAGGACGAACATCACGAAAAAAAACAAGTGCACCCAAAAATACGTGGAGATAATTGATATAAAGACCGGTTTGGATACAAGACCGAAAAAAGGATTTTTACCTTTAAGGACAGAGGAGGGCATACAATTTATCAAGAAACAAGCAGTAGAAACTGCATCCACCCAAAACACCTTATGAACTTTTATTTGAAATACCAAAGCTCTTGCAACTTCTAGTAAATGATATTCTTCCTTTCAGCCACCTCATTCCAAAGAGGTGTGTTAGGTCTCAAGGTGCTCTAATAGGCTAGAAGGGAGGGGGGGTTGAATAGCCTATTTAAAATAAAATTTTTTTGATTGTTTTACAAAGTTACTTTATTAAAAGAGTAGAAAATATTTTGCAGCGGAATAAAGTGAAGTATAGGACAAGTTCAAGATAGATGATCTTGATAGGTCAAGATCAGCTATTCTATGAGCAGTTGGAATTTCTGGAAATCAAAAGTAAAAGCAAATCACAAGAGCAAGAAACAGATAGACACGGGATTTAATATGGTTCACACATATAAATAAGTGCTACGTCCACAACCAAAGTGGTCAACTTTGGATTTGAAAAGTGTGTACTAATTTTTTCACTAGAAACTTTACAAGATTGATCTCTAATAGATCGTGTACAAAAAATAGTTGACCAAGTGTTTGCAGGAGAATTGATATCTACAAAGATATAATTCTCGTGTGCTTTGAATGCAAAAGATTGTAATCAATGAAGAGCAATAAAGACTATGCGTCTAAGTTTGGTGCTCTTCAATGAAGGAATTTACAGAATAGCATTAAGCTTTGAATATACTAGTTGTTGAAGATGAAGATTTTTAGAGTTGTAAATTCAGGTTCTTGTTGTTTTCAATGCTTCAATGGAGTCTTTCATTTATACTCAAGGGAGTTCTTGTAGCCGTTGGAGATTTTCAACTTTGGGAAAATTTAAATTTGGATGCATTTAATGCTGAAGATATTAGCATTAAATGTTCTGATCTTGTTGTCCAAATCTGATAGGGAGTTTTGCAAAGCCCAGATTGTATTCTGCAAATTTGCCAAAAATAGGTAGACAGTAGTTGCAGGCAGAATATCCTTTTCTGAGATGAATGCCTAATATGAATCAATAAATGATTCTTGTAGGTTATCGTTATGTCAAAGTCAAGGAAGGACTTTGCTGATAACTCAAGGCACATCATCGGACAAGTCTTTATCAGACGATCTTCAGGTCTTTAACATTGCTGATGAAGCTTGGCTGGAATGATCTTGACTGATGACTTGATGAACTTGGCTGATATGAAGATAGCTGATTTGAACATGACCGATATACACCAGGCTATCTTCTGAAAACTAAGCTAAGTACAAGAAGCAATCTTAAGCTATTACAAGTAATTTGTCTAAGAACAAGTTGTCACTCTAACAGATACGCAGACCCAGTAGTCACCTTGACTTAGACTTAGATTATGGATACAAGCAAATCTATACAAAATACAACAAGGTGTATTAACTATTAACGCATGAAGATTCATGAAGCATACTATGCCTTGACATGTACAATTGATATGGGTCAGAAAAATATTCTCTTGCATTGTCACTTCTCAAAACACGAACAGGAAGATTAAATTGAGTTTGAATTTCAGCACAAAAGGCACACAATATTGAAAATAATTCATCACGACTTTTTATAACGTATAACCAAGTAACTCGAGGGTAGTCATCAACAAAGGTAACAAAATACCAAAATCCCTATTTAGACTTAAGAGGAGGAGGGGCCCTACATCTCCGAATGAACTAACTCAAAGGGGGACGCAACCCATTTATTGACCCTAGGTAAATAAGACACTTAATGATGTTTTGCAAATTGACAAGACTCACACTAAGCTAGACAGAGAATATAGACTATGACACATTTTCTTTAGACTCGATAAAGATGGATGTTCCAACTGGCAATGAATCTGATGGGCAGAACTAATACTGGAACGTTTCGGCATCCCAGAACCACTGTCAAGAACATAAAGGCCCCCCCGACTCACGTCCTCTACTAATAATCCTCCTCGTGATCCTGAAAGACACAACAATCGGGGAAAAATAAGACAATACAATTTAGAGCACGTATAATTTTACTAACAGATAGTAAATCAAAGGGAAAATCAAGCAAGTACAAGACAAAAGACAAAGAAAGAGAGGAAGTATAGGAGGCAGTACCAACACCAACCGAACCATGTGCTAAAGTAACACTAGGATGAGATGATAATGAAGTAAATGATGACAAGGTATCCATATGACCTGTCATGTGGTTTGTGGCACCGGAATCAATGACCCATATACCAGAGGCTGATGCAAGACTTATGGTGGGTTTACTTGACTGGACCATAGTAAGCTTAGGAGGATTTGATGATTGCTCTAGAGCTTAATACTGATTGAACTTAGTATACTCATCTGCAGAAAAAACAACAAACGGCGGTTGAGGCACAACTGAAGATCCACTAGCACTATCAAAAGTAGCTACATTGACAAACTGTGGCTGTTGTTGCTGAGGCTTGCTGTTTAGGCTTGCAAACTCTTGTGGTAATTCTGCCCAAAAACTCATAACAACCATTCGCTCTCGTTGAGCTTGTTGAACCTTGACATTAGGACTAAAAGGAAGAAGTGCATTAAGTTCTGCATATACTTTCTTAAAATCCATAAAATATTTCATAAGTGATTTCTCCTGCTGATGATAAAAAAACATTACACACATCATAAATACGATTCATGTTACTTTGGCAAGAAAATAAGAAATCAAGGTACTTCATAAGTTCCTTAACAAACTCGCAATGGTTCACCAAGGAGTAATCTTGGGTGAAATAGATTTCCACATGGGCAAAAATAGTTGTGCATCCTCCCTTAACCAAACATTCCCTTCTTCTGACTAAGGATCCGAAGGTGGATCATTAGTCAAATGATCATCCTTCTCAATACTACGAAAAATATTTGCAAAGTGTTCCTCCACTCCAAATAGTTACTCTCATTCAATTTCTCATCTGTAATTTTCATAGACACCGGAACAATCTTTGTGACGAGATTTCTTCGCATTCATAGATTCGGCCATCAAAAAAGACGTCAAAGAAAAAAGGAAAAATAAGTTTAGATATTTTTTCTTCCCAAAATAACTATTCACAAAACTGTTCACTACGTTTACGACACTGTCCACGTCTGCAAGAAGCCTCAAAATGTTGATCTTCAATACTCCAAACAGTCCCTACTGCAAGGAGGAACCCTAAGGCAGTCAACTCTACTTGGGTTGACAACTTACTTCAATCGATCGAGCCCTTTTGCTCTCATACCATGTTGTCGAATAGAATAGAGAAGAGAACAATATATTGAGAAGCTGTAACCTAGAATCTGGTTAGGGTGTGAAATAGATTTCCACATGGGCAAAAATAGTTGTGCATCCTCCCTTAACCAAACATTCCCTTCTTCTGACTAAGGATCCGAAGGTGGATCATTAGTCAAATGATCATCCTTCTCAATACTACGAAAAATATTTGCAAAGTGTTACTCCACTCCAAATAGTTACTCTCATTCAATTTATCATCTGTAATTTTCATAGACACCGGAACAATCTTTGTGACGAGATTTCTTCGCATTCATAGATTCGGCCATCAAAAAAGACGTCAAAGAAAAAAGGAAAAATAAGTTTAGATATTTTTTCTTCCCAAAATAACTATTCACGAACACTGTTTACGACACTGTCCACGTCTGCAAGAAGCCTCAAAATGTTGATCTTCAATACTCCAAACAGTCCCTACTGCAAGGAGGAACCCTAAGGCAGTCAACTCTACTTGCGTTGACAACTTACTTCAATCGATCGAGCCCTTTTGCTCTCATACCATGTTGTCGAATAGAATAGAGAAGAGAACAATATATTGAGAAGCTGTAACCTAGAATCTGGTTAAGGCAAAGTATTTATACTCCTAAGAACATATAGATAAATACAATTTCAACCCCTACACTACTTACATTATACATATGACTTACAACACTCGGGAAGAATTAAAGCTAGGCAATTTAAGAATTGGCTTCATCCAATAGTCTAACCAGATAAATCAGTTAAGAGGTTCCTGCTTATGGGTCACAACTGCCAAGATATGAACCCGATAACCGAAAACCGAAGGAGAACTGTGCACTAGCATTTTGACAATGAAAGCGTCAGAACTTTCAGCTATGATGTGAAGGACAATCATGAAAGTTAGATACTTTTCTCTGGAATCTGATTATGAAGATAATTGACAAAAACCCTCCATTTTAATTATGAACATTTAAACTGAGAACCCATGGCTGCGTTGTTGCCAATTAAATTATTTTCTATCACGAGTACACATGGATGCAAGACAAAAATTTTACTAGTAACAACTGCACCTAATTATTATAGATATTTGCTACTAGATGATGTTTGAGTCTCAATATTACAGTCGTGCCAAGCACATTGCTACCACGAAAAAGAATAGGTAAGGGAATCAAGAAAAGACCTTAAAGTAAGAATGACTTCTAACCTGACCAAATTCTTGAACTCTCAATTAAAATCCCTCAATCTCCTTTTTAACACGTCCATTGACTTCTTGCGTGTGCTCTGCTTCCCACCTCTACTAGAAAGACTGCCAAAGAGCCCATCAGGAGAATCCTTGTACTTGTCACAGATAGTAGCCACCTTTTTGTAATCGAGTGCATTGTAGTTTTTCTGTCGTATAGCAGGATTCATAAAGTTCTCAGGCTGACTGCTCAACAAAAGGTTTATCAGTTGCCTTGCTTCAATCAAGCAGCCTCTAAAACCACCTTCCTTGTATATCTCATTCAACCCAGTACTATGAAACTTCTCATCCGCAAAAGATTCTAACATCTTTAGATCATTGTTGATGCCCATAACTGCATTAGCATTGAACCTCTTCACACTATCACTAAGAAAAGCTGCCACAATTGAGTTGGAAATATGCTCGAGAGCGCCAGTCCCAACTTTATACAAAGCATCCAGAGGTAAAATCTGCTGAGCTGTTGACAAAAGCGTGTCGAGGTAAATGAAAACCTCATTAATGTAATCATTTCCAGGTTGCGTTGCTTCCTCGCAAGTCCAATTCACATTCTCTGTAAGCGCCATAAACTCATCCAACTTGGTGTTCACCAGATTCAGTAGAGCAAGATAAGCTGCTTCCCTTGAAGCTTTGAAAACAGCCTTGGCTGTTAAACTACCTTGAGGCCTTTCAACAGATCGAGTTGGGATCCCACATTGTTGGGATGCATGTTGAAGAAAGAAGTCACAAGCTCTTTCAAGGACAGCTATGTTTGCAGCAATCTGCATTGCCTGAGACACCCCAGCTGTACCACTGTGAATTATACTGAGGATAGCTTCATTTAATACATCAATCAACAGTTTGTCCAGATACTTCTTCACATAATCGAAAAATTTCATTTGCCCCCCGTAAGACAAGTAATTAACTGAGTCCTTGATGAACGACCTAACAATGCGACAGCAAGCAGGTACCATAGCAGAAAATGGAGCAATATATGGGAAAGCTGGCATTATATCTGAGGTTTGAAGATGGAACAGCAGGACAGTAGTTTGGTAGTCTGACTCCTTCATTACCATCTGGTCCCATGTGTCATTGGCAAGAACATCTTTAATTTGTTGCCTACACTCCACTAAAAGAAGCTCATGATATTTATCTCTGCTATTGCTGAGTGTCTCGAGGATTGGACCCACTTCATAACCATATTGTCTGAGAGTTGTCCCAAGCAGAGTCACATAATCTTTGACCAGGAGAAGATGGCTGGCAGTATCCATATGAGAGAACTGTTCTTCCAACACCGAAGTAATTTTTGCCACAGCTGTTTCCCACATTATCTCAACCTGGCTTGACGATAGTAGACCACCAGCGGTCCTTAAAACTCGATCCTCAACAATGAAATAACCTGCAATTTGGGCCAAAAAAGTCTGATGTGATTCAAGAAATGGTTGAGCTGAAGGGATTTGCAAATCTGAACTCAATTGCAATGACCGATTTTTATAGTAGTATTCACGAAACTGCTCTTGGATTCCAAGGCACGTATGAATGTGATATGCCCGATAAAGAGGAGCAAGATCAAATTTCAGAACAGATTCTTCATGAATTTCTTGTACATCCAGTGTGTAGGTAAAATCTCCCAACCCCAAGAAACTCTGCTCCTCAGCTTTTCTCTGACGAGCTAGCATATCCTCGTCCCTCTGACGTGCGGACGCAGCATGTCCTATTGCCGTTTGACCAATATCCTTTGCAGTGCTTCTTATGTTCGCAAGCCATTCATTAACTTCACTGCAGACCTTCTTCTCAATGTGAGTTTTAATTACCGGTACTCTCTTCTCTATCAACATTTTCAGAGCCTTGACAGGGATATGCTGTATATAACTGTTCTCAATCAAATCAACGGCTTTCAGAGCAGGGTAAAACCGCCCTTCAGAAATGTGATTATTACACTTTGCACAAAGATCCAACACTTCAACACAGTTCCTTGCCATTTTAACTGCTTCAGTAACATTCTTCTTGATTGAATAAGAGTCGAGGAGCTCCTCAAGCTTTAAAAGAAGAGCGCACCCAACCTCCTGTAACCTAAAATTATCATTTGCAAGATCACTTTTCAGTTCTTCAGCATCAACGAGGACGCCACGGAGCTCATCCACAGCCAGAATAAATTCCTCATAATGGATCTTGCAGAGCTCCTCAATTTCAACTTCTTTCTTCTTCACTAGATTCTTGAGCTGGTGCATGAGGGTTTCAGGTCTTCCCATTTCGAAAGAATGCCTTACCATAGGACCCAAATCCTCCTCATTACCTATAAGAGTAACAAGTACGGAGTCCTCCCCCCCATCCCCATTCTCTGTTGCTATTCTCCTCTTCGGCTTCGTATTCATTGTTTAAAGCACTGCAGAACATAAAGGCAGCATTTTCTGAATCATATACAACTACGAGTAAAAATACGAAGTATCATGTAAAAGGTTTCCCCAATCAGCCATACTAATTACTCCCGCTGTCTCAAAAAAAAGGTAGTCCCTTTTCCTTATTGGAAAGTCAACCTAGGACATGAACCCCAAAAAAAAAGTCACCCAAGGACAATATCAATCACTATTTAACATACATTTATCATGTATTAGGTAACGAAATTTCAATTATTGTTACAATATTAAGACTGCTATCAATAACAAATTTTAGAATTTCGTAAGTATAAGGTAATTTTTATAAAGCTTTTGTCAAAGTTTAATCAAGTTGACCAAGAAAAGTCAATAGGACTATATTTGGGGACGGAGGGAGTAGAAGAAAACAATGAGAACCCACTACAAAAAGAAGATTAAGAATTTGTTTATAGCCAACCCTATAATGATCAATGGATGGACAATCTTGGAAGATACTATTACTATTTTTTTATTTTTTGTCTTCCACAAGGTGTCCCCAAACCACATTGAGTCTGAGACTAATCCCCGCTCACGGTATTGAGCCTGCTGCTAACCTAAGGGAATTAATATATGTGTTGAGAGTCGAACACGGGACATCCCGATAAATAGATCCCTCCACACAGGAATTCTATTATTATTATTATCATTAATATAAGTAAATACTCTCTCCATTCCACCCAAAGAGTCCACACTTGAAAAGTCTAATAATTAACGGATATATAAGTATCGTTAAATTTGATCATAATTACAAAAATGTCTGAGTATAGTCAACATGTTTATATCACATGTGGAGGGTAAAGTTGAAAAATTATAAAGATTGTAGCCATAATTTTTGGAAAGTGGGCTTTTTAAGTGAAACATCCCAAAATAAAATAGCGAACTCTTTGCCTGGAACGGAGGGAGTATAATAATAATAGTAATAATTTCTATCTATACTATATAACAGTTCCAAATACCCCCATAAACATGTAAAACTAACTGACCGACTCACAAGGTAAACAACTTGCAGAGATTCCAAATAACAAAATAAAAAGAAGAAAATAATTTCTCTCATGACTCCTGAGATTCTAATGGCATGTGCAATTGCAAGTAATGCCTTTCACCACATATGGGAAATTATCTCTTGTGCTGATTGAGCGTCCAACTAAGTAATGAGCTTCTGAATGGCTTAGGTATCAAAACTAGAAAATACAAAGAGAAAACTTATTATTGGCTAAAAGCACATACATAAAATAAGATTCTTTCAACTCCAACTTCGACTAATTCCTTCAAGCTGATTAGCAAAATGAAATTTGAGAAACCGGATATACTTGCTGAACTGACTTTTTTCTCAATATTTCAAAAACATTTTCCATCTTATTTCTGTAGCACCTTTGATTTTGACTAATACATAGTGGAAACCAGAAGAAACTCTAACGCTATCAGGCTCCATGCAACTGAAGGCAGAAAACAATTCTCACTCAATTGAGGAATTACCCAAAAGAGGAACAGTGTTTGGCTCACGATAGATGGCTATAAGTCAAGATCAAAATGTGGTCTAAAGTATGAAAGAAAATGGTGATAGATGTACAAAGAAAAAGAAAATGTCAACTCAAGTACGATATTTGAAGTCTCAGTTTCAAATATTGAGTAATTTGTGAATGTTAGTCCTAGGCATCATATTTCTTTTAGTTGCTCAATAACCAACTATTTTATTAAATTTTCAACAAACACATGTCAATTTCATCACACACACTTTATGAAATGTTGCCCATGTGTTCGCACATTAACGTTTGACGGGGCAAACTACATAAATCAATCGAAGAAACATCGTCAATAAGTAATCCTATTCGGTTCCCGGTGAACCCAAAAAAAAAAAAAAAAAGAACAAACATACAAACAAAAAAAAAAAAAAAAAAAGACAGAGCCATAGTAGTACTCTATCTCCTGACTAACAATTAATAAGAGTAGTACACATCGAAAATTGTAATTAATTGTTTTCTTTAAGACGTTAACAATGTAACAGAATCCAATTTACTATAAAAATGAGATTGTCTGGTCAAATAACTTGTGTTTGTTTTAAGGACGATCACCCTCATTCTGCCCTTCTCAACCACATCCTCATCGGTCGTATAAACCCATCTCATGTTCATTACTAAATTAACATGTTAGACCTATGCATGCAGGAGTTAACTTTGGAGGTGGTGTTAGAATATGTATCAACTAAAAAGTAAGAGTAATATGAACATAAGGTTACTAGTAATGTGGATCACTAGAAATGTGCAATTGATTCTTTTAGAACCTATAAATACAGCTCAAATTCACTTCAAGTAGCTCAAAATTAAAGTTGTGAATAGGCTTTCATGAATTACAAGGAAAACTGAAATCTGTCTGAAAAGCTATCTCACGTTAACATGTAATTGGTTTTATGATTTGAAATAATAATTAGCACGTGTGCTGAAATGTAAAATTGTGATTTTAATCATAGTCGATAGACATAGTGAACTTATAGGTCATGTAATATTTCTTCTATAATTTTTACTGGACTAATATAACTACAACTGCATCACATGGTTTATGTATCCATAGTGACTACTGGATTACGGAATTATCAAACCCCCTTTTGTTTATACAAAAAATATAAATAATAACAGTAATAATATTTCAACTGTCTTTCAAAATGATTACATCACACCACATATAAGTTGCCCAGTTATTTGGAATATCCTACACACATTCATTTCTTGGCATTCTTCTGCCAACATGCTTAAGACTTGGTGGCTTTCAAGCTCAATTTATTTGAGTATTGTCATCAATTCCTAGGTGAACATGTATAAGTGAATGCTCCAACTGATATAATATATAGGAAGAGAGAAAATAGACACAAGGGGTTGAATGACGAAATGGTAATCGCCATAGGGAGGATGAGTTAATTAGTTAATTTAATAGATATTGAAAGGGAAGACAATCTATGTTACATGGACTTGGGACGAGGATCGGATCCGGGTGTCCGACATACCAAAATTTTACAATTTTACACTAAATATGGGTGTCCAAGTGTCACGCCCACACTCATGTCATGTTGTGTCGACACGGGTACTTTGGAGAAAATGAAGTCCGCATGTAACAGAGATGGCAATTATGAAGATAATTTCGGTAATATTTTTTGCTCTTTACAATGCTTAATTGAGGCCTTGGTAGTCAGCTGCAGGTATGGCCTCTCTATCAAAGATCATTTGTACGAGGGAAAGAATCACACGAAAATTGGTTCCAATAATTAACAAATAATGCTGTTAAGCAAAATAAGCAACCTAATATCGAAAAGCCTAAACTAAATAGGCTTACTAAGAACTTACCTAATCAAGAATCCTAAACTCTGAACCATTAATAACAACTGAAAATAACCAAAACAAGTTGTTACAATCCACAAATCTGTTTGACTAGTACAATACTGAATCTTCAAGACATTTGATGGCTCCTATTCCACAAAAAAGATATATACACTTGCTATCTTTCCTTTATTATTACTTCTTTTCCTTTTTGGTATTTTCTAAGAAAAAGCACAAGAAAATAAAGTTTGATGATCTTTCAACGTATGCCAAATACAACATTGGATCACCAAAAATAAAATTACTCATTGCAATTTGCAAGTACAGCAAGTTCCTAATAACAACATGTATAATTAAAATGAGACTAAAGGTGGAATGCAGAAAAAAATCTTGAGATTGAAATAAAAAGCGAGCGAAATAGGTAGTAGTCTAGGTAAATAATCATATATCAGTGGCTAATACTTCAACACCATTATTGCGTCAGCTGTTCGGAAGAAATGTTACTGCAATGGACTTGATGGTGGATATGCCTATGGATACGCCTACTGAACGGGTTTTCATTTCAATCAAAACTACGAATTCTCAAGTATTACTAAAAGGGTTTTTCTAACAAGTGTCTAGCTTCTATTAAAGGAAAGCATCGGAAATCACACTCCCAAATGACACTCCCTAAAGCATTAGAAATAAATTTTCAATGTAATAAATTCCAAATTAGAAAATCTGCCATAGAGTCACTCAATAGCAAGACCCTTTATAGAATCAATCAGAAACTGAATTGGGGCTGCTTTCATTAGTAGGGAACAGCAACAGCTGATAGAATTTTCTTTCGAAATAAACATTTGAATTAAAGTTCTTACTTACTGATCCAAAACAAAATGAAATGATCTAAACAACAATTCAAAAAGATTGGATTGAGTTTTTTGAGGTGGGATGATTCTAACCTTTGTTTGAATCTTAGGCTGATTGAGCTTGAGTCTAGTTATAAAACCCTACAAAATAAGAAACAGCACCCAGATACTGAAAGTTTCATAGAGACCGTCGCTGAGAGCGAGACTGAGGAGGCGTCGGAGAAATTTAAGCGGAGGAGGAGGAGGGTGATGACGGCGTTTTGGAAAAGAATAATTGCCGGCCGGTGGCGACCATTACTATGATTACGGGCAGGCGGAGGGCAGGGCAGCACACACACAGCAGGTGCAAATTGTTTATGGGAGGGGGCGGCCTAATACTAAATAAAGTAGTACTAATTAATTTTAGAAATATTTGATTCAAATCAATGTCCCCTATATTTAACTAATTTTCCATGTTCACAATTTATTATTAGAAATATTTGTTTCTCCTAGGTCCAAACTCCCACGTACTAAAGAATTTTTATTTATTTATTCTTTTTTATTTGGTAAGCATAGGAGCTAACATATAGAACAACCAAATTTACAAAAGTTAAAGGTAACTTGAGGTTGGTGATGTAAAAAGTTATGGATATTTGGCTTGTTCTTGAACTTGTATATATGCAAAACAGACAAGAGTTGGGAGTAGGGTGGTGTTCCTGCTACAATGCACCGGCGTGAGAGTCAATAAACTTGCTCTAGAATGAATCTGGCAGCAATTCGGAATATAGCCAAATGTGTGTGTACCTTAGTACTTCCATTGAGGTATTTAGAGGTGAATAGGGTAGGAGTCGTGGGCTATAATCATGGACGAAATAAGTAGAGATTATCACGGGTTGACATGGGGGGGGGGCCGAAATAAGGGGCATTGGTTGCTGGTGATAAGATCGAAAAGCAGCGAGCTAGGAGACAAGTGACGAGCAGATGTGCTTGTTGGAGTCCAAATCAAGAACGATTAGTGCAATAATTAGTCTGACCATGAGGTTTTCGACGAGGAAGAAGTTGGTCCAGCGAGGAATCAGTATTTGTGAACTTTGATGTGCTGAGCCATGGCACTTGCTCTCTAGCTCACTATGTTGTCATTTTGCTTGTAAAATGTAAATTCCCTTTTTACCCTTAGTTTCTCATTTTGGTATTTCATTGACCCCGTACTCCTCACTTTGCATGGAGATATCCACGGGAATGAGGATTGTCGCCAATCAATCTTTATACGAGGCATTACCAAAATGCTCGTGTGCTTGGAATGTTAGGGTGATGTTTCATACTTAGTTTCGTGTGCCCTACTCTCTTTGAGCAACGAGCAAGTGCAACAAGATGTGACGGTTCAGTCTTCCCACGTGCTTGAGCCGAGCATTTTGGGCTTCGTACCATTTCAGAACAACACACCTTTTTGAGATTTCTTTTCAATGGCCCCTTAATGACGCCCTTCAATGTCTAGGTACTCATATCAAAGCTAGGTTTGGGTCAGATCTCAGGTCAATATAAATAGTTACTCCAGATCTTATGAAAGTCTTCAAGTTGTCTCTCATCAATCTGTCACTTCTAATCGTACTTCATCCTTATCGGTTATTCTCTTCAAACTAGCCTTCGCCTT